>JBBPCY010000082.1:23324488-23336281 GCA_037974405.1 Brachyalestes nurse | reverse complement strand
CTTTGAATTATTCAAGTTCTGTAAACGCTGCATCATTTCTCTTATTCTGATGTTTTGTCATTTCCTTTAAAATGATGTTTTAAAGAACAACATTTTTATTTGGAAATGAGGAGAAATATTGTCAGCAGTTCATATAAATGAAGGCAAAGCTGTTCAGTTCAATATTTGCACCTATAAAAGATAAAACCTGATAAACTTAATTTTTTCCCCATGGTCTCTTATTATATTCCGGTGTTGTTTATACATCATTATCAGTTGACAACACATGGCTTGTTAAATCTGTTTTAATAAAATTTAAAAAAAGACCCTATTCACATGTACAGTCTCAAGGCTGTCATTTCATTCATAAATCTACTGTTAACTTCCTTTTCAGCTTATCACTTCCTAAAAAGCACATAATATGATGACAGGTGAAGGATTTCCATAGTCCTCTGGAAGAATATCTCTAAAGTGATAATCCCATCAAAGAACTCCTGAGGTCATAAAGAGTGTGTGGCATGTGTATATAAATGCATTTCTCCTAAAATGGGAAAAGGAGAGCAAAAGGAACCCTGAAGCTGACATTTTGACAACTGCCTACTTTTCCCCACACTTGTGCCTTTCTTATCTTCGTATTCTTTGAGGGCTATCTGTCAATCACGAGTGCTTAGGTGTTCAGGGTTGGCATGAGCCCGCTTCATTGGCTAAATGTCATTTCCACATCCCATATGGTGCCTGAAGACACAGCTAACCTCCTGTTTGAGTTCCTGCAATAACACTTCTCCCTGGCGACTTTATATTATGACACAGTACGATCCCCAGTGTGTTGAGCAATCCTGGCATGTTACCTGTGACGGCGTTATTTTAATTCAACATTAATGTCAGCGCGTCCCAGGTGACTTGCTTCTTTAAGTCGCTGCAAGGGAGTGCAGTTAGGGTTCTATTTTAACATCTTAACACAAGACGCAAAGCTGTGTTCAATGGAGTCATTCTGTGTTCTTTCAAAAGCTGAAAAATGATGAGCAATAATGAGACAATATTGTAGAAACGGTGAAATGACAGCTGGAGTCTGATTGCATCACTCGCAGGAGGTTTGATCCGGACAAGCAACGCATCTCATAACAGTGGAAGAAGAGTCTCCAAAGACTTCTTCAGGCAAACCGCACAGTAATGTATTATGAAGGCATGAGCCAGTTCTGTTCTGTAAGACACAATAAAACCTAATTAACCAAAACCAACACAACTCCACATTCCCGGAGGTTTTCACGCCTACTTTGATGAGGTCAGACATGATGCTGTTCAAACGCAAGTCATTCAAGTCAGCTAATCTAGCATGGACTGCTTTTTTCACCTCAAAAAACGAACTTTCGAACTAACTCTGGAAACATCAACCTGGTTAAGAAAGCAACTCAAGCTGATACTACTTGAATTAATGCATGTTTAATATGTACTTAAAGTATAAGAGTTAAAAAGTTAAAAAGTCCAAGCCAGTCAAGCCCAGGAGAAGAGAATGAATTGTATTTTTTCAAGTTTCATGGGATTTCCACTTGTTTTAGGTGTAGCATACCCAAACTAAACTGGATACATGCTATTGCTCAACTGAGGGGAAATTTCTGTGATTTCAGTCTTGAGAAAATCTCTCCAAATGGCTCCTGGCCTCATCCATATTCACACTGGACATGCCTTTCTCCTTTTTCTTTATCATCAGAGTAGTTTCCTTTGGGTCTATGCTGTCACTTTATGTACTAGATTTTTAAACAAATGCCTTTTTTCTTAACTGTAAGACTAAACTGACAGTGCATTAATGCGACCACTTTTAAACCAAATTCATTAAGCAAAGGTGGACTGACATAAACTAAAACAAATGAAATCAGTAATAGTAATTCAAGATCAAGGAACCTTCATGAGTCATGGGTTAAGTTTGCCAATTTTAGTTAATCAAGTTGCCTTAATGCTTTGGCTGAGTGCAGTCGGATCCTCACAGCAATGTACCAACTGATGTTAAGCCGTCCCAGAAAAGTAGAGACTGTTAGTAGTTGTTGGCTTGAATGTTTTATTTGAGAAAACCTTCAAACTGAACCTTAAAAAAGGTTGTCCGCAGTAAGAATTACCCACTGAAAGGTACTTTAGGGAACTAAAGGATCTTCTATTGGCAGGTGGGCTGGGATTGACCAGGCCCATATGTGCCCAGACTCTGACAGACGGCCTCATCATTAGGGGGACAGGACAGTACCTTTAGTCGTCCAATAGAAGGACACTCATGGTGGAGCCATCTGGCGGCTGGAAGGATGTCCCTGGCTGAACCCCAGTAAAGATCAAGGCAGAAGGATCAAATGGTTTCAGAGCTAGTGCTTGAGGGTTAGGAAGCCTCTATGAAAGGTTTGTCTTTCTTGTTCTAGACAGCTTCTGATGGATGTGTGATGGGGATGAACGTGGACTATGCAGCACATCTCCAAAGCAGGGAATCCCCCCATGCAGAGAAGGCCATAGCAAGTTTCTGACTGAAGCTTTACAACATCTTTGAGGTCCACAGGAACCATAGCACGGTGCCAGCAAAAGCTTGGCATATTCCTTTTGGCAAAAAAAAAAAATAAAAAATTTTTGTGGCAGCTTTGACCATTTTCTGATCCAGGATCAGACACCACAGCTTAAACCATTTCAGCCATATTTCCTCTGCCAGTTTCTCAGAGAAATGGGCTTCTTTTTTTCTTTTGGAGAAATCAGCGTGAGGAAGTTCTACATATTTAAAGGGCTTCTGCTGTTTTGAGGAAAGAATGGGGTCAAAAGACAGAAATTGAATTTGAATGTGAGCAGGGAGGGAGTCGGGCTGTATTTGTCTTTGTTTGGCGCTGATGCATCTAAGCTCCATTCTTGGTGGTTTGATGTTGTGAGACTGGCCGCAAATTGCCTTGGTGTGATGGAACTGCAGCTACTCACAGACTGCACAGAAATTGAGGGTCAGCCGTTCACAATGTATTAGGATGAGCAACGTGTAATCATTATCCGGACAAAAAGTTTACAGTGTTAGGCCCAACAGAATAGTCCAGAGGATGATCACTGCTGGGCAAAAATAAATAATAAATAAACTGTTTGCCTTAACAGTTGAGTGAATAGTATGAATGCATGCATGTATGTATTTATGTATTTATTTACTGCAAGTGGCTGAGAGAGAGAGAGAGAGAGAGAGAAAGAGAATGAGAAAGCAAGAGAGAGTGAGAAAGCGAGAGAGAGAGAATGAGAAAGCAAAAGAGAGTGTGAGAAAGCGAGAGAAAGAGACAGAGAGAGAGTGAGAAAGCGAGAGAAAGAGACAGAGAGAGAGTGAGAAAGCGAGAGAAAGAGTGAAAAGGGCGAGAGAGAGAGACAGAGAGAGAAATAGTGGTACACTAAATGGGTTGGAATGTATGTGTGGGCGTGATGTGAGAGAAACAAAGACATGATGTATGTGGATGAAAATAAAGCTGTGTAATGGTGATGTGTGTGTGTGTGTGTGTGTGTGTGTGTGTGTGTGTGTGTGTTTCTGTGATAGACAGAGAGAGAAAAATGGTGGACGTCATCTACCATTGAGATAAATACAGTGTAAGGAGACACTTTCAGTGTTTTTTCTGTCAGAAATGACCTAGTGGCTTGTTGGATGAGAGAGAGGGGAAAAAAGCTGTCCTGTATATCCAGTGTGAAGAATAGTTATGATTATGAGTTTATGAGTTTGAGGGCCTGCTGTGGTGGCCAGTGGAGCTGAAAGGCCACGCTTGCCTTCTAAATGACCCCCCTCCATTCTGTTTCCACATGAAGGCCCCGGAAAACACACTAAAACAAATGACACAATAACCTCGGCCTGGGCTCATAATTACTCCCAGTATGAATGCTAAATATTTGGCCACTCGCTATGCATGCCTTCTGCACTCGCAGAAGCGTGTGCTAAAATTTATTTATTTATCTCCCTCCGCTCGAGTGAAGACATGTCAAAACCTCCATTACCGCAAATTGTCTTAAATTATGATAATTTCGCATAACTGTTGTGTAAAAATTTACTCGGGATAAACTGAAAAGCAATTTGAAATCATTTTCTGAAGACATGATGGCTCCCTCACTCTTTGGTTTTTTTCTGTATTTGTAGAGCGATGAGCCTGAACAAAGAACAAAGGATGAGAGTTCACAAGTCCACACGCCCCTTCCAACCCCAAACCCCTTCCCCAGCCAAGGTGGAGAAATCACATCGACGCTAATGTAATCTGAGCGAATATACAAAGCATTCATCCTTGTCATTAAGAACAATAATGGTTAAATCAGTCTTCCCTGAAGGTTTTGACAACTAGAAAGCCCTCTGATAATCTAGTCCCACACTTCTAATCCCATTACAGATCCCTCATAGACACAGTAATAATAATTAAACAGCACCACAAAGCTCCCGCACAAAACACAAGGTCACGACTTGCCGGTTGGGAGTTGCAGCTTTATCAGATACAGCAGAAGATATAGATATAGACAGATAACAGAGATCATGGTCATGAGTTACCTGATGTGAGTCTCTGGAGTGCGAGACACATCTCGAGTTGAGTTTATATGAATAGCACATTATCATATAAAGAAGGTCATTCAACGTGCTTTACAGAGATAGAATACAAAATAAAACAAAATAGAATAAAGTAATGGAAGAAATAGAATAATTTCATAGAAAATCAGTAAAAGAAGACCCTGCAGATATTGAAGTACAGATATTTAGTAGAAGGTTGAGGAGAATACTGGGGTTTTAGCAGCTTTTGAAAGCTTCAGTTGGTCCAGATCTGATACTGATGGGAAGTTGGTAGGACAGCATAGTGGATAAACACCATTTCACCAGGTTTAGTTTCAGACCTTTTCTCCACTAGCTGAGCAGCACCTGCAGATCTAAGAGACCCACCAGGATCATATACTTCAAACCTATCAGAGATGTATTAAGGGCACAAACCATTGAGTGACTTGTACAATATAAGTAAGACCTTGAAGTCAGTTTTGTACTGAACTGGGAGCCGCTGCAAGGACCTGAGAACTGGAGTAATGCAGCATTTTGAAAAAGCTGGAACTCTCTAATGAACTTTTTTTGGGAATCCAATTAAGAGCGTTGCAATAGTCAAACTTCTTTAAGTCTTGTTATAGAAAAGCATAGTATAAATGGGTTTTAAAGTAATGTGGTGTTTCATTTATCAAAACCTCAGCTAGAGTGGCTTTTCATGAAGGATGAAGACACACATCTTCAGTATCAAGTTCAAGTAGAGATGCAAATCAGTTAAGAGCCAGTCGGAGCCAGAGTCCCCATGTCTGACAAGCACAAAGCCTAAAAGCAAATAATAAATAGTTCAAGAGAATTATGTTTTGTTCCATGTTTGATTTAGTAGTACACAAGACTTTAAATACTTTAAAGCAAACATTGACATCATAATAAATCTCCATTTACCGAAATGACATACTGCTACCACCAAAAAATTCACAATTTTTCTGTGTTATAATAAAATAGATCATTATTGCCAAAAGCAAGTAACCTGAAAAACTAAATTGTGCTACACACTGACAAGCCACTTTTCTAGACACACCTACATATAATCATTGTCAGCTCCACTGACCACATAGGAGCACATTGTAGTTTACAATTTCTTTGTATCATTTATAAGCCCCTCCTTTATCCTGTTCATCATTGATCAGCGCCCCACAAGGTCAACGTGGAGTGGGTATTATTGTTGTGGTAGATCACTCTCAGCTCAGTAGTGACACTGACATGGTTGTGGCATTTAAATGAAGTGAAATGAAGTGAAGTGACCCTTCTGTCATACGTGCACACATTGTGAACAGCACAAAATTCTTTCTCTGTATTTAATACACTCACCAAGTGAAGTAGCGGGCAGCCAGGAACACAGCGCCCGGGGAGCAGTGTGTGGGGACTGTATCTTACTCAAGGGTACCTCAGTGGTGCTACTAGCAGTCCTGGGATTCAAACCCACAACCACATGATCACAGGTCCAACTCCCTAGCCACCAGCTGCATGTGTGTGTGTGATAACAACTTTGTAGATAAACATCCTTCCTTACGTAAAAGCTCTTATTAAGAGCTATTACCTCCCATTACATTACAGGACTGTAATATATCAGCTATATAACATAATGACTGTAATAATGTAGTGCAGTACCTTACAATGAGTAATTGTTTGATTAATGCATGTATGTTAATGAATAAAGGTTTGTCAACATTTTGACTACTATTTGTTTCAGTTTTAATAACAAAAGACTTCATTTTACATAAATGCTAGCTTATCACAGCTGCTGAAATGACAACCTTATGTTGTTATATATTATAATAGGCCTTTAATGCAAAGTAGTGCTTCACACACAGTGAATTTAGCTCCAGAAACTTTACAACATTAACACAATTGTTTTCAAAAGTAAGCAAACTGAAAGACAAAGTTATTAATAGTTGTCATTCTTGTAGAAATGTACATGTTTGAACCATTTAATTAAAAGCAGTACCCTCCAGTGAGTATTACATTCTCCTGTAGACTCACTTCATAAGAATACAGAGGCTCTATGAGTATTTCATAAACACTAGCTCCCTGCTACCTCAGCACAGACACCTTTATCTGAAAAGCCATACTTTGTCAAGCTCTGTGTCCAAGCGGAGACCTGTACTCCGGTTTTCATACACTATAAGTGGTGGTTGCAAATGAAGCGGGCTCTGAGTAAACAAGGGGTCACTTTGTGAAGGTGACGGTTAATTGGGACAATTTATCAACACGCTCAGGCCCACTCTGACAACTACATGCTTTTTTCCCAGGCTTTCATTACAGCTATCTGTAATGAGGGAACAAACTAGGCCATCTAGTGATTTGCTCTGCGAAGGCAGAGAGAATGGAGTACAAGGTCGCTTCTCGGTTCTTGCTTTCATGCCACAAAACTCCAAAAAGTGCTCAGACAGCAGTGGATGTGGGCTGGCAGCAAAACCCAGCTCTACTAAAGCCTGTTCTGAAGAGACCAATTCAAAAGCAGAGACGCCTTCACACATTAGAAGCTGCAGTTATCGCTAAGTACAACAAAATCATGGAGTCATTTTATATTGCTTCTCACCCATAGCTTATAGTAAATGAGTTTAAAAATCCTGTTGAAATTGCAGAATTCATATTTTGAAGCATCAGTGAAAGATTTTTATGTAAATTAGAAAAGTTGTCAATACAGTATGTAAACTAAATGTAAATGTAACTCTTAGGTACTTAACCATGTAATTAACCCTCAAATGTATCAACAAATGTAAAACAGTGTAAAACCGGTATTTGTTCTCCTACGCGCCCGCTGCTTGCTGCTCTTTCTCTCGGCCGCTCTCCGGAGCCCCTCCCACTGTGGGTTTGCCCCGTCCACTTGTGGCCGGAGACTCTCCTGAAAGTTCTCCGTGTTCAAAGATCTTGTGTTTTTTTCTGTTTGTTTCTAAACCCTAAAATGAACGAAAATTGGGCATTTTTGTTCTTTATGATAATTTGTGTGACACTATTTTTAAACCACAATAGTGGTTATTACTATTATCATTTTTTTTATTACAATACACGTTCTGTGTGACATAGGAACACCAAACAAAGCTCAGCATGACGTCATGAGGTGTTGTTTCACTGTATGATGACAATTTACCATTTGTTGCTCTTTCTTACGCTTGTGTTTTAAGGGTTAATGATGCAATTATGTAATTACTTTGAAATAATGTAGCACAATTGCAGTCTTTTAAAATGTGTCCCATTAATGACTTGGTGAAACTATTAAAGCACTGGTTTTACCATTCAGTTCGATCATAGCAACCTGTAGCAAAGAGTCCAAAGAATAATTGGCCTCACTCTCTGAGTGGGTAGCATGTTTTCCCTGCCCCCCATCTCTAGCCAGTCTGGGCATCTACTATCTGACATGTAACTGGTAATTAGTATTCTCCTCAAAGCATGTTGAGCCAAAGTCGTCGTATGAGCAGTAGTTTGGAAAGAAGCTGTGGCTCCACATGTCTCAGAGGAAGCACAGTTTAGCATTCATCCTACCAAGCTGGTGGCCTTGTTAGACCGGGGAAGAGGAAAGAAATGGACAAAATTAGTCACAACATACATTCCACTGAGGTCCATTTAAATCACACAGTGTAACTGATGATATTGATAATCACAGTTTTGACCTTGTCGGCTCTGGGCTAATGGAGTCTTGTGGTTACTGTCATGATGAGCTTGTTATGAGCTGCTTTTCCTGCCTGAAGCAATCACTAACTGAATCGGAAGCAGTGCTTCAGCTGCACTGTGTTAAGGTATAGCTGGAGTGTCACATTTGTTAATTTGCTCGCAGAAATGTGAGCTGAAACACTTCAGAATACTGTGAGGACTGCTACTTCTAGTCATGTTTTCATATAGTCAGATATCTAGACAGGGTTTTAGTGTTCAAACTCTTACCTGCCACTTGCCAAAAAGTGTTCTAGTTTTTTTGCTGTTCAATTTTGTGCTTCAACATGAACAAGTTCAGGAGCTGTCATTACAGTATGCAAATTCACTGTAAACGTAACTCTAATGTACTTAACCATGTGGTGAAACCTTAGAACTGATTAAACTGTTAGAAAACTCTGATTTCAACAAATATAAATGGTGTAAAACAGTTTAAAACCAGTGTTTGTTCTCCTACACACTTGCTGTTTGCTGCACTTTCTCTTAGCTGCTCTCCGGAGCCCCTCCCTCTACGGGTTTCCCCTCACACTTGTGGGTGGAGACTATCCTGAAAGTTCTCCCAGCTTCAAATACTTGTGTTTTTTCAGGTTGTTTCTAAGACCTAAAATAAAAGAAATTTGAGCCATAACTTATATATATATGTATATAAATATATTCCATATGGGGCAGCTCGATGGCGCAGGGGTTAGCGCTGTTGCTCCACAGCAAGAAGGTCTTGGATTGGGCGCAGGGTCTTTCTGTGTGGAGTTTGCATGTTCTCCCCGTGACCGTGTGGGTTTCCTCCAGGAGCTCTGGTTTCCTCCTACAACCAAAAACGTGTGCATTGGGGATAGGTTAATTGAGCACACTAAGCTGCCCCTGGGTGTGAATGTGAGTGTGAAAGGTTGTCTGTCTCTGTATGTGACCCTGCGACGTGCTGGTGACTGTCCTGGGTACCCTGCCTTCGTCCACTGAAGTAAAATGGAATCCCGCATGCGCGCCTCCTTCCCTTGGCACGACCTTACAGCTATAGCCTTCATAAATGGAATTTGTTAACTTTTCTATATGACTGAGAATATATGAATATATGAAAAATGAATAAAAACAACAATGAAACAAAAATTCCTCATCCACATTGGATGGTATAGTCAAAAATACAAACATGAAATCCGACACTGAAACAGATCAACTAACAAAAAACACTTGTAGAAAGCTAAACTTAATGTGGTGGTGGCTCAGTGGGTGGGATACTTGCCTCTGGACCAAGAGGTCATGGGTTTGAATTCTACCTTCAGCATCCCACCACTGAGTTCCTGCGTATGACCCTTAACCCAAGCTGCTCCAGGGAGACTGCCCCCTGTAGTTAGGGAATGGAAGTCGCGTTGGATTAAAGCGTCTGATAAATGCCATAAATGTAATGTTTTTACAGGAAATCACTATCACATAAAGTCCAATTGATGGAAATAAGCTGAAAAAACTGTATTTATCCAGGAACGGGAACTGTGGTCCACGTGTCAAAATATAATTGCCTCGAATTTGCTTGGAGCGCACTGACGTTTAGGCATGTGGGCAAGTTAGTGAACCTCTGCACCATTTTGCAATGGCAGAAACTAAAATCCTTCAAAGCGATTCGAGTGTTGATAAAACATGACATCTTAACCATGTGTCTTACCACATCATCATGACATTTCAGAACTAAAAGGCAGAGGAAGGGGGAAAAATAGGCAGCAACACACTTAAAAGGGCCTTCGGAAAAAAAGGGAAAGTGCTCTGGCCATCACATTCCTGAAGAGAACAGCTCTAATGAAAAGGCTATTGAGGTATCAAGGCCCAGAAAGCTTTTAATGTCACTCATTCAGCCCATTAGTGAGCGTTTAATGCGGTTTGACTGGTTGTGTAGGTTGGCATGGTGAGGTGAGGCTGCAGTCCAATAACAAGGTTAGTTTACACAGCACGCTTTATCCCGCGATAAGCCCACGATATGCTGACATTCTGTGTACACTGTGATTTGTCAGCAAGTAAATAGACAGTTACTCGCTGGGACTGTTAGAGAGAGCGAACAAATCTCTGATCCATGGAAAGCATATAACACAGGCACAGGACTAGCTTTTGTGTTGTTCCATAAGGAGACTAATTCGCATTTTACACTCCTAAAAGAACCTCTAGAAAATCCTCCACAGAATGTTTTAGTTAGCAAAAAAATAATTCTACTGTAAAAAACAGTAAATAAAAAGTAGGGTTGCCTTGAAGTTACTATACAATTAACAGTAATGTTACTATTGCAGAAAAGTGAGTAAAGTGTAAAGCACCAATATGTCACATGTAAACACATCACAGCAGACAGTGTGAACAGAGTGAAATGCTTTCTCTGTGTTTAACCCATTCACCAAGTGAAGCAGCGGGCAGCCAGGACCACAGCGTCCAGGGAGCAGTGTGTGGGGACAGTACCTTGCTCAAGGGAACCTCAGTGGTGCCATTAGCAGTCCTGGGATTCAAACCCACAGCGTTCTGATTCCAGGTGGCAAAAAAAAGGTTTTTTGTTTGTAATTTGTTTTTGTTTTTCTGTGTTTTTTTTTTTTTTTTGTGAAAACCAGAATACAACTGTAACTGACCACTGCTGCTCTTTCTACTAACTCCTAACAGTTAATCACAGTTTTTAAAGTTAGAATTGTCAGGACCCCATTGATATAATTAATTAGTGCACTTGTCAGCAAACCAATCATCAGCACATTATTGTACATTAACACAAATAAAATGACAAATAAATGCTAAGTTTTAAAAGATTAAAAAAACAGTGCCATGCATGCAGCTTTTCCACCATTTAATAAAAAAATGTGACATTAAAAGAAAGAATCTCCAATCACCCAAATGTAAAATGTAAATTTAGGTATAAATTTAAACTATAAAGCCCTATAGCACCTAAATATGGAAAATATAAAAAAATCATACACATAAAAGGTGAAAACCACATTATACTGTATATACAGAATCCAATGCTAGCACATGGGTCCACGCTGGTCTGTTTCATTTATCAGTCATGGATCAGATGCAGTTCACTCCATTCTGCTTTCATTTCTACACATTTCTACATTTCTAAATATGAACCACTCCCACCCCCCCTGAAGATCACTACTCTCAACACACAGAGGAAGCCAGCTAATGCCCGTTAACTTAATTCGCAAGTCTCAGCTAAACAATTCTTTTTCTAACATTGATTTTTTAATATAGCATCCAAACCAAATCCACTTACTGACTTACACAGAATTACCCTCAGAGCAATTACAGTTCATTCATACTGAGGTTACATAAGCAAACTAAAAACAATTGAAGGCAGGAACAACTGTGCACTGTTACTCTTAATATTTTAATCAAACGAACAAACATAACTGGTTCTCCACCATAACAGGATAATGCTATTGAAAACTGTCTGTTAGTTTGTAGTGATGTTTTACAGTGTACACTATATGGACAAAAGTACTGGGACACATTTGTTTTCAGGGTTTGGGCTAGACCCCTTACTTCCAGTGAGCAGACCAAGACATTTTAGACAACTCCATGCTTCAACATTGTGGACCCAGTTTGGGGAAGAACCTTTTCTATTCCAGCAGGACTGTGTCCCAGAACACAAAGCAGCTCCA
>JBBPCY010000082.1:23263621-23282412 GCA_037974405.1 Brachyalestes nurse | reverse complement strand
AGAGAGAGAGAGAGAGAAAGAGTTAGAGAGAGAGAGAGGCAGAGAGAGAGAGGCAGAGAGAGAGAGAGAGAGAGAGAGAGAGAGCACAGCCCACAGTAGAAGACAACAGAATGGCAATTTTGGGGCAGAAGGGGTAAATATGGTCTCAAGTCTTCCAATAACACATCTCGTTTAGCCAGGTTCAGGATTGCACAGTGGAAAGCCAAACAGGCACAGCGAGCATGTGATGGGTTTGCAATGTTCTGTAACGGTTTTGTCGCTGCCTGCCACACACTCCTACACGCTTCAGGACATCCGATGTGGGTTTTAGACCTGCCATGCACAGTATAATGGGCCTAAGTCTTGCCAGTAGGGAAGTACATTACATTCTGTTGTGTGTAGCGCACCGCTGGATTTTGCCAACCGCTATCAGGGGCGCCTGATGAAAGGTGTTTTCAAGTGTTTAGGCTCGTTCTCTCTCAAGTCTTTTGTCTGTTTAAAAATAGCGACTAAGCATGGAATGCAGTTTTGTTGCAGGAACTATGCCTTCCATCTTCCAGACTAGGGGCAGAACTGAAAGAGCAGTAAGTCTTGATATTGTAACCAGAGTGATATAAAATGTTGCAAACTAGACACTAGAAGCCACTAAGCCGCACTAGTTTGTAAATCCATACAAACTTGCAAGTTCAAGGTCGTTGGGGACCCATCACAGTCCTTGCATGATATCAGTAGAACAGACAAAAACAACCTTAATTAATCATGTCTGAAGGGCACTTCTTTATGTTCAGCTAGCCCTCAACAAGAGCTAATCCCTATCAACAGCGAACACAAAGGCCTATTCTGTATTTCTGTACCCTTGAAAAGTTCCCCTTGGGGGTTTCATACTGTGCCGTCATTTTCAACGGCTTGAGACCCTCCAGGTGTCCCTCAGAAGTTGTGAGGTTAGAGGATAAAAGGTCCCATGGAAGCTACCTGAAGCTCCTTTCGGCATCTCAGGAGGCTTTGCAGATGGCGAACAGGGTTGAAGTGAGGAGATGAAGGGGGTCCCCCCTGGTGGGGCTGTTTTCTCCTCAGGATGTAAGACCCTTTGAGGGGTTTGATGAGCAACGGGTGGTCAAGTCATGGCCGGAGTCCAGAATCATTTGGAAGAGGGTGATAGCTGCTCGACTGCCTTCATCGTCCCATTTCTATGTTAATGGAGCTGTATGTTCAGGAAATAGTGGCTGGATGAGTTGGACTGTTCAGTAACATGTGATAAGCGCACTGGGAAATCTGAAACCAGCAGGCTTTGGATATTTGAATAACACCTTCCCTTGTTTGATTTTGCAGGGAATACATTAGTCAGGCATTCCACATGCAGACCTTATTCATGAGTGAGCTTTGGAGATTTTAATATATCTTAAAAAAAACCCCCAAAAAACAAAAAAACACCACACATACAATTTAGTACATTCAATGTAGGCAAAGACTGCACTGAAGGTGGCTTTTCATCCTCCGGACATGCTCCTGCATTTCACAGCGACATTATTTTCGAGTATAAAAGTGCTCGGCATAAGCTTTTCATTTTAACATCTCCCTTCCGAACCCCTGTTTTAGTGAGGGCGTATTTTAAATAAAGTTTTGACATTCAGGACGAGGATGGGAGCAGGCATCACACTGTGCATAAATGGCGAGTTATCAGTGAAAAGTGCTGAGGCGTAGCAGTTGTGGACACGGGGGGCCTGGCTATGAGCTACCATCTCCTAGTGTCCCCTAGTGCTAGCCCTGTCATTCCCACACGTTTTGTTTTTACCTTTATTTACATGCCTTTTTTGTGAAGCGAACGCTCTAATCGAGAGCGACGAATGGAAATTGCGGTGAAAATAAGTGGTACAAGCCAAGGTTTGGGGGAAAAACTGTAAAACTACTCACCTCCCCTTAGAATATCTTCAAATATCCCAGTCTTGGCTCATTGGAGCACTGGAAAGGTTGCAGAGAGTGCTGCTAAATCAAAGCGTAGCAAGACACCCCAGCAGCCACATATCGACTCTGCAGGTGGCTTGGAACAAGTTATTGTCACACATTTGGTGTTGTTCCAGATCGGCTGTTGCGTTTCTCGGTTCCCATGGCATCTCGCCTGACCATAAATTAGCACGTCCAGACAACAAAAGGTAGTCTTGTTACACTGCAGTTAGCGCTATTAGCATAACCAGCTCTGGTGCGGAGCAGCCGGTGGACAGAGTGTTGGGCGAGCGCTGAGTTCCTGCACTGATTATGGTTATCTTGTCTCTTTTATTTGTCTTGACCTATTAAGTCTCCCACTACTCTGCAGGCCAGCTGCCTCCCAACGTCTCATCTATAATTCACTGAGTGTGCACTTCATGTACTCCAAGACAAGATGGCAATTAATTAGTCTTTTTGTTCATTAAGAGGCCACGCTTTTAAAAGACCATCATGTTTTATTTTTGTTTTAATTACTTTGCCTTTTGGCAGGCTCCGTGATTTCAAAATGTTTCAAAAGGGAGCCCCTGATCGGCATCCAATTAGTCGGAGATATGCGCATTGATTTTTCCGTTATTTATTTTGTTTATTTACTTGTACAGAGGCGAATGCTGAAGGTTCTACCGATGCTTCTTCAAAGAGAGTGGTGCAGGAGCGGTGAGAAACAGGCCCAGCTTTGGTTTTGAAGATTTAAAATAAAACCCGAGTGAGAAGGCCAACAATATGGTTTTGGCTTTTGAGGAAAAAAAAAAGAAAAAACGTAAGCCTCGACTCACTGGCATCACAACAGAGCGACTTCAATTACTTTCTCTTAATCTAGGGTAGCACACTGCAACCTAAAAGGCAAGACAATACAGGCAAAATATAACATGGGGTTGTGTCAGATTTCTGGATAAACTGAATCTGTAATGTGTCTTCATTAAAACTGTAACCTTGAACCATGGGCGCCGGAACCATTATAGCAGCCCCCACTTTTCAAAATCATTCATATATGAAAATATTGTTTCTTGTAGAATCTAAGATATATAAGAAAATGTATACTATATATTTGTATGCATGCCTACACATACCTACATATGTAAAGGTACACTTTTGTATGCAAAAGTATGCACAGTCATGCTCACAGACATCCTCCACAGAGAATACCTTTTTGTTTTTTTGAATTATTTATTTATTTATTTATGTAACATTTTGGCATATTTTATATTTAACATTTTTCAACATGTTAAATGGCTAAATAAATAGAAACTGTATGGCAAATAAATGGAAACGGTGAATTACCAGAGAACAGTGTTCATGTTAAAGTATATTCACTTATTTTTACTTTTTAAAAAACTGTGCAGAGCACATCTTTACCAGGGTCATTTCAGTACAAGTGTATTATTCAGTGAAACTGTATAAACACATTCCCGCACATGGTTCTAAACTCTCACTGAGTAATGTGTTTTTTTTATTCTGAGGGCATATTTCAAATAATTTCAAATAAAAAAAAGTCATCATCCCCTATTCACTGTAGCACCTTGCCTTAAAATGACAAAAAGGCATGTATTACGTTTCCTCTGGTGATGCCTTATGTAAGGACTGCCTCCAGTATTAAGCTCCGCCGCCTAACTGCATGTTCCACCCATTAATTGCATCTTAATTATCGTTAAATGCAAGCACTGGAATGACTCAGGTGGCTTTTTCCATAGCCACATTACTTGCTTCACGGCTTCCGGTTTTAATTATTTGTTCGCTCGCTGAGCCTCGATTAATCTTTTGGACCGTCACTGCAAGACGTCTGGAGTTTGCGATCAGCAAACCTGGACGGGGTGCGCTGCCCGGAATCTGGCGGCACTTAAACGAGTGGCGGAAAGTAAGTAAGCAAAAGTAAACTGTCAGTGGAGGTGCATAGGAATGGCTCACTGTTGCAAAACAACTCGTAACACTTACTAATTGGAAGAGAGCATTCTGACAAGTATTTCCACGCTGTTCAATTCCGCGCCAGGTTGAATGCGAGTGAAACTCCTCGACTAATCAGAAAATGTCCAAACGGAAGAGGGCTTTGATGGTTCTCTGAAAAAATGCGGTATATGAAACCAAGGTCATATTCTGATTGAAAGAACAAGAGCTTGTTGACTCTGGAGTGTTGGACGGACCTGCGCACTCGCACACAAAACAGCATATGCTTCTCCCATTCCATCAGATTTAGCAGCCAACTTGAAGCCAATTCCACTGAAGTGAACTCAAATCATAGAAAGAGGAGAGCGAGAGCAAGGAGAGGGAGAGGGAGATCAAAGGAAGCCTCACCAGTCTCTCTTCTTTTGAAGCTTTGGAAGAGAAGGATGCAATTAAAACCAAGTCTAGGCTTTTGTACTTGTTTATGCACTTATTTCACATTTGTTCACGACGTGCCCATTCCTGTTTATTGTAATGGGGAGAAGACTAAACAGATAGTCGAGCGACAGAGCGGCGTGCGCCATTCCCTGCGATAAAAATGATGAAAGTGGCAGACACATCTGGTCAGCTGCTCATAAGCAACTCCCTCAGGACTGCAGATGTAAATGCAGATGTAGACGCGTGTCTCTATTTATTTTTAATTAGACCCCCTTTAATTAGACCTCCTCTCCAGGAAACAGCGATGCCTGCTACCCGAAATCGCTGGGAAAGTTTGATCCGCGGCTCGGCGACGTTTGATCCTGGATGGGCCGGACCGCTTTCAAACGCAAATAAAAGCTCCAAGCGGAGATGTTTCAGATAGTCCAGCTGGGAGGATTCTGGACCCGCTCCTCATCTGAGGACACATTATCACTCATCAACCTCGTACTGAGCAGAACCTCTCTGTCTGGGACAGAAGGTCGGAGTTTAAGAAAAAAACTGATGTCAAGAAAAATGTGTAATGTAACTGTAATTAAAAAAAAACATGAAAACTAGAATGTCCACTGCAATACCATAAACAAGCACAAAATAGAATTACTGAGAAAAAAAACAATTTTAAATATTGATTTCTGTGCATGAAAGTTTAGTTTTAAAGCTGACATGCCATTAAAAGGGAACAGAAATATGTTTATCATATGTTTACCCTCAGTAAATGTCTACTGGTGTCTAGCCGCAATTTCCAGAGGCTGATTTATCTTATTCGTTTATTCAGTTTATTAATTAATTAATTAGTTAGTTGGTAGGTTAGTTAGTTAGTTATTTTTAATGAGCTTTTTTCTACACTCAGGACCAAAAATGTTAACTTTTGGAATATAATAAGACTGTAATAAAAATATATAATACTAATAAAAAGTTCAGCAGTTTCAAAAACTAAAGTACATTAAAACAAAATAGAATTAACTTGCATGACAGTGCAAAACTGGATCCTTTCTTTGGTTGTCTTTACAGAAAGTTTCCACCAAAGCCTAGTCTACTGTGGCAAGCTGGATTCGAACTATACATAATAAGTTGCCCTCTAGGAAGCTTTTTGACTGAAGAACTGCTTGGGATTCGATTATTCCAAGCAATTTTAGGAACCTTTTTTTGTCATTTTTCTTTCAAAACAGGATCCGTTCTTTGGTTGTCCTTAAGGAAAGCTTTCAATCTAGCTTCATCTACTGCTGCGCTAAAATGGCAAACTTCATCGGAGTGAAACTACAATTCAGTTTGGGATTAGTCAGCACATGTTTCTGACTTCAGCAGGTGTGGCAGCAGTCTGTGCTCAGACCCTGTGTGGCAAACAAACCCAGCAAACTACCTCAGAGTTCAGTGACTCCATAGCAAGCGGTGTGTGAATAGATATCTGAACATCACAAGCATGAAGACTTACTGGAATCAGCTGTGGATTGTCCAAAGTACAATCATGCCTTTATGACTATTCTATGCTTTCGTTCAGCTGCGGACACTAAAGCAGTGATAAGCAGCTCGTATATAAAGCTGCAAATGAAGTGCCATCTCACTTAGGAAGACTTTTAGCCATGTGGGATGGAACAAAGTGTTTTTTTTTCATGATCATCTCAGTCCAATTGCTTGCACTATTGTCTGTGTTTTAACATCAAATGAATATATTTAATCTATTTGAAATAGACATTTACATGCCAAAATGAACCAATCATGTTGGTTCACTGGAGCAGATATTTTTTCACACACACTGAGGATGGCTACAGGGTTTACCTGAAGACCTCTTAATGCTGTTTTTACACCAGAGATATTTTTTACTTTTGACTGCTCTTGGGATCAAAAACAATTTTAACTTCGGAAAAAAAATCATCAGAAAAAACAGCATGGAAAAATGTATCAAACTCTCTGGGAAACTGGCCCTGGATAAAAGCTCAAGTGTGAAAACATACCAAAAACTATTAAACACTGAATGGACTGAAACTAAACTGAGCTCAGTCACAAAAATAAAGAAGTCAATAAAAACTAGATGCATTTCCATGAGAGACTGCAAAATGTGATTGTGTGGCTGCAATAAAATCTGTGATAAAATTTTGTGATCAAAAAACAAAAAAATCTGAGCCTTAGCATAGACAGTTCTAGACGGTGGCCAGCAGGGTTCAGGGCCCCTGTAGAATTGCTCCTGGCTCCTGCTCTAAACAGCCAGTGATTTAAATATTAATTTCTTATCGCGACATGCGCTGGCTTGAAGAACGGAACTAATGCTACATGTGTTGTAGGCGGACTGCTTAAAGCGCTACACACACGCGCTGTTATCTGCAACATGAAGACCAGCAGCGCGAATTGTAAACTTTGGTTGTAAAAGCTAACAGCTGGAGCCCTAAATTGACTAACTGCGAAGAGGCGTTTCTCAAAGATCCACAATCGCAGAATCTTCTTGTAGTGTTTCAGCCAAGTGAGGATGGGATTTTGAGACCACTCACAGTATGTTAATTTCTTTTTTCTTCCTATTTTTCCCCCTTACTAGAGTGAGATGATGACAGTGTGATTTAAAAAGATTTTGAGACCACTCACTGTATGTGAATCTTTTTTCTTTCTATTTTTCCTCCTTACTACACTGAGATGATGATTTAAAAAGTGTGATTTCATGCTGTGAAAAAGAACTGTAATGAAAATAAATGAAAAGCTTAATATAAAATTAAAAATATAAAATATTTTTAAATATTGACCAGTTCTGCCGTTATATGTGCCCCCCTAAAACACACTGGCCCCACCTCGGCCCCACCTCGGCCCCCCCTGGTAATTTTGGTCCAGAGTCTTAGTGTCTTGAAGTCTGTTTATGAATGAGATATGTGTTCTCTCCGACACACATTTTGGAGGCGAATCAGACATCAGTCTCTCGACCCCAAAAATCAATTTTTTAAACCATCAATACTCCCTAATCAACCAAACACAAATCTGAATACACACACACTGAAGACAATATTAACAAAATTTTACCAAAATGTAATACAGACACTGACGAGAAGCTGCACCAAAAACAGGTGTCATGAAAATACTAAAACTTAAGAAGACCAATAGTGTGCTTCCGCAATCACACTAATGAAAATTATTCAACTATAATACCCCTGTCATCTCAAGCTCCAACTTATAGAATTTCCACCGAAGAGAAACTCCTTCAGCGCTGGGTGCCCACAGCGCATGACACACCTTTGGTGACCTCATCAAAAAGGGACCGCACGGTCATCAAGTCGCAGATGTGCCCAAAGGGAGGGAGGCGAGGGATGATGATGGCTCCTGACTCCCTCCGACACACACACACACACACACACACACACACACACACACACCACTGATAAATGACTTTGGGAAAGTCTGAAGTAACTCAACTAGTGTTCCCGAAACTTCAGTGGCTCAAAGTTCACGAGGCTCTTTGCCGTTTTTAGTGGGAAGTGTCAGGCTCTGAGAGAGGAAGAGAGACAAATAGCCACTTAACTGGATCTTTCCCTTGCTCCTGTGCTGATTGTGTTCAATCAATCAACTTTTGTCTTTGCCTGTGTTGCCTGGGCCCATGGGTGGAGAGGTTTATTTCTAATTTGGGAAAGCCAAGAATGCTATATTAAGATAAAGCCCGGCCAAATTGAAGTTAGCTGCAGGACAATGCTGCACACTCTCCGCCCTGATTGCCTCCTGACTGTCCTTCATTAGGGAGCACTTCACCCATGACAGGCAATAGAATTCTGTTTAGCCCACTGACTCGGCGGAGAGCTGAGGACATTGACAGACTGGAGAGACACTACACTTCTTACTGCCAGCGTTCTATGTGCAGACCCTTTTAAAGTCATTAGGCCTTTGTGCCGAGTTGGATCCCATTGAGCCGTTGTAACCCGGGCTGCCCATAATAGGCTGCCCTCTGGGATGCTTTTTGACTGAAGAGACATCCAGGATTGGACAAACCCAGGACTAGAAAGAGCAAAATGCAACATGCCAAATATTGCTAAATGTTGCATATATGCAACATTTAGCAATATTTGGCATGTTGCATTTTGCATAGTGCACACCAAGACACCATTGTCTAGTGTCATAATAAGTCATAATCCCTAAAATAAAGGAAAAATCTATTGATCTAACAGTAGGTCAGTATTTTAAGAATACTACAATTCATTCCAAGTTCCATTTTCGATCATTAAATTAATTTTAATTTCCTGTTTTTTTTTTCTGCCCAACTTCTGAAGAGGGCAACCGTAAACACTGATATTACTGTGAATTTCTTTTCTTAAATCTTTCCCTTTCTCATGATTGCTTGCTTGATTGGAGTAGTTAATTTCTTTCTGACTCCAAAAGAATGATGCCATAACTGCAATTACCTGAAAAAAAAAATCTTATCAGAATAACTCCACTCCTCATGGTAGCATGGGTTTTCTTCCAGAGTCTCTGGTTTCTCCCACAGTCCAAAGATGTGTGTCTTTCAGGTGAACTGAAGTTTCTAAATTGACCGTTACGTAGGAGTGAGGCCTTCGTGCCGAGTTGGATACCATTGAGCCCTTGGAACAAGGGCTGCCCATAATAGGCTATTTATTAAATAATATTTACATATTATTGCTAAAGTTCAATTTAACATCTTAGTTTACATAATGTATGATGAACGTACTGTCAATAAATAGAAGCCTTTACAAGAAATGGTAAAATGCAGGGCTAGAAGAGCAAATTGCAACCACAATCAAAATGGCACTAATTATTGGTACATGTTTCATAGCACACACCAGGACATCACTGTCTTTGACAACATACTTGTTCAAATACATACTCTGAAGGCTTGGTGGGACCTCCATTAACTATAACCCCTAATAAAAAGGAGGAATGTATGGATCTAAGAGTAGCTCAATATTTTAAGTAGTATAACTCATCTTGGTCAAATTTTTCTCTGGCCACGGGGGTTTCAAATTCTCATTTTCAAGTTCTATTCTGATTTCTTTTCATGCTGGTCACATTATGTCCTCTCTCACACAATTTGTCCCAAGTTTCATCTTCAATTATCACATTGATTTTCATATCTACGGTGTCTCCTGAACTTCTGAAGAGGACAATAGCACTGATATTACTGAGACATGTTTTTTTTTTTGTTTTTTTTTAAATCCCTCTTTCTTATGATTGCTTACATTTGATTGACTGGAGCAGTAAATTTCTTTCCGACTCCATAATAATGGCGTAACTGTAAGTACCTGAAAAAAGTCTCATCAGAATAACCCCACTCGAGGTGTAGGTTTCCTCCGGGGTCTCCGGTTTCTCCCACAGTCCAAAGCCATGCATGTCAGGTGAATTGGGGACTCTAAATTGACCGCAGGTGTGAGCGAAAAGTGTGTGTGTGCCTCACACCCCTAGACCCTGGAATAGGTATTCAAATCCAGGACTCAAAATGTTTTCTGTAGTCACTTACTTGTTTTTGACTTGTTTTTTTTTTCTTTATTGGCCTCAGTCTTGACCTGGGCTTGATTAGTCCTGGTCTTGGGCTTGACAAAGGTGGTTTTGTCTACAGCTCTAATAAAAACAGGAATGAATGGGGGAAAAAAAGCAAAAGAAATGACTAAAAAAAGCAACTGAAAACTAAAGAATGCTAAGAAAACAAATAATTACATGTACCATTTCAGAATAATTCTGAAATGAAGATTTAAACATTAGGGAATTGTTAGGACTGCTCAGGGCATTAGACCTTGGATAGCACAGGCTGAAATGTGGCCAGCTTTGCTACAAAGCAGAGGAGAATCAGAAGCTTTATGGTTGTGAACACTAATATATCACAATGGGAAATGGAGCTGCCGTGTTAGGAAGAATCACATGAAAGGGCTTCAGTTTCTTATCAGTTTCTTACTTTCTCTTTCTCTCTCTCTACCCCCCCCCCCCCACACACACACACACAAATGCTCAAAGCAGATAATTATAGCTAAGAGGCATATTTTGTCCTCCATCATGTTTGTTTACCAGCAGCACTCTTGCTTGGATCCACCAGTCAATGCAATAGGGTTATTTTTTCTTTTATTACATTAAAGCAAAGTGTATCTTGATAAGATACAACTGAGAAATAATATTTACAGCTAGAGAACCTTGTACAACTTGTAGAGAACCTTGTATTTTGTTTACACCCGATGCCTGAGGAAGTCTGACATGCAAAATGTAGGAGTTATCATTTTATTATAGAGCGATCTTGAAATAATATGTAGAACTGGAATATTTTCAAGAGCAGTAACATTATCGGTCATTTATGTAGCTTTCTTCACCTCCTGAACACATCTTGCAGAGTTTTGGCACATTTTAGTTTTTCCTCAGGCATTCTCTTCCCTTAATAGCTTTTGTCCCCTTCGCCTCATCTTATCGGAGCTGTGAATTTGAGAGGTGGAGTTTCAGGAAGTTCTTCCAGAAAGTAGGACGCGTAGAGTTACACAGCCCAATAGATTCATATATATATATAGTACAGACTCTGTCTAGAATACAGATCAGATTGCCGCACAGCTTCACAGTTGTGACCTTCTGTCCTTGAGCGTGAGTGACACAGGGATATCTTCACCCTGACTTTAGTCTCTTTAGATTTGTGCTTGTAACTCATTGGAAGCGAACTGTGCCGGGTCAACAGCGCTGAAATCTACGCCCCTGCAGTCCAGGCCAGTCACACTCCAGAAACTCTGGTGCAACTACACTGTAATGCTGCGAATACTCCAGCGATGAGAACTGCGAATGTTTATCCTCCAAAGGGAAATTGGACTATGCAGCTTTTTGACATCCGGCAGATTTCTTTTTCCCCCAGTGGGCTCCGAATGAAGGCAGACGTGCTTCAGCAAGAGAACACGACAGCTTTGTTCACGCCGTCTGCCGAACAGACCATCACGCGCTGGCCATTGTAATCATGACCACTTAGTGGCTGACGGATGGGGCACATTACCCACAGGACTGTATTGCTATTTGGAATTAAACTGTATTGCTATTTGGAATTGTGAGATATAGTTCTTTAAAGCAGAATTTTAAAGGAAATGACAACGCATCACGGTTTCACCATTGGACTGGTGTTGATTACAGCAGTGTTTTTATACTTTTCCTCATTAAATAAGATTTGATTTCGGTGATCAGTAATCAGTCCCTCATAAAGCAGAATGAGGTGCTTGTGTAGGAATTTGGCATGGAATGGTTGTCATACTCAGAATATGTGTGTGTGTGTGTGTGTGTTAGAT
Source organism: Brachyalestes nurse (assembly GCA_037974405.1). Taxonomy (NCBI): domain Eukaryota; kingdom Metazoa; phylum Chordata; class Actinopteri; order Characiformes; family Alestidae; genus Brachyalestes; species Brachyalestes nurse. Next base: position 23,270,878 of record JBBPCY010000082.1, on the reverse strand, counting down.
ATGTGGTTTGTTTCAAAATAACATGATGAGGCAACTTTGATGGCTTGAGTCACAGCATCACTAATACGCAGTGGCTAGTACCCACAAAAAGAAACACAAGAAGGGACAACTAGTGAATCGCAACAAGGTTATGGGCATCATTGATCACTGATGTGTCTGAAGAGAGAAGCCCACAGGTCCATTCCCACAGAAGAACTGCTGTTGCACAAATTGCTGAAAAAGTTTCTGCTGGGAGTGTTAAACTGTGTTCTGACAACTTTCTATCACAGCTTGCTGCATCTGGAGCTGTGTAGCCTCAGACCGGTCAGAGTGCCCATGCTGACGCCTGCTCACTGCCTACGACGGGCACACGAGCATCAGAACTCAGAACCCCGGTCCGTATCCGGACATAACTGCAAGTCAATCTGGACCCAGTCCACACATCATATCAGGAATGCATTTATGCAATGTAACTGTGTGTTTCAATAAACTGCTTTGTAAAATACAACATATGTCAGATGTTTACGGCGATCCTGGCCTGAGATTAACCGAAGCAACGTTGGCACACTTCTTTCTCAGGCTTTACATCCACATTAGCAAGTCCGCTAAGGCTAACAGGCATTCGCGTGTAGTCCCATGAGTACAAGTGAGAGAAATACCTGCGTCATTATAAGAGGGAGGGTGTTATGTCCCGTCGCCACTTTATTTGTTGAGGCATAAAAGTAATTAAGGTAAACAAGGTTATTGTTGAATCTTTCCATAAAACTACAGTGCAGATTACACTTTACTGTCAAAATGAGTGGATTAGGTTCACAAGCAAACAATTATAGGCGAACAGCAGCATCTCTTTTGCTTGTATGTTGTAAGCAAATTTAATAAAAGCGATTTGCTTATACCTTGTCGTGCCGGACCTTTGACCTTATCTACAAATTCGATTTGAACCTTTGAATATAAAGTTTGAGAACCCCTGCTCTAGGTAATGCTCTGCTGGGTCCTGGAATTCATTTTCTTTTACAGCATTTGGCAGACGTTCTTATCCAGAGTGACACACATAAGTGTTTTGTAGAGAAACATGTCCCTCATACTAGAAAGCCTAGAGCTGCTAGTAGACTACATTAAGAGCTTCACATTATTTTACTAGCTATAGGCTTTAACACAGGACTTCCAAAGGAGGGGACTATGAAGCAAAGTTTACTTGCAAGTTGATCTATCGTACCAGAAAATTCCTATCTCCCCAATCCTTCAAGCCACAAAAGAATTATTTCTTACTGTATTACTAATTTCATACCAAGCAAGGTGTAACTAGTTATCTTATATATTGCATTTATATTGTTTAAGAATCATAAGCTTTTTCTTTGAAATGTAATTGTTTAAGTACTTCAAGGTAGCAATAGAGATGACTCTCTATGGTAGTCCATGCATTGCCAATGCAGATGTAGCAACAAATACTGTAACAAGCAGTTTCAAACTAACTGAGCAAAAACAGATTGTGGTACATGAGGTGCACAGATTCTGAGACCACACATGTGAAGAACATCATTTTAGTCTATATGGATGGACTAAGCATACTGGCTATAACAAAGTAACAGAGTAAAAATAGTCTTAGAGTGTGTCCGAAATCGCGCACTTACCTCAGTGCACTGAAGTGTAGTGCGTAGTGCGCACTGCGCACTTCCTCCTGTGCGATTTCGGAAAAACCCTTAACCTTTCAAATGTTAACTTTTGGGGGTAGTTTCTTTCTCTGTGTCAATCATGAGACGGACAAGAAGGGGTTAAGTGGTTTATATCAATCCTCTTTTTCAACTCTCTAGGTTGCTGACTTTTGCACTTTTGGGTCTTTTCTCGAGCTCTGTAAAGAAACCCCAGTCAGTCAAATGGTAAACCAGCCTTAAGGCATCGGACAAACTTGCAGGCGACTATTTAATTGCGTGACAACATCCGAGTCATATGGTAGCTTACTGAGAACAAGCTGATATCTGATCATCTGATATCACTCCATCCAGTGAATCAGTCTCAGGTTCTGACTCTCTGTTCTGTTTAACTTCCCCTCCTCTTCATCTGCCACCACTGCAGTTCTCCTTCAATCAAAAATACTTTTTTTTAAAATGATGTACTAGGGCAATGCGTGTTTAGTATCATGTGAAACCCCACAGCAAGAATGGCTGATCTAGGGCTAGCTGTGGAATCATTAATACATACAGTCTGTAATCTAACTTCAAATTCATTCTATCTAATGAAACATCTGTAATTAGATAGTCACACCAACAAAACTGGAATATGTAAAATTTGCTGAAAGGCCTCATATTGTTTATGCCCTAAGACCACCGAACTACTTAATTTGGCCTGGTTCATACATAAAGCTAACAAGAGTTGTACATCGGCCCACCACAGATATTATATTTCAGCCCCCAACATGGTCTAGGACTTCTAGGATGTCTAGGATCTGTCGTTCAGATATCAGTCTCGCTAAGGTGACCCCAATAACTTACTTTAAAAAATTGTTTAATAAAAATTAAAACTACAGTAGGGTGGTGGTAACCTAGTGGGTAAAATACTTGCCCATAACCCTGGTGACCAAAAAGTTACAGGTTCAAACCCCCACTTTCTGTTCTTGAACACTTATCCATCAGTTGCTCTAGGGAGACTGTCCCTGTAACTAATGATTATAAGTCACTCTGAATAAGAACATCAGCCAAATCTCCCATTTACAGACATTCCCTTTGATCATGTTTTGTTCTTCTAAAGCAATAGATGTCAAACCAAGCAGGATTTTAAGCCTATACACTGTGTTCAGTGCTGTTGTTGGCACTGGGTGGTCTTTGTCTGTGCCTCTTAAGCCAAATAAGTTTGTGCGATTGATGAATGAAATGAAAGCTACGTTAATTAGCCACGTTCATTTGTCTTTGAACAATACAGGTTCTTCAGGTTTTCTTTTTTGGTTACGTATTTAAGCTACTGACCACTGCAGAAAATATATATGTGTTGGCCACCAGCTCATGTCTTCGCGGTTCTCCAAAGGTGTCAGCCTCGGGTTGGTGTCAGCTTCGCTTGTCAAGGTGTACACCTCTCGCAGGAATAGATGCACACAGTCAAGCAATCTCCATAGAAAATAATTGCCAATAGAATTGAGTGCCCTGGAGCAGCTGTACAGAAAACCAGGATCAACAGCAACGTCATCAGATCAAGTGGTGTAAGACTAACCATCATGGACTGTGGAGCAGTAGAGAACAAACACACACCTTTAGGACGAGTTTTGCGAGGCAGAACGAACTGTCCTCAGCTGCACTGCTGGCTAAACGGAATCTAATCCTCACAGTAATGTTCCAAGACCTAGAAATGGAGGTTGTTCTCATCCAAAAGGAGGACCAGCACTCTAATAATACCTTTGATTTTGGTCAGAAATGTTGGCAGAGCAAATGTGCGGTTGTTTCATTAATGAAGGCACGGCAGTGTGCAAGCAATTCAAATGCTTGTAAGTAGAAACTGAGATGTTTTATTAAGATTTGGACTTGAAGTTGTTTTTTTTTTAATCCTTTGCATTTTGGAAATTCTTGTCTTTTTTTTTTAAACAGAAGAAACCAAAATGCAGACTCAAACGTACCAATATATATATATCTAAATCTATGTGTAATGTTACTATATAAGGAGTTATTTAACAAGATAAGGATAGCAAACGGAGCATAATGGAGAAACAATGGTTCTGGACTTCTAAGGGTTAATTGAAAACTGTTTAAAAATCTTGTTCCTCACTGGCCTTCATTTCCAGAGAAAGTAAGCTGCAAGGTTCCTCTGTGTAATTGATTAGAATTTGCAACAAGCCTCTAGGCCATACCAACTCAGTCAGCCTCTGCTGTGGTTTGTCACAAGGTCAGTTTGTCGTATCTCCTGATCGGGCACCTCAACACAACACGCTGGTCTGGGAAGCCGCTTGATCAAGTTTGCTGCAGTGCTCTCTATCTCTATGTTCAAATCCCTTGCCTAGTTAGCATGTGAGATGATGGATGGCGTTGTGCTAGTTGTACCTAAAATCCCCTTGCTGAAGATCCTAGAGCCCAAGTGTCTGATGATAGATCACCTCTGCCTTATCTTATACTGATTATTCCTGCCTGGAAAGAGCATAAGGGGCGTGATTGGTTAAGTGGTGCGCTCGCTTGATACAGGAAAAGTCTTTGTTTTGTGTGTGTGTGTGTGTGTGTGTGTGTGTGTGTGTGTGTGTGTGTGTGTGTGTGTGTGTGCGCATGTGTGATTAGCTTTAATTAAAATAATTCCGAGAAATTAGTGCACATGAACAGTTCCACCGAAACAAAGTCACCTGAATAATCAGAAAGTGATTCCTAGTGGCAGTTTGTTATTATGAAATTCAAGAGATGCTGTGAAAGTGTTCTTGTGCACTTAGGAACTGTGCTAGAAATTTTCAGAGATGGCATAAACATTTACTGTCCATCCCAAACGGAGGGGCTGCGGTCCGCAGATATCATCGAAACATTTCTGGCAGCTATTTTGTGTCACTCTGCCTCAAATCTGAAACAACTCGGCCTCTGAAAGATCGTCATTGACACATAGCATCATCTGGAAGCGGTGCTGTTTGCCAACTGAGGAGAGATCACTATTCAGAAAAATACAGTCCAAAATGTCAATACTGCGGCGTCTCTCCAGCAAACAGAGCAAAAGGGAAGGAGTCGAGTCCTAAATTGTGAGATGAAATTTGCAGAAGAGGAAAATGGTGCTAATAACTAGCCTGATATTTACGCGAAATGACATTTGCCCCTGTCTGTTGACTGACAGTTCCACTAATGTGATGTCATGCCTGCCTATGAGTGGCTGAGGAGATGGCACTGCTGCTGTTTGTGCCACAGCTGAGCACTCTGCCTCTGGGCCATCAGGTCATGTGACCACCACTTCCAATCATGTGATTGCTTTGCTCGTGGACAAGCTGGCTCGGATGCTGTGGTTGCAGCGCTGGAGAGCCTGGAAATATCTGGGGGAACGGCACTTGATAATCAGAGTTGCAGTGAGGGCAGAATTCACAGAGAGGCCAAATCCGAAAGGGTCAGGATGCTTCTTCTAATTAGTGGGTTCAGATGTAGTCATTGCTGAAAAAGCTCAAGTAATCTCCTTAAAAAAAATGTAAAAAAAGCACTAGAAATAGAAGGCTCTGGAGAAGCTACGTATGAGCCCCCAGTGTGAAATTCTTTCTCTGCATTTAACCCATTCACCATCTGAAGTAGCGACACTTTCCGACTTCAGGGGAAACTCTAGCTGGTGGCCTAGTGGTTAGTGAAGGTTGTGGGTTTGAATCCCAGGACTGCCAGAGGTCTCCTTGAGCAAGGTACCGTCCCACACACTGCTCCCTGGGTGCCGTTGTTGGCGGCTCACTGCTTCACTCTTGTGAATGAGTGAAATGCAGAGGACTCAAGTTATTTCCTTCGGGATTAATAGGGTATGTAAAATAAAACCAATAATCTAAACCCGAAGCCTCTTTATGGTGCCATGGATCCGTAGCTCGCCTCCAATACTGCTGCCACACAAATGACTGTAATATGTTTAGGAAAGACGGCATGAACCGGGGAATCGCCAGGGCTGGGGAACGCCAGGGCTTGCTGACTTGTGGATACGTAAATAAAAACAATCCACTTGCTCGTTCACCTTGTCATGCTATCGCCGGAGGTGGGCTACTTATCCATGGCCAACCCTGTAGTATGTAAAACAATAAAATACAATTATATTCTTTCCCTTTCAGTTAAAAGTGGACTGGATAGCTCGAGTCCAAGGTGCAAGTCCCTGTTTGTGGGGCAGCTAGTGCAATCGGAAGGTTGTGGGTTCGAATCCCAACCCTTGAGCAAGGTACCGTCCCACACACTGCTGCCAATGTTGGCAGCCCACTGCCTCACTCTTGTGAACAGGTTAAATACAGAGGACACAATTAATTTACTCCAGGATCACTATAGTATGTAAAATAAAACCAAAAACCCGAAACCTTGCCTCTTGTGGTGTCCAGCACTAACCAGTAGACCACCATGGTGTTGGCTAGAGGAATATGAAGCCCCCAAGCTTTGGGCTATAGAGCAATAAAACTGCATTCAATTTAGTGAAGGAATTCCATTCAATACCTTCGCTATGAGTTTAGCTGGAGTTTATGATCCTGAACTAATCGCACAGTTCTTGACCTTGCTAATACTCTCATGGCTGAATGTAATCAGATTCTAACAGCAATGTTATGCTCATCGTGCCAAGTAATAAGAAATAGTATCATCTTTTAAGGTTTTTAAGCTATTTTTTAAAGATTGTGTGCAATATGCTTTAAGATGTGTGGGTATGCTGAAAGTTAAGTGGTTTGGATTTTTAATACGTGCTTTTATTTGCATTTCATTTCACCGTGTTATCTGTGGGGTCGTGACTTACATTTTACACTTCTACATTTTACACAGTTTTCCAGAGTTCTGCTGATGGTATTCATGCACCGAAAATGTAACAGCTCATTTTTACCATTTTCCAGCCTCTCTTTAAGTCTAAGACTTTTTGTTATGATGCCTCCCTGCCGTATATTGTGCTTTAAAAAATCAGTTTACACTAAAACACCCTTCAGTGTGAATGGAGAAGGATTAAACAGCTATAGGTAGTTATTTGCGATTTCATTTAGAGCAGGGGTAGGCGACTCCGGTCCCGGAGAGCCGGTGTCCAGCACAGTTTGATGGTGGTTCTCCTCCAACACATTCACTAAACCAGACAATTAACTGCTAAGGTGAACCAGGTCTTTCTGAGCAGGGAAATCTGGACCATTGCCCTCCAGGACTGGAGTTGCCCACCCCTGATTTAGACACTGCATGAGTTGAATGAATGGTTCCTTTTGAAACTTTAATAGTGTTTTCATACCACATTAAACTCTTTTACTTAAAAACAATAGAGGCTTTTAATGTTGAATTACTCTAGCCCACACCTATAAATGGAGCATAACCAAACAAACCTTCTTGGCTACTGGTGTATACTATTCAAAAGCTAAACAAGTTACAACTAAGTGTAATTATTCTACACAGAGCGTTGATTCGGTTAACTAGAGCAAATTCAGAATATCACTTTTGGAACAAAATGTATCTCCATTTTTTTTTGGGGGGGGGGGGGGCAGTTTGCCCCCAAAAATATTTTCACTAAAAAATTTACTTGTTTTTCCTTTGGTGAACAAACAACAGTCATCATGTAAAACCACCAATTCTGTGGTCGAGCTTCTGCCACTTTGGCTAAGAGCTTACGCCCCCGTTACCCTTTACAGGTCGGGACTTG
>JBBPCY010000082.1:23244040-23254228 GCA_037974405.1 Brachyalestes nurse | reverse complement strand
GGGGAAGAACCTTTTCTATTCCAGCAGGACTGTGTCCCAGAACACAAAGCAGCTCCATAAAGACATGGCTGGAGGAGCTCAGTGTGATGAAACTCTAGTGCTCTGCTCATAGCCTTGACCTCAGACTAATTGAACACTTTGGGAATGATCTGGAACATCATTTGTGAGCCAGGCCTTCTCAACCAATATTGGTGGGGGAGGGATCATATCAGTGCTCCTGGTTTTGAAATGGGATATCAAACTGCACCATCTCAGGCTGCAGGTGATCAAGGCATTGCTGCATTTTCACTTTTACTGAAACTTGACTATAACATCTCTAATCCTGAGTGTATCATTACATCCTTAGTGTTTATTGTTTAAAACAGTGTGAATTATGATTTTAATCAGATGACATGTCCCTCACCTTGACATGCATTCCTACACACACACACACACACAGAGTCCAGCTGAATTTAGGCCCCTATGTTTCTTATTATTTGGAGAAGTCATTCTGTTACTAAGCAGCTGGAGACACATCATCTGTTATGTTTTATCAGTTTGCACGAATTTCTTAAATTCAGTTGGCTTGCCGGATTCTTTCCTGCTCTTTTTCCCCTTTGACACAATAATTTCTAATTGTTTTCGAACTATTGTTTTTCTAGGTTTATTTTTACCTACTTATTTCTTTCTTTCTTGATTTATATTTATCAGTATCTTCATCACATATATGAAGTGTTGAAATAGCAGTGAAGTATAGCATAGCATATATTTTGTATTAGTATAGCATATGAAGTAATGACACGTTGTTTTTTAGCATATGAAGTAATGACACGTTGTTTTTTAGCATATGAAGTAATGACACGTTGTTTTTTATTTATTTATTTATTTTTTTTGTCCTCTGCTAGGTACCCACCGTTTTTTGATGACAATCCCTTTGGCATCTATCAGAAAATCCTGGCGGGAAAGCTGGAGTTTCCACGGCATCTGGATTTCTACGTAAAGTAAGCTCAAGCCGAATAAGGCGATGACAAATTAATTAACCTCAATTTGTAAGCTCTCAACTAACCATATGCTTAGAAACTGCACAAGTCTATTAATCAAGCCGGGCTCCTGTTCCCTGAGAGTTCATAATTGGTAGCTATCGAGAGATGCTAGTACACCGAGCCACTCCTGCCCGCTCTGATGATGCATGCTTGCTGATGGACCTGCTGGTCTGTGAATACGCAGACAAATTGGTTAACATCCGTGCACGCACTAGCCAAAATGGCCTGTAATGAACTGGCTTGTGCTGATGTGAACCCATTAGCTCAGGCCAGAGACAGCTGCAGAGTGGAGGAATGCAGCTGATTACTCCCTCTTCTCCTAACAACCCGAATCCCTCTGACCCACATAGAGCAGAGCACAGTCAAAAACATACAGACAACACATACATCAGGTTTATGTAGTCACACACACACCCACACACACACACACACACCCTATAGAGATCGTGCTTGATCTTCATCAGCCAGCTTAAAGGAACAACTAAGCAAAAAAAGTCAGATTTACTTAGAATGTAATCCAATAGTCAAGCCTTCTTTAGTTTGGCACAGGGTCTATGAGTCTAATGTGGCTAACAAGTAATAGAAGACATTACTTCGGCATTTATCATAATGCAAACCTCAAACCTAAATCATCGCACTTTTGACTGGAACCGTATCAAGTTTTAAAGCAATCTTGTGGCTCCAAGGGAAAACTAAACAAGTGAACTTCAGCCACAAAACATGCCTTGGTTGATGGATTATGTTGGGAATAAGGAACAAATTGGGTAAATCTGAATTGTTTTCAACAGTTTATTTATTGAATATTTATTAAATGAAAGGACAACGGTTAAGGTCAATAGGAGTCACATTCTTCTGTTCAAGCTGTGCTTACGATATTCCTCATAAAACCCGCTTTGGAGGTTCAGAGATTTATGCCGAGCCGTACAAGAGGAGAGCCCAAAAATATTTTGGCCCAGAAGGTCAGAGGATGAGTGATGAGTGAAGTGCTAAGAAAAGAAGAGCTTTTGCTGTGGTATCAGATAAAAGTCATATTGCTTTTCAAAATACATATTGTTAGATCAATCAAAAAAATAACTTCTCCCACCAGTATGACTTTGTTATGTTGCTAAAACCATTTTTGAGTGATATTGGAAGTGTGGCAGGATGCATTACCCTGCTCACTACCACGAGGGAATACAGTTGCCATGGAGTGCAAAAATGATTAGGTAGGAATGTCAAAGAAAGATCCAGATGAAAGCTAGGACCCGCTGTTTCCCAGCAGAGCTTTGCTCAGAGCATCACACTGCCTCCGCCACCTTGCCTTCTTCCTATAGTGTATCCTGGTGCCATCTCTTTGCCAAGTAAGCAACGTACACTCACTGAGCCGTCCTCTTGATGTGAAAGAAAATGTGATTCATCAGACCAGGCCCTGTTCTTACATTGCTTCATGGTAAGTTCTGATCCTCACATGCCCATTATAGATGCTTTTCTATATGCTTTCTGGACAGAGGTCAGCATGGGCACTCCGACCGGTCTGCAGCTACGCAGCATAGCAAGCTTTGTTGCAGTGTGTGTTCTGACACCTTTCTCTCATAGCTTGCATGAACTTATTCAGAAATGTGTGCTACAGTAGCTCTTCTGTGGGATCAGACCTCACGGGGTTGGCCTTCAGGGTAGAGGGAGAAAAGTCCCAGCTGCTTTGCAGGCATTCTGCTTTCTAAAGAGTCTCTTTACATCTTTCTATCCAGAATGGAGAGAGGTGTTGTGGTGGTAGGGGGAGGGTCTCCTGAGGTGATGGGCAACAAGCTGGGAGTCCAGGCCTTCACTGTAGTGTGGGTGGTAGAGTGGAGGTGAGAGTTTGAAGCTATTGAAAGTCTCGTGTGAGGGGAATGGGGTGACAGGACTATCCCATTGTCTGTCAAATCAACAACAGAAGTCGTTTTGATTACTTGCCTGAGCCCTTTCTAGGCATCTGCTTCATAATGGCACAGTGTTGGTAACATTTCTCCGTATTCTCCAATTCACTGACTCCAATAACACACCTTTTCACTTTCATTTGAACATCCGATGTGAGCTGAATGTGTGGCTATATGCAGTTGTGCAGATATCCAGTATGTTGGACACAAAGTCAGTATGCAAAACATAGAAATTGTGTCTCTGTAGAGACTTATCTTGACGAAGAAAATCAGCCACACAGGGTTCACCTGTCACTGGTTCCCTGGGTGTCCTCCATTAAATTACTTTTGGTACTAATCAGTGCATAAAGGGAACACCCCACAATATCTGCCATGTCATCCAGCCATCACAATTTGGCCCTTGTTACAATTGTTCTGATTCTTCTTCTTCCTCCAGCCTATCAGCTTTAAGTAGTGACTGTTCACATGTTGCCTAATGTTTCCCACACCTTGTTAGGTGCCACAATGTGATTCACTTCACCTGTCAGTGGTTCTAATGTGGTGGCTGATCGGTGAATATCTTGGTTTGTGATGCTGCAGTACCTCATTTGGCCAGCAGGGGTCTTCCACATTTACATGTCAGCACCCACCAGTCTGTGAAGCAACAGACTGAATCAGACCCTTGGGCACTGGATCTGACTGCAACTATATCTGCGGCTTTTATAGTGGAAAAATAGGCCAGACGTAGGTCAAACACGGGCTATAAGTCAGCAAAGGCTTGAAGAGACAGATGAGATAAGCTATCTCAGAGAAACTGGTTAGCATCCTCACAGCAGCTCCATGTGCTGAGTCTAGCACGAGTGCACGCTAAGGTCACTGCGAATGCAAGCCCCTGAGGCACTGCACACATTAACTTGACAATATAATAAGCAATGGAAATATGAGGCTCCTCTAACACAGTCAACATGTTAATAGGCTCATTGGCAAAGCACAGAAAGCAAGATACACATGGCTGCCCTTTGAATCGAATATATGGCAAAGAATGGGGATACTTCCAATTGAATATTGTGAAGGCGGCAATAAATCATGGATGTTAGTGGCTGTAAGGTTGACGTTGATAGAACACTGCATTCATTAATGTGTTAAAGCGCCCATATTGTACATTTGTCTATATTTTCCCTCAGAGTCCACTTATAATGTTTTGAGTGGTGTGTACAGTACTGTGAAAAAAATCTTGAGTCTGATTTCTTCATATTTTGCTTCCAAAGGTCCAGACTTTCTTAAATTTCAATGTAGTCTTGAGGTATAGTTCTCTGGGCTTCCTGAAGGACTTTCAACGTTTTTGGCTCTCATTTCCAGTCCAGTCCTTGAACCTGACCAGTTACTGTATACTGTTTAAGGCGCACCATGACATATGTGAAGCATAACAAAAGCATTGAATTTAAGTCCTGAACCAGTGAAGAAACAGGAGCAGATGATTCCAGATGACTGTTACTGTGCTATTAAGACCGATTTGTGTGATCCTCATTCTGATTGCTCCTGTCTTGTGCATAAATGCTTTGGAGAACTGTATTATTCAGAGTCGGAACCAGAATTCTGTTTTGTTTTCAAGGTTTTTTTTTTACAAAAAGAAGAAACAAGGAATGTGACTTGCTGAAATGGTGCAGGAGGATAAATCTAACATGAATTTAATATAAATCAAAATAACTAAACTGTAAATATGAATAAACCAACTGCAAATGTAAACAGTGACCATGATATGTGCACAGCTAAGTGTGCTGGAGTGCGAAGTTCGACAGCGATTTCCAAACCTTTATTGAGTCCATTTGCTCAAGATTTAAGATGCTTTATTTGTCACATGCATAGTTATACAAGTACAACACACAGTGAAATGTATCCTGAACTGCTGCTTTTTTATGACCGCGACAGTGTAAGAGATAAGATAAACCTTTGAGTCCCACAAGTGGGAAATTTGCATTGCTATGGCAGAAAGTGGCAAAACAGTAGATTAAAAGCTATACAACACAACAAGATAAAATAAAAAAGTAGACTTTACAACTAATACAAAAAATATAGACAGACATTGGTGTATGCTAATATATGTTTCTATATAAACCTATATATGTATATGTGTATGTACACAGTGGGGAAAAAGTGTGTGTGGTTATGGATATATATGGACACACTTGACAGAACAGTTATAGTGTAGCAAAAATATGTACAAATTTAAATCAGAGAAACAACTTAAACAAGGAATACAAGGTAAAGGTCAAATATGAAAGCTAAGTTGGCGTATTTAAAATTGAAGTTATACGTTTTTATCTTGATGGATCGCAGAGGGAATTGTCCCAAAAGGTTTGTCTGGGGTGGAAGGGGTCAGCACAGTCTTTCCTGCCCACTTCAGTGTCTTAGAGGCGTGCAAGTCTTGGAGAGAAGGCAGATTGCGGGCAGTCACGGGCAGCAGTGTACCAAGAAGCGAGGGAGGATATGAGGGTCCACTTAGTGATGGAGGAATGGCGCCATCATTGATTTTCTTCAGGTGCTAGAGGAAGTGCATCCTCTGCTTTGCTTTTTCTGATGAGGGTTGATTTTTAGCTCCCATTTGAGGTCCTAGGAGATGATGGTTCCTAGGAAGGGAAAATACTCCACAGCGCCCACTGGGGAGTCAGTCAGGATGATGGGGGCTGGTGGTGCTGGCTCCTTCCTGAAGTCCACAATCATTCTGACAGCACTGAGCACCAGGTTGTTGTCTCGGCACCCGGTTGTCCGTTTCCCCGCTGTAGGTAGACTCCTCCCCTCCTGAGAGGAGCCTGTTGAGGGTTGTGTCATCCACGAACTTCAGGAGTTTGACAGAGTGGTGCTGTTGGTTTACAGGGAAAGGAGCAGGGGAGAAGAAAGTGGCACCACTAAGGTACCATCACCACACACTACTCCCCAGGTGCTGCATCGCTGGTTCACTTGGGTGACTGAATAAAAAGCATGCTGTACTATGTACTATGTACTATGTGCTGTGGTGTGTTCACGTGTTACAAATAGACACTTTACATTACATTTGCTTTACATTACGTTTACAAAGAGTATCCGAGCATACGTTCCTTTAGTATCCAGTTGCTGGAGGATGAAGTGGCGTGTCATGTTAATCGGCTCTGTTGGTGAACTACAGGGGTCCAGAACGGGCTCGGGTTTGGATTTGATGTCAGCACAAGACTATCAAATGTCTTCATAACCACTGAGGTCATGGCAATGGGTCTGTAGACACTGAGGCTTGTGATCCTTGTGTGTTTGGGGACAGGGATGATGGTGGAGGCCTTGAAGCAGCCTGGCACATAAGTCTCCAGTGAGATGTTGAGGATGTCAGTAAACATAGGAGACAGCTGGTCACAGTGCTTCAGGGTAGAGGAGAGATGTGCTTTCTAAAGAGTGTATTTATATCTTTATCTAGAGTGGAGAGAGGTGTTGTGGTGGTAGGGGGAGGGTCTCCTGAGGGGATGAGCAACAAGCTGGGAGTCTAGGCCTTCACTGTAGTGAGGGTGGTAGAGCGGAGGTGGGGGTTTGAAGTTATTGAAAGTCTGGGGTGACAGGACTATCCTATTGTCTGTCAAATCAACAACAGAATTGCCTGCCTGAGCCCTTTCTAGGCATCTGCTTCATGATGGCACAGTGTTGATTTCCCCATATTCTCCAATTCACTGACTCTAACAACACACCTTTTCACTTTCGTTTGAACATCTGATGTGAGCTGAATGTGTGGCTATATGCAGTTGTGCAGATATCCAGTATGTTGGACACAAATCCAGTACGCAAAACACAGACATTGTGTCTCTTAGACTTATCTTGACTAAGAAAATCGCCAAAATGTGTCATTTGATTGGGTATGTCTAACTTTCACGTACAACTGTGAATTTGTTCATGGTTATGACATCACAACCGTATTTTATATAGAACGAACCATTTTTGCATCTTAGTTTAGTTTAAACTACACCAAGAAGATAGAAAAATCTGTTATTATTATTATTATTATTATTATTATATAGGGTCTTAAAGTTAAATCACAATACAGTATTATAGCCGTGGGTGATATAGCAATAATAACGGTACAATATTTCGTAGTACATAGTATAATGGATGAAGATTTTTTTCCTGAAAATGCCAACACTGGGGGCAAAAGCCTGCAGACATCAGTTCAAACTTAAAATTTAGTAAAAATTGTAGCTAGAATTCAAATATTGTCATGAAATGCAATGTCCTGTATATCAGTAGTAGAAGACAGAATCATTCATACTCCTTTTGTCTTTGTCCATTCAGGGATCTCATCAAGAAATTTCTGGTGATTGATCGGGCAAGAAGACTTGGTAACATGAAGGTAAGCATGATGTTCTGTTTTCACCTACTCTCATATTCTATATATAACGATTTGAGAACATGGTTCTTATAATACTGTTTGAGCAAAGTCTCCTTCATTGCTGTTGAAACAACTATTAGGAATTCCTTAACAGTTCATACAGTTGAACTGGTAGATTTTAATCTACATATACAGTTGGCTACTGGTTAGATCTGTAAAACATTAGTCTTACCATAGGTCAAAAATTCCAAACCCATGCTAGAGAAAATATTATGAAAAGAGCTGGATGTTATATGATGACATTTGATCATGATATCGCCTGAAGACTCTCTATATTTCCAAAGGCGTTGAGACAGCCCTTCCAATAAGTGGTTTCAGCTACTTAAAGGTGAAGCCAAAATGGAGACAAACTCATTGGTTTCAAAAAGACATGAGCAAGTGCACAAAGATTTCTACCTACGGTTTATTTGTTGATACTTAAGTTAGCATGAATACATTTGATGAACCAGTTTTGCCATTCATTGTTAATACAATGTTTTACAAGCCTGACATCAGACTGTTTGGATTTTCTCTGCTCTGCTTCTCTTAAAATGGCACCAAAGGGAATCTTGCAGTTTTGTGAACATTAACCATTCTATCAACAAAAAAAAAACATCCTTTCTTTATTACATAGTTTTACGTGTTTTGAACTGCTCTGTCAAAACAATCTGAAGCACACAGCAAACGCCACACTTAACTAAGTTATGTGTCAGTCCGGGTAAAACTGGAAATCAATATGGCTTTGGAAATACTGGTACAGACGACATGGTGCCCCAGGCTTATACGGAGAAAATCAAAGATAGTGTCAGCACGAACCTTGTTTAACTGACCTCTCATAAAAGACGGAAACGCATCATTCCCATAACGGCTTCGGCTCTCAAATGGATACCAAAGCGCTCTTGGAAAGAAACGCGATCCAGGTTCAGGAAAGGACTTCTTAATTACCAGGATGTGGAGTGAATGTATCTATGGAAAGAGCAGTTAATGGTGCAGAGAGCCTCTGAAAATCCTGTATCTCACATCACAATATGTGGGCTTTATCTCTCAACTGCAGTGGCCGTGTCAGAAAGCAGGATCGTAATTGAAAAAATGGTTCTCCATCGAGTAGAAACTGTGTATCGAATCCTCCTTTATTAGTGGATATTTCACAAATGAACGTTTATGGCGCTAAATCACTTAATTACTGTAATATCCTTATGTGCAATATCATTACTCCTACTCATATCATGATGTGCAATACCATTACTTTACTTCTACGCATATTATGGTTGTTTTCTTCCACTGATTTTTTAATTTTTATTAAGATTTAACTTATTTTTATTAGATTCTATTTAGACTTATATTAGACTTATTTGACTTCTTTTATTATTGTATTTTATCTTACTTTTTATTTTACATTATTCTGATGTCTCTCTGTGTCTTGTGATGTGGCGGTCACCACATAAACAGTGTAAAGTTTTCTAATTCTGATTTGATGTGACGGCAGCAGAATGCCTGGTTTCTGTGTGTCTTTTTGGTAACGTTTCGAATACTGGCGAGCTGATGTCATCCGTGCTGAGGAGTGGTTGAATGGATATGCGTAGGCATCATTTTCCACTTTCCCATCAACTGTAGTTACGGTAACGAGCTCACAGATGATTGTTCTCAGCAAGTGTTGATTTTCTCGCAGCTTAAGACTTTTTTTTTTTTTTTTTTTTTCCTGTTACTGTCTCTGCACCGTAGCCATGAAACCCATCAAAATATTGGGAATGGGAGTTCAGTAAAACTATGGAGTTCTTCTGTTGTTGCCAAGGTCTTTTGCACTCTTTCTTTTAAGCAATGCGAAACAAAGGCAGCGCGGTGGAAGTGCTTGAGGATTTAATGACACCCAGGTTTTACTTCTCCGCCGTGGGCAGCCTGCCTGCACGTCCTTCCCCACCACTTAGCCTTGGGTGACACAGTAAAGATGAAAGAGCACGTTGGAGAAATTTACACTCATTGTTCACAATTTCACTCAACAATCTTGAATCTTGCGAAAGCCCATGTGCTCTAGATTGTTATCGCTTTTTGTTTGGCCGCGGTCCCGTGCGGACAGAAAGGTTGCCTTAGCGTGAAAAGGGGAGAAATGTGTTCCTTCTTTGATTCCAGTCTTCACAGTTCAGTTTCAATCAAGCGAGTCTTGTTACTGGATTCATACGTTGCTCCTCTAAGTCAGTAAAGGGCTCCTCTTGTCTTTCAGAATGGAGCAGACGACGTGAAAAAGCACAGATGGTTCAAGTCTATAGACTGGGAAGCAGTTCCGAACAGAAGACTAAAGGTAAATGTGATGCCTGCCGTCTCCCTCACTCAAGAAATCTGAATTAAATTTTAGTTTTGACCAGTCGTAATGTCTGAAATCATATGGCATGGTTTTATAACAGCTAAAATGAGTGAATTAACCACTCATCTTAAAGTAAAGGCCTTGTATCTGTGTTTGTGCATGTGTACACATTAGGTATGTTACAATCAATTATGATTCATCAATCAGATTTTTTAAAAATGCAAATGAAATGCAAATGATTCCAGAAAATGTAACTACAGACAGATAATACACAGGAAAAATGGTATGTATGGAAAAAATGTATGTAAATGGCCATCAGGAGATTTTGATATAATTAACAGGGAAGGTAAATTTCAGCGTGTGACCAGTACCGTCCTTTTACCGCACGCTTTTTCAGAGCGTCCCCCATCGTTTTCTGGATTATGAAAGATTGGTACACATTTTATCCATTCAGAATTTTTAATGTGAACTCTTAAGCTGAAACAAAAAGGAAGTCGACTAGTCGAGTGTGTTTTTCCTCTCTCTGTGCCCGCTCGTGTACGCAATGCAGTCTCTGCCTCTGATTGGCTGACGCTGACACGCGTTCCGTGACTTAACCAATTATTGTAGTCC
>JBBPCY010000082.1:23230380-23243940 GCA_037974405.1 Brachyalestes nurse | reverse complement strand
AGAGATTTGTTTTCTTTGAATTATTCAAGTTCTGTAAGCGCTGCATCATTTCTCTTATTCTGATGTTTTGTCATTTCTTTTAAAATGATGTTTTAAAGAACAATATTTTTATTTGGAAATGAGGAAAAATATTGTCAGCAGTTCTTAAACGAAGGCAAAGCTGTTCAGTTCAATACTTGCACCTATAAAAGATAAAACCTGAGAAACTGAACATTTTAGCTATGGTTTAGCTTGTGTTTTTTTTTTGCAGAGCTGTATTTTTGCTCCTACTACCATGTCCTGGTGAGAGTTTTAGATTAATTAAGTTCTCTTCTAGAATCTGCATTCTGTCATCACCTAGTCATTACTGTCCTGTGTGGTTCCAGTCTTTCAGAACTTCAGAACTTAAGCAGCAACAAGAGAGAGCCAAAGGGCACAGGGACATTTAACAGTGCATACTGTTACATGTTCACTTACTTTTTTGTCCCCAAACATGACCTCCCATTATTTGAGAACTATCTGTATGGAGAAGAATGAAGTTGGTCAATAACTGATGCTGTTTCCTCCTAAATTTGTTTTTCTTTTATTCGTATTTAAAGATAAAAGACAAATACAAATAAAGACAAAGATAAAGAAAATCAACCTATTAATGAAACATTTTCTTCTAATTGGATCATGTCTTTGGTTCCAGTGTAAAGAATTTTACACTGCACCCAAAAGACTCAGACTGGGAAAGACATCAGCCATTTCTCTCCATTACAATAAACCAGGTCCAATAAACTGCCATTTCCCATCCGATCATTTCAAAGTTACCTTTTATGACTCTCTTCATTTATCTATTTTTTTATTATTTTAGAGAGTTTTTTTTCTGGCGATATCAAGAGGGATACATAAATCTTTCCCAAGGCTGCTGGACTCTGCCTGCATTCTGAACAGGGACCACATTTGTCTCGTTGAAATAGTGCTGCTGCTGCAATAATTCTACCACACCAATTTGAGCGCTCACGCTAATGTTCAGTGAGATGTTAACTGATAAAACATCGATGCCTGCACTTTACTGCACAAAAACTTTCACTTTTTAAAATGTCACTACATTCTGAAAAAAAAAGTAATTTCATTCTCTTAATGTTTACTAAATCAACAGTACAGCGGTTGCTAATTTATTCTTAGTTTGGATATATGGTTCGAGCAAAAACTGCTAATTAATAGAGGATTGGAATCATTTCCCATTTCAATATTTTTTCATTAAGTTCAGTAATAACATATGCAGTATGAATTCAAATACTAGACCCTGAAAAGCTGGAAGGAATTTAAGATGTTTTATTCGGTGTTCCAAGATGTAATGATATATTACATATTATGTTTGGCTATTTACAGTAATTCCTTTATAAGTTATATGCTTGAGATTTGATCATTTGTTTCATTTTCAGTGTTTTGCAGTTTTCTCATAGCACTTTTCTGATTAAAAAAAAAAGAGCTGTTACTGGAGCCAGAGCTCGTTCTGAATTGTGTGACAGCTAAACATCACAGGTAAGGAGAATGTTAAAAAATGGCAAATTACAACCATTATGGACTATTTACACTATTCAGATGAGTTTTTACAGATGAAGAAATACACATGTTGAGTTTTGGAACCAAACATGCATTTTTAACCAGCAAAACTGGTTTTGAATTGTTTCAAACAGTCATTCCAAACTTTTAAATGCTAGCATAGGTCAAGTCTCTTTAAAATTTAAAAAGTTTCATCCTCTTATAAAGGTTCCTAATGGAACCAACCATTAAGAGGCTCTTTAGGAAACCAAATCCATGGCACCGCTCCAAACATTTCTTTATGTTTTTATTTACTTTTGCCTTTATTTTTAAGTATGTTTGGAAAGTTTAAAAATCCTTAAGAGCTCCCCAGTTGAATAGTTTTAACTGAATTTATTAAAGATGTTTCCACTGAAAGGGTCTTTAGGAAACCAAAAGTGGTTCTTCTATGGCATTGCAACAACAAAAAATGGAGTGTACACAGATTAGCCACTAGTAACAAGCAAAGAAGTTATAAATAAGTATTTAATTCCAGTAGAAAATCCCTTTGCACAAAGAAATAAAACTTTTCTTGCTATATAAGTTTGCTGCAGAAGTTCCCCCTCAGCGCTGTGGAGGACGCCTGCTGTCGTCTCGCTCTCCGGAGGTGGCCCTGCAATCTCCTTTCCATATGCTGGGCGCTCACGTCTGACCCCCGAAAGGGATTCATGTGGAGACGCTCAGAGGTTCATCCGTTAAAACCCCCAGAAGCACACAGCTACTATTCCATCTGTCTTTCACTCGATGCCGTTGTCTTTTTTTGTGCTGGTGGCATATTCATCTTTACAGGGTTATGCAAGCAAGGGGTCTCACTATGGAGTGCAAGGTAGAGAGGCAGGATGTATCCGGGCAGATTTTGTGCATTAATCTTCAGAAAGTACTGCTCCAAAGACCAAGTGGACAATTCTAGAACTCACCTTCAGATCTGTCACCCATTTTTAAAGGGTGCATATCATGGACAACTACATTTCCTTGAATAAAATAATGTAGTATGCAAGCAAGTTTCAAAATCCACCAAGTCCATAGAGTCAGGATCGCAATATCCAAGTAGGCAAACAAGTCTGTCATCCTAAGCAGCCTTTTAGAAAAGGTGCCAAAACCTTGGTCCCCTCCCTAAAATGGTATTGCCCTTTACTAGTGCCATTAAGGCCCCCCTCAAAGCTATTGGATCAGTACTATGATTCTGAATTTAAATTTGAGATACAGAACCATAGTACAACGTTTTTCAAACAAGAGGAGAGACACAACTGTGGCAGGTTAGTGACCCCCACCCCCCACCCCACTCCCCAATCCCATGTGAATAAAACCATTTGTTGCTGAGTCCATGCATGGAATCTATTGGAAAACAGCCTGTTTTCATAAAAAAAAAACAAGGCATTGACTGAGTGATGTCAGAAGAGCCTAGTTGGGTTCCCTAAAGAATCATGTGTGAGAAATCTGTACAGGTTCTATACCAATTGATAACCTTATTTAGAAGTTCTTAAAACCTTTCTTTCTGATTCTGATTCTAAATTTTACATACCTCATTTTCCAAAAACGCTTATATAAGAACATTCAGGGAACTTTTTAGTACTTTTTCTTTTCATTTCTAAGAGTATTAAAAAATAGGCTAGTTAAACCCAGTTCACACATTACAGAGCAAACTGTTTTAGATGGAGTCAACTGAGTTTGCTTTTCTCACCACTTAAAGATCTGCATCATTTCATACTAGTAACCTGTCTGGATACAGTCTTAAAATTCACTTTATGCTGGAAGAAACTGCTGTAAAACATCTAGCAAGCTTGACCTCCTTAGCACAGAGCCTCCAAGGTTTACTTGAACATACAAGGGGCATATTAGCACTTGTTGTTTTTGGATCTGGTATTTTAAAAGGCACTCTCTGGATGGGGAGAACAGCTGTTGTGTTAATTATGTGTGTGTGCAGTTTGTGGTTTTGCCATTACATATGCTGCACATACTCATTACATAATTCTCTACTTACAGTAAAAATTATTGTCCTCATGAGATTTGCGTCTGGTCCCATTGTTGAGCCAAACCAGAACATCCATGCCATGTGAGAAAACTGTGCTGACTGTCTGCTCTAACCTTGGATTCACCTTCCCACGTCTTTCCAACTGCTCGAAAAGATTTCTCATCTCATTCCTGAGCTAAGCTTTCGCGCGTCACCTCAAAAACCTCATTTCGACGATTGCTAGGAATTGGTTCCATTCTGTTCACTTCGATCAAAACAGCCTCTTTCAAGGTCTGTTACTTTGCATTATGCTTGTTTGAGAAAGACGATATTAGCTTTTGTTTTTCTTTCTTCCTGTCTTTTCCGCCAGAGCAGTTATTAATGAGGTTTCGCAGTTACGCGCCTTTGAATGCGACAAGCCGGAATGAAAGGTATTCATTAAAATGCCATTCCACAGATGGTCCTCGTCAGACTGTTTTAATCAGTTTTCCCCGGGTTTTTCAACCCCCCCTCCTATTTTTCTAAAGCTTATAGATTCATTAGAGAGGCAAATGACCCCGAGACAGAGTAAGGCGAGACCTGACTGCGAAGAAGATCGTTTCTGTGATCGCATTTTAACTAAAAGCACACCTCTTTCCGAGCTGGGGGACTCAGATACAGGAGCACATGTGGTCCAAAAAAACCTAGCATAGCCGCAGTAACCTACCAGCGGCAAAACAGATGCCTCAGGTGGATTATGGTCACATGGCTGGCAATAATAGTGATTCATTGTAACCTCAAATCGGAATAATTAGCATCTGGCAATATTTTGCAATCAGCAACTTAGGGCTCCCAGGGAATCAAAATGAGGCAAAACAAAAGTGTTGATCCAGCACTTGCAACCACAACGCCTGCTAACATCATGACTGTACCAACACAGCGTCTAGACCTCAAGCGTATCACTCAGCAAAATTCCAATAGGAGAAACAATACTGTAGCAGAGGTAGGGGTGAGAGGGTGGAGGGTTGATCCTGCGGTTGCCTAATAATGACGAATAAACCCCAAAAGACATCTACTGCTTGGCTGGACTGAAGAGATCACAAACACTTAGCAATCCAGCCGAGATGGGAACTCAAAGGCTTAATCTTGGACCCCTGAAGCACATTAATCATCATTGCTCAGTGATAGATCGGCATAGGATTAGGCCTCCATCTGTAAACTAGCTGATATTTTGGACCGGTGTAGAAGCTTGGGAATGTGTTCGACAGCTCCAAGTGATGTGAAGTTCTTTAAAAGTTGATCAAAACTGATGTTCAGTCTGAAGAAATGCAAACAGAGCAGTTCTAAAATTCCCCGCATATGTCTCGACCTACAACAAACTGCTCGATAACCACCATGACATCATTTAGTCTTAGCCTTTGGTTAATTTATCTTGATGGCACGTCCACTTAAGAGCTCAGGGCCAGGCTTATTTTGTGTTTGGAGAAGAACGTTTTGTGCCTGGTCTGCACATGCCCATGATGCACTTCTCAGAATCCGTTTACAGTTGCTCTTTACCGTAACCGGGTTATTTTAAACTGGCATCGGCCCCTCGCAGCGAAGGAAATGGTTCCCTGCCTCAGGTAGGGTTATGTGGAGCGCCCGTGGTTTTCCGCTGCAGACGCTTCAGCTGGAGCACCAGGCCCAGCTGCACTCAGCAGGCTGGGAGGCTGTTTATTGTACAGCCATGTCCATGAGGAGAGCCTCGGGCTCTGGGCCAGAGGGGACTGACAAAGAGTGTGGGAGAGTGCTGGAAAATGACCCACAAACCTGTGAGCTCTAATACAATACAGAAAGCAGAAACTGAAGGTGCCTCTGTGCAGTGGAAACAGGTTTGAGTAGAGCTTGCTGTAACCAGTCGTGGGGCTAAAGTCTGCATAGCACTCAGAAGTGGTGGGATTTAATATCAATACTTTGAGAATGAAAATGTTAACCTTTCAAACTCAGAGTGTGTTAGTAAAATCTGATTTCAAAAAATATAATTGGTTGAAATCAGTCTAAAAGCGGTGTTTGTTCTCCTTCACTCTCGCTGTTTGCTGCTCTTTCGCTCGGCGCACCGCCACTCAGACGCTCTCCGGACCCCCTCCCTCTGTGGGTTTTCCCCACCCACTTGTGGGCGGAGACTAACCTGAAAGTTCTCCCTTGTGTTGTTTTTAAGACCTAAAATTAAATCTGTTTGGGCATTTTTGTTCTTTAAGGACATTTGTGTGTGAGGCCATTTTTATATCCCCAGTAGTGATTGTTATTACGTCTTTTTTCATTTGTGATAACTTTAGTTCTACGTGACACAGGAACACCAAACAAAGCTCAGCATGACGTCTGACACCTCGAGCATCAACACAAACTAGGGGAACTTCCATAAAAGAGACTTGGCCATATAACGATGATTTGCCCTTTGTTGCGCTCACTTTCTAAGGGTTAACACCTTGGCCTTGAGTTGTTTCTCTATAAAGCAGTGGTGCTAATACGATAGCAATGTCATTAGTGCCTCAGTGTTTGTTTGTTTTAAGTTGGCAACCATGATTAAGAGACAACATTACAAGCTAATTCATCTACTATTTGTACGCTAAAGCACAATGTTTCCTTGTAAAGCTTACTGTTGGCCTACAGGTCATCCCAGCTGCCCTCCTGCAGCTCCGACCCTAATCTAAGACACCCTGGTCCTAATTAATAAAGATCTTCAGCAGCCTCCGAACATTAAAGCCAGGTGTATTAGATTAGTGTTGGAACTTCAGCATAATCCCCGAGGAAACTCCTGAGTATTCAGGGGCAAAGAGAGGCATCCTGGACCACAGTGCATGGAAGGCAGAGCAATGGCAGTGCTCATAGATCTTTGCTTTGCTTAGTATATTTCTCGTCCTCATTGATTTTGTTAGCTCGGCATCTAAGAAGCCATCAAAGCCAGGCTTCGTTAGAGCTACTTTATAAAGTTGCCTCTACGCAATCCACCGAGCCAAGCAGATTAAGCCACCATGGAAAACAAACCAAACTGTGAGGTCACAGCGTGAATGGTGGAGTGCTGTTTATTATTGCTAAACAGTGCAGGGCTGCAGGTCAGTCTGGAGCTACAGATGGTCCTCTTCAGAAAGTACAGGCTGCGCAGTGGGAGGGAAGTGTGAGCCGGGTAGATCATGACTGTCATATGTGTCACTGTCTGGAAAAATCACCATTGCAACATTCATCCAGTTCTGAGATCAGATTTGGAACTTTCTTTATCCGTGTTGAGCTCAAGTCTTGGGCAAGCAAAGCGGGTCCCGTATACATGAGAGCAACTCTACTCTGATTCATAGCTGGACAAATAGAGAACATGTTGAGGGTCATAAGAAGAAGAAGAAGAACAGATGACTGGGTTGGTAAAATGGAGTAAATACATCCATGTAAAGGAAACAGAGACGGTATTTCTTTCTTGTACTGGCCTGTCATAGGAGGATCTGGAAGTCTTTTTTTTAACATCTGCTGAAATGTAAGAAAATACATTAATGCAAATACTATAGTCAAAAAAGAGAATTACAGTAATGAAGGTTCAGGAGATCCTCACACCACCCCTCACACACACAGCCGATTTATTTATCACATCTATAGACACAAGGCTTAGAAGGAAAGAGAATGCTGCATTGCCTGTTCCACTTCTTAGTGTGTAGCATGACATTCTCCCCTGTATAAACAGAAGTCAGATTGGTAGAAGGTTGACCCTACACCTGAAGACTGTTTGCCAAGGGTCAGGCACGTACAAGGCCATGACCCTTTTCCGGAAGAGTGGAAACAAGGATCATTGCTAGAAAAACTCCAGGAGTTTTCGGGAGCTGACACATGTGGAAGCCGTGTGGAATACTTCTCACTAACATGGTGGCTGTGAGTTCAAAACAACAGCTGAGGGCAGGTGCAAGCTTTGAAGTGTACATGATGTAAAACCAAAATACATCATTCCTAAATCGCAGGTTACTGTTAAAGTTTCCGAACTCCCTTTGATACTGATCCTACAAAGGTTTCTGCCTAATACCCTTAACCTAGCAGTCTGTAAAATTTCCAACAAGCTCGGATGTCCTGTAATCAAATTGAATTCAGAAACACTAAACCCTTTATTGTTTGATATCTAAAGTCTAAACTGGCTAGATTTCCCTCATAGAATCTTTGTTGTGAGTCAAAACAGGAAAGGGCTGTTTTCCAGACACAGCCTTGAACTTAGACATAAATTACAGCCAATGGAGAGTCTTTAGTGAAGCTAAAAGTCTGTTTCGGAAAAACAGAACCCCAATCTTTCTCCTAAAAGTGCATGTAAACTTTCTACTGATAGGCAGAGTAATCCTGCGCTTGGCCATGTTATCTGTCTTGGGTGATCGGATAGCTGTCTGATCATGAAAAAGCCAAGTGTGAAAGCAACCAAGACACTTTGAAACAGATGGCTTTCCAATTTCTCAAACCATGTCAGGAGGTTTTTTTTTTCGAGATGCACCAGAGGACCATCTGAGCCTAGTGTAAATGTATCTGTTTCTCCAAGCTGCCTGAGCGATTTTCACTTCTCCCGAATGGAACTGCGTCAGTACTGCACACAAAGGAATCCGTAATCGAACACATATGAAATCAGAAACATGTTAAACAGTCACTGTCTGTGAAAGTATTATCCTCTCCCACCAGGGTCCCACATCTTTCGTACATATGGACCACTTTGCTTATTATTAATCTCAAAACAAAAGTTGCAAAAGTTGCCCCACATGCTCCTCCCCCATCGTAGAGCAATGCTGTTCAAAGCTGCAGCGGAGATTGTTGTTCCTTCCTGCGGAGGACTAGAGACTCTCAGACTATAACAAAAACTACCTCTACTGACTCTTAACTATTCCTAGACCAGTGGTTCCCAAACCTTCTCTGCAGGGCCCCCTTTTCTAGATAAGAACATTAATGACCCCCCCCTCAATTCAAAATACACAGGTTATAACATTGGTGCACCCCTCTGTAATACCTCTGCGCCCCACCTTCTACTGTTAGTTTTCCCAATAGAGACTCTTGTGGGCAGCTGGAGGCCTAGTGGTTAGGGAGGTGTCATCACTGAGGTGCCCTTGAGTAAGGTACTGTCTCCACACACTGCTCCCTGGTGCCCCTCATTGGTGGCAGCCCTCTGCATCACTTGGTGAATGGGTTAAACGCAGAGGAAGAACTTATGCATTGTTCGCACTGTGTGCTGTGGTGTGAATATAAGTGGCCACTTTACTTTCTCTCTTTCGCTCTCTGGGTCGACCAGAGGAGGATGGGTTCCCCTTTCAAGTCTTGGTTCCTCCCAAGGTTTCTTCCTCCACATTAGGGAGTTTTTCCTCGTCTCTGTCGCCCTTGGCTCGGTCACCAGGGGCTCGGACCTGGACTCTGTGAAGCTGCTTTGTGACGACATTGGTTGTAAAAAAATAAAACGCTATATAAATAAAACTGAATTGAATTGAACAGTGTGCTTTTCCCCTATGCCTCACTGCTAATTCTCTACCATCTGACCTCATCTCAGGAGAATCCTTGGAAAAGCTTTCTTAAGAAAATAATCCGTATAAATTAAAAAAAACCCGACAAGTTAATCCTAGAGCAAAAAGGATCCCAAGCACTCCATCCTTAAAGCAGTAAGACCTCTACACAGAAAAGACAGCACTGATTATACATCGGATCACTTTCTGCCAAACAGAAGTGCATTTACAGCCTGTGGGCAGGTGGAAACAGGATTCGAAGAAGTGAACTTTATCCAGATATGAGACGGATGAAAATATAAGGGTGTAATTGACACTTTCACCAACACTTGAAGCATCTACTTTTCCTTGTTTACTTTATGACCAGCATGCTGCCGTTTTCCCTGGAGAATGATTCCTGACAGACTCAGTCCAGGGTCAGTCTACATTGTGCTGAATTCTGCTCAGCAGTAGCGGGACACGGTGGACGTCCATCTGTCTGCGGTGCAGAGACTTTTCAGTTTATTTTTGACTGTCATGGTGCTTGATCAGACACAGTAAGCCTGGTCTTTCTCCCCAGACTCCCGAGGTGGAATCTACATTGTGCTCCATTAACACCCAATGTATCCACAGGCTGTGGAGGGAGGTGGTGTATGGATACTTTGTAACATAGTTGACTTCTGACCTCGAGAATGGCTATCACACTGCACCGGTGTGGACCAGACCAGAAGAACTCTTTGAACAACTTATTGTAAATGAGACAGCCAGTCTAACAGAGCTGTATTCATATTAGCAGCATATTTACAACGGTTCTGATCTGATTAAGCTCTTGATTAGGAACAGATTAAGCTCTGCTTTTTTCTGAATGTAGAAAAAAACGTGAGGTTTTTTTGGGCGGGGTGGGTGGGCTTAGCAACAACTGCGTACTAGCTGTCAATAAGCTGTGCTAGCAATATATTTAGCGGTAGAAAAACGAGCGGTAGTAAATATGATGTCAGCAAAAATGAGTGAAACTCAAACTGCTTTTGTGTATGTCATGATTTTTTTTTTTAAGGCCATATTCCAATTAAAAAGATGTTTAATTTTGCCTGAGGAGTGCAGGCAGAAATGTGTGAATACATTAAAATTATGAATAATTGATTTGGTTTATATTTTCATACTTTTATACTTATTGTAATTTGATTTGTTTCATTAAAAGTTATATAGTGGTGCCTCCTGCCCTCACCCCTATAACTTTGCCTTTGGAGAAGGAGTCTTTCACTGAACCTTAGCTTTTTCAAGCAACAATGTTTCAGTCCATCTTTCTGCACTCGTAAACTACAGAAAATCCAATAGATAACAGACAAATGACTGGGAAAAAGCCAACAAGTCAATTACATGCATGTTAAAAACAGACCACAGTGTCCCTGCAGGCATGAAATCCCTACTGTTAATCCACATTTCACTTTAGTGTCTGTTTTGCAGTGTTCCATGTCTTTGTAATACCATGGCTTTCCACTATAATTGGGGAGGACTTGACCCCCACACCTCCACTTTACTTTTGACCCAATGACCCGATAAGAATTCTGATTGGGCAGCACAGATAAACAACTGATTATTCCTTCTCAGGAACCTGAAAAATGATGTGACTGCTTCCAGTTTATTCCTGTAATTCGAGAGTGATGTGGTCAGTGATGGGTCAGTGTGGGCTCCGTGGTCAGTGTTACGTTTCCAGCACTGACCACATTGCCCACATGTGCGCTGACAGGTTTATGACTCCAAAACAAATGTGAATGATGAAAGCTAAAGGGTTTGCACTTGTGCAAACAGGAAGAGATAATAAATATTAACTATTTAAGTAAGAGGGAGAAAGAACCAGACAAGAAACTCCTATGTTGACATACACTATATGGACAAAAGTACTGGGACAAACCTGTTTTTTAAGGTTTGGGCTAGACCCCTTACTTCCAGTGCTGGGTTCAGCAGACCAAGACATTTTGGACAACACAGTTTGTGGAAGAGCCTTTTCTGTTCCAGCAGGACTGTGTCCCAGTAAACAAAGCAGCTCCATAAAGACATGACTGGAGGAGTTCAGTGTGGAAGAACTTGTCAGTGTGTCAAGAACATACTTTTTCTGTTTGTAGAAATTTAGAAATGAACATCAGATAATCAAAAAGAAGGGAAAGCCACCAACATGTGGTGGGCACATATCATAAAATGAGATTTTGAGGAGTATAATAGTACTGTGTGTGTGTGTGTGTGTGTGTGTGTGTGTGTGTGTGTGTGTGTGTGTGTTCTCGTGAGTAGAGATAATCATCATCCTAGGAGTCGTTTTAAAAGGGAAACCTTCCTTGATTGAAAATGATTATTTCTTTTAGCAGAGTTTCCAATCTTTACGATATTTTTGTCTAGAAAAAACAAACACACAAGTCATCGGCCCTTTATTTCGTCTCTCGTTAAACAATTTTATAGGATCTGTCTCAGGCTTCTTGGCTGTTTTCACAGTTGACAGGATGTTTGTGGTAAACGCTGAAATGGATGTAGCCTATTTAAAGGATTGTTAATGTCAAGTTAAGGGACTGTTTTCCATTCATACCATACGCAAACAATAGCTTTCTTTATCTTTTAAATGATCTAAACATGCATGAACAAATGTAGTATTTGCTTAGTGATAATAATGAATAAATAGAGATTACATTTTTCCATGTACATTTTATAGTTCCTCAATAATAATCATAACAAACCGCAGCTACTTTTAGCTATTTACATATTTACACATTTAATGTGATATTTATTTCTACAAGAAATCCTATTTAAGTTTTAACAAAAGAGCACCATATTCTTCATTAGGACAAATAGGGTATGGACTGGCAGTTTAACTCTTTTATATTATGTTACTATATTATATCTTTACATAAATTATTCAATTATTATGTTACTAACTCATAACATATGACACTAATTCAAAACGTGACACTTGGTTGATATTCTAACATTCTAAAAAATACTCTTTAGACTTAAATACTATAAACAGTGCTCATTATATGCTTTTATAAAATTAATTATTAGAATTGCTGCACACATATTAGCAATTTGCTCATTGGCTTCCAACATTTTGCCACATTTTTCCCATGGAGGGAGATTTACGTGTTTTTCTCCCCACACACTGTTCATAGGGACAGTCTATAATTCTCCTGGTTGTGTTTTCAGAGTCCTATTATGCATAACAAGGACAACACCTACATGTTGTTTTCATGAAGATGTGCTATCTGCTTGAAGTGACACCATGATGCATGGTGTGGCCCGAGTGGTGGAGTACAAGGGCAGTAGCCTGCAACCTTTGGCTTAGCTTGTTCTTTGATTTTTTTTAAGCTCGACATGCTCCAGCGGGACTTCATGAAGGCCACAGACGTCATAGGTTAGGGTGCTTACACTTAGCTCAGTGTGTGTGTGGTGTGGGAGAATGTGAGCTGCAGGGTAAATGACAAGGCTTTGAACCCTGTTCGACCTCTACTTAAGAGGAGTCTTACCCATTTAACGGGAAGCGGCTTCAGCCTGTCATACAGAGAACAAGACATTCAGAAAATGGCCTAGCATTTTCGAGGCAAGCCCATTATTCCCCAAGACCCTTTACAATTATACATGTGCCGCATACTGTAACACCTTAATGACAAATAATAAAGACATTCTCATCTCATCCTTCTCATAGCAAAACATGTTTTACATTTTACACTGTGGGTGCCTTACATGGCAAATAGGCCAATAGAAATGGCCTAAAAAAATTTTTAAAAAAAGCTTGCTGCATTAACACACATTACGGTTAAGAATGTTATACGTCTGTGTAGTTTTTCAACAGTGACAAGATATTCTAACACACCACTTATTAAAATGAAGGGTGCTAGAAAGGATTTTTTGCCAGAATAGAACATAGCTGACCAATGGATGGGTATTTAACAAACAATCCTAGTAAACATATAAAAGTGCCCGATATTTCACTTATACAACAAACTACAGCTCTTCCTATACGCAAGTGGGACATTCTTAGACTGCAGACAGACATTGTTGAAAGCTGTGTTAGAAACTGTATACATCGCTGTGGTGGTCAAAGTAAGGTAAATCAAATCTAATAGTTACATTTTTATGCTTTTCTCCATGTCTCACAAACTAACTCAATAAACTATAACCTTTATAAATATATATATATATGCATATAAATGTGTGTGTGTGGGTTAAACAATGAATCGTTTCATATAAACTATATTGCCAAATGGGACACCTGACCATTAGACCAAAAGGGACTTTAAAGACATTGAATTCAAATATATAGACTGCTTTGTTACAGTGGGGACTAAAACAGCAAGCTGCCACATAGTCTACTGCATTCTCCTTGGCATTTATCTTTTTTTAAAAAAAGAATCTCAGGGGCATACACTATATGTACAAAAGTTTTGGGACGCCTGACCATTACATCAAAAGGGTCTTGAATGACATCACATTCAAATCCAGAGACTTTAATATGGAGTTGGTCCCCCTTTGCAGCTATAACAGCTTCCTCTCTTCTTGGAAAGAATTTGTGTCCATTCATTCTGTAGAGCATTTATGAGGTCAGACACTGATGTTGGTGAGAAGGTCTGGATCACAATC
>JBBPCY010000082.1:23213089-23226232 GCA_037974405.1 Brachyalestes nurse | reverse complement strand
CAGTGTCTGACCTCATAAATGCTCTACAGAATGAATGAGCACAAATTCCCACAGAAACTCCAAAATCTTGTGGAAAGTCTTGCAAGAAGAGTGGAAGCAAAGGGGGACCAACTCCATATTAAAGTCTCTGGATTTGAATGCAGTATCATTAAAGTCCCTGTTGGTGGAATGGTCAGGCTTCCCAATACTTTTGTCCATATAGTGTAGCGTGTCTATAATTATCTGTAATATTTTCTGCTGCTTATAATAGTCTGTAGTAGTTGTGTGATGCCCTACATTACGTTGTATGGAGAGTCATAATTTACTGTAAGACATACAGTAATGCAGTAAAAGTGTTCTGTGTTAGTTCTTATTATAGTTCCTTTCAGTAAGGGATTCATATCTAACCCTCACCCTGTGGTAAGAATGTGCTTTGTTCCACAGAGATTTGCAAAATTGCTTTCTTAAACCCGTGTCCGGCTGCAGGAGGAGGCGGCCGCAGCTGCTGAGCTGAAGATGGGTCATCCAACTCCTTGTGTTTGGATACTGCTCTTGCTGCTGCTGTTAGCGCTGACAGAACTGGCGCAAAGCTGCCCGCGGCCGTGCGCCTGTCCTCAACCCAAAGAAGTGCACTGCACCTTCCGCTCTCTGCTCACCGTCCCCGCTGGCGTGCCCAAACAAGTGGAGCGCATGAACTTGGGGTAAGAGTTTGGAGAACGATGAGGTTTTTCCAACAAAGCGATCATTGTCTCTCCTTTAAACGAACAAACAGGGTGAGGTCACACACCTGCCTTCCAGAGTGATTTACACACGGGCTAAGGGCTCAACACAGTGTTCCAGGTTAGGATGAGGAATTTAATGTTTCATCTTTGATAAAAGCCCTGCATGCCTCCAGTATGCCTTACTTCCAGTAAAGGAGAATCTTAATGCTTCAGCAGACCAAGACATTTTGGACAACGCCATGCTTCCAACTTTGTGGACACTTGCGTTTTCAACATTTCTCCTGAAATCAAGGGTATTTGTTACAGTAGCAGTCTGTACCCTTCTGTGAAGACTAGATATTGGTACCTTGCTGTAAGGATTTAATTGCATTCAGCCACAAGACCATTAGTGAGGTCAGGAACTGATGTTGATTGATTAGTTCTGAATCACAAATTCCACTTCAACACATCCCTGAGGTACAGGACAGAGCTCTATTACTCCCAGAGAGCCCCGTTTTTTTGGCAATTCTTTTCTAATTAAAGTGAACTTAGAATTGCCTTTAAAGTCAACTTAGAGTGTCACACGTGAACACACCACAACAATGAACTATGTGAAATTCTTTCTCTACATTTAACCCATTCACCAAGTGAAGCGGGGGGCTGCTACCAACAAGGGGCACCTGAGGAGCAGTGTATGGGGGTGAGTACCTCATTGATGAGGCTAGCAGTGTTGGGATTCGACCACACAACCTTCTGATTGCAGTCCCAATGCCCTAATCACTAGACCACCATCTGCCCCATCTGTATCAGTTGTGTTAGCAAGAGGTGCAGGTTAATGTAGCTTTAGAAGAGGTTGGAGATACTGTCTGTTATTTTTAAGCCTAGATCTAAATCTGAAACACCACAAAGCTATTATTGTTCCCTGTTTTTTGCAGGTTCAACAGCATAAATCGACTAACGGACAGCTCTTTCGCCAGCATGAGAAAACTAGAGCTCCTCATGTTACATGGGAACGATATTCACAACATACTTGATGGGACATTCCAAGATCTGATATCCCTCCAGGTGTGTACAATACAATAAATCATTTTCACCATGAACCTCATTCCGTCCCCCATTCTTTATCAGGTAGACATCACTGACAACAAACACGCCTTACTTTCCCTTCTCTTCTCTCAGATGTTGAAGATGAGCTACAACAAACTGAAGGTCATAAGCAGGCACACCTTCAGGGGTCTCTGGAACTTAGCCAGGCTGCACTTGGACCACAACCGGCTGGAGTTCATCCACCCAGATGCTTTCCAAGGCCTCACCTCCCTCCGTCTACTGCAACTAGAGGGCAACCAGCTCCAGCAACTCCATCCAGCCACCTTTGCCACTCTGTCTGTGCTGGGCTACTTCCCTGTGTCAACTCTCAAGCACTTGTATATTTCTGAGAATGGGCTGACCACACTGCCGCAGAAGATGTTAGCTAGCATGCCGCATTTGGAGAACCTCTTCCTGCATGACAACCCCTGGATCTGTGACTGCCGAATGAAATGGTTCAAAGATTGGAGCAAAAATACACCAGGTAGTTACTGTTTTATAATGATAATTACATGGTACAGATGCAGTGAATGAAAACGAATGGCATTCTATTATATTATTGTAATAAAAATATTGGTAGTAATTAGTAATTAAGAAAATTAGTAATTAAGAAAATGTACACTACAGGCCAAAAGTTTGGGCCTACACACTGATTTTAAAAAATATTAACAATACGCTGCTTTAATAAAAATGTTATTACAAGAAAATGTTAGAACTATCTACAACAAATGTAACTGTCTGTTTTCTGAAATATTATAGTCTATTAACACATTATTTAGCCACAAAAGCCTCAAACTATTGTTACTGAAGAGACATATCAGCTCTGTCTTTAGTGACTAACATTCACTTTGTGTTGGATTTGAAAAAAGTATCAGTTCTTCAACATTGCGCAATTCCTTCTGGTTTACATATCATTGGACAAACTGTACAATTGCTTGAAAAGGTGCTGGGAGGGTTTGGACACAAGTTATTTCCAAAATCTGAGCTGCCGTGATAAACACAAGGGGTGGTTGTTCTGCTGAAAAGTGTATATAACCTTTTGTATTCATTAAATGACACTTATTTCTGATGTATTTTTGTAAAAAAATTTGAAAGAGTGGTGTATCATTTTTTAAAAATCCGATGGTGGGCCCACATTTCTGGCCTGTAATGTTAAAGAGTTAATAATTTACCATGCAGGCTTATTATGCATTGCTAAAAAAGGCACAATTCTGTAACTTGTTTGAAATATTCTTGTAATTACTAAAGCAATAAATAAGTTATGTAGTTATGAGGGTGGTACGGAAGTGGGCATAAATGTGGACCCTGCAGTTTAAAGTGTCAAAATTATTTCATTTGCCTGAAATGAATGTACATACTTACTGGTAGCTATTTCAGATTATTCAGTAGCTAATACAAAGTTTTCCTGACATCTTTGTAATCTCCCTCATACTTTCTCTCTCTCTTTCTCAATAGGGGTGCTCAAATGCAAAAAAGACAGAGCCTTCGCTGGAGGCCAGCTGTGCCCTATGTGTTCTTCTCCGAAACACCTCAAGAAACAAGACCTTCAGGAGCTAGACAGTCCAACCTGCAACAGTCCCGTCATCAGTGTCCCTCACAGAACCTCGTCTTTGGACACAGAAAGTGAACTCGTGACATTAGATGAATTTCGACGGCCTCTTGGGAACATTTCTCTAGAGCTGTCAGACGAACATGGAAACAAAGTTGATCTTCGTTGTCATGTCAACCATCCCACAGAATCAACCAGAATGAACTGGGATCATGTTAACCCGCATCAGATTACTGCAAATATCACACTCAGGCTGGATGTGGAATGCCCTATTGACAGGGCCAACTACGAGAGGCTCTGGAGACTCATTGCATATTATAGCGATGTCCCTGCTCACCTGCAAAGGGAGATTATGCTAAGTAAATCACCCCAGTTTAGTTACAGGTACCGGCAGGATGTGGACAGGGATGCTCTTTACTACACCGGGGTGAAAGTCGACATTGTGGCAGAACCTGCATGGCTAATGCAGTCATCACTGGACCTACAGCTAAACAGGCCCCAGTCCACAAGTAAAAGGGTCAGACTTGTCCTCAGCACCCATATGACCCAGATGATAGAGGCAGAAGAAGTGAGGCAACAGAGGAGAAAGTGGGTTGTGATAGAGTCCAGAAACGACACCAGAATATCTCAGGCTGCTGTAGTGGGCAGCCCCATTCAGATGCATTGCAGTGTTCACAGCTCAGGGAACCCGTCAGTCAAGTGGATGCTGCCCAGTGGCTCCAAAGTTGAGGCGCCATACCAAAGCAGTGATAACAGAATCACAGTGTCTCCCTCTGGGCTGTTGGACATTAGGACTGTGGATCATTCTGATTCAGGTGTGTATTACTGTGTAGCATTAGTCATGGATGACATCAGTATCCTCGCCTTCCGTCTGTCTGTTGAAGAGTCCTCTAGTCCAGTGCCTGGAGGTGAGGGGGTATCTGAGCCTGTGGCAGGAGTCGCTGGTGGACCTGTTTCCCTTCCCTGTTTGGCCTCAGGTTCTCCTGATCCAGAAATAAATTGGATCCTTCCTGATAGCAGTGTTATAAACACCATGTCCAATTCATCCAAGATATTCGTGGCCTCAAATGGATCTTTAACCCTCCGCCATAGTCAGCTGTCAGACAATGGGTATTACAAATGCGTGGCGGGGAACCAACACGGTGTAGACACAATGGCCACAAAGGTGACTCTGACAAGGCCGTCTGGTAGCCTGCCTATGAGAAAATACTCCAGTAGACCTCAACCCGCAGAAGGAGTCTCCACCAGAATTAAAGCCCCCGTGGAGAATGACGTAGAGGCATCAGGTGACAATGAAAATGAGAAGCCTCAATCAAAACCTCCTCCTGGACAAGTGGCTACTCCAACTAAAAGGAGGATTCCAAACGGTAATGGACACAGTGGACACCCATCCAGAAAATCCTGGAGACGTCCTGCAGCGCCCAGAAGACGAATGATGTCTCCTGGAGCTGACAAAAGTAGCACAGTAGAAACAAGAAGGAGAATCAATATGTCAAACAGTCAGATAGATCCAAAGCGCTGGGCTACAATTCTGGCGAAAGTCCGTGGAAATGGCGGCAGTCCAAAAACAACTACTCCAAGTTCTGTTCAGACAAGCACAAATATATTACCAGAGCCTGACACTGCCAACACAAAGAAATCTCCTGACAGGATTGAAGGATCATCAGCAGATGGTACTACCACCAGATCACCTCCCCAAGAAGTGGACACCATCACAGTGTCAGTGATGCCTGTCCAAACTACAGATATTACTCTGGACATAAGACCTCTGGGCTCTCCAGACCAGACACACATAAACTACCAAATCATCGCTCCTGAAATCAACTCAGATCCAGACTCGTTTACATCCAGCACGTATGTCATGCAGACTACTGTTGGACCACAGCCTACTCATCATTTGGCGACAGGGTCAGACCTTGCAAAGCAGTTTGAACAGAGCACTGCAAGAAGCACAGCCTCATATGGAACTCTTTTTCTAGAAACGCAAAGTCACACAACAGTTGGAAGCAAAGTAAGGGAAACGATTCAGAGGTCTGAGGGCAATGAAGATGATGGTGATGTTGATTACGGAGCCAGCGTTTCGAAAAACTTTAGAAATGTGGTAGAGGTTTATCAAGGAGAGTCTGACCACAGCACAGTATTGACCACAGCTGCAGCTTTTGAAGAACAAAGCACAGAGAAATATGCTGATGCTCGCTCATTTACTGAAACCACCGCAACTGCAGCTCGGCGAGCTACACAGAACCTCCAAAGACACACGGCTCAAGAGGAACATGACATTTTACAAATTCCACTGCTCACCACTGCAGCGCCAACGAATGAACCCGCTTCAGAAAATAACAGGGGAAAACACACTATCTCGGTTAATGTTGCGCCTCCCTCACGCGCCAAATCGCGGCGGAAGAATGGTGGCAAACGGAGGAGGCCGAATACAAACAGAACGAGATCGAAAAGCTCCAAATCGTCTGCACACGTCACAAATGTCACACCACAGCCCACAACTTTAGCCTCAGTTTCTGAGGTCACCAAGACGACTGCCTCCTCTCAGTCTGAAATAGAAACATCTGCAGGGGCCGCAGGAATCGGAGCCAAGGTGGATACCACTGTTCCATTTACTGACGGCCAAGCAACGTCATTCAGCAAAATGACTCATGAGAGGAACACAGATCCTTTATACAAGGGCACAAATACCCTAAGAAACCCTGATTCTTCACTCCGTAAGAAAGTGTCAGAAGCAAAGGAAACACCTTCATCATTTGCAAAACCACCTAATATGCCTATGAGCACCACAACAACATCCCTGGGTTTAATAGGGCACCAAGAAACAGAGATAAACAGTGAAACTTTTTCCACTTTATCTCCTCCAAATCACAATGCTCTGTCCACAGCAGCTGAAAGTGAGAGGTTTACAAGCATCCGCCCCCCTGCGGTTGAGCCTTTTGAAGAGGCACAAAAGGAAAGCACAACAGGAGCCCATGACACAGCCGACACATCCCCGGAGAGCCCTCACATGCCGCCAGAAGTGATACCAGGTGCGGGTTCAGACAGAGCCGAGAATCAATATAAACCCAGTGAAGCTGAAAATGTGCCTCCGTCCACAAAGCTTGTGAGGCCTTTCTACTCATCCACCCCAGGTAGCCCGTATGAAATCACCGAAAGCCATGACTCAGAAATCCCTAGTGTCTCAACAAAAGCAAACCTTTATGAAGGGACTCATGAGAGCCCTCAGGTTACAACAGAGAGGCCCACAACCTCCCAACGTGCTCCAGGATCTGGGTTAAATACAACAGCAAAGCTAAACAGTGCTTCAGCAGATGGAGATCGCGTTAAAGAAAGTACGGCTTTACCTAGAAAGCCTGCACCGGCAGATGAAAATGCACTTCTAAAGGAAGATGCCATTCCTGCCCTCAGCCAAACAAATGTTATTTCAACATCATCAACAACTACTACTGCATCACTATCACCACCACCAGCACTGCCACCACCAGTAAAACCATCTTCAGCAACAACAGGCTCACCACCGACAACAGCAGCAACAATAAGATCGTCTGAAGCTCATCCACATGTGTTTTTCCCAAATAGGCCTGGTAGTGAGGGGAAGATATTGGCACCTGAAAGTACAAATCACATACCTGATAGACATAAAGAAAGAATTGCTACAATAGAACTGAAGGACATTGGACGGCCTGCTGTAAACCCAGTACGTGACAGAACAAGGCCTGTTGTTTCTCATTCTATAGGTAAATCAGCTGAAGATACTCAGCCAGAAACAGTAACTGATGTTCTTTTAAGCACCAAAGAGCCAAAAGCACAAGACAGAGCTGAACAAGCTCCTACAGCATCCCCAGAGCTACCACTACCATCCCACCCAAGACTAATCCTTCCTGGAAGGACAAATAGCCAGAGTAGGGATGCTTCCACTGTCCATCACACTGCATCTGGAGGAGTTGAGCAGGCAGCGGTTGTCCCAGCTAGGAGAGGGCAGCCTAAGATTACCAGCTCTGATATTAAAACTGTCTTGGCACAGGCTGAGTCTGACGCCTATCTGCCATGCGTGGCTGTAGGAGAGCCTAGTCCCTTCTTGTCCTGGACTAAAGTCTCCACAGGTATGCAGTCCTTCATTATATTTTCAATAGGGTGTAATATTGCTTTCCCTTTTAATGTTTTCAGTGTTTTACTTTGACATGAGATAAAATGTCTATAAAATCATCTGTTTTTTACTGTTTGTATGTCTGTGTAGATGCACAATGGATGCAAACATTTAGGATTAAATTGCAGAAGTTAATATTTGTAATTCAGCAATTATATAATTTATCTAAAATGAACATGTAACATGTACTTGTTCCATGGTTCACGGAAACACATTTCTATGGTTCTATGGTAAAGGATCTACGGTTTATGTTACGTTTCCACAGAATTAATTTAAATTGTGATACCAGAAGGGACATGTGTCCATTTGTAAATGTTGAAATATACCGATGGGACAAAACATCCATCTTAGTTTAAAATGTTGCATTGAAACAGACTTTTTCAAATACAATGAAGACTATTTTTTAAGAATAAATTGGTTGGATAAATATCAGTGTCATTACTCATGACCTCTCTGAACTTCTATATTCTATGACCTAAATTTGGCATTTCCACAGTCAATAAACCATTAGTAAACAGTTCATAATGAATTAATAACGTACTACTAAATACTTAATATGGTCTTTAGTAAATTAGTAAAACTGTCTGTTGACGAATGAGTTTTATGTTAATCTTTCAACTCCACGCATACTTGAAATGTCTTCGTGTGAATTATTCACAGAATGTAAATGGATCGTATGTATGCAGTATTTCCCCTTTACTACATTATATTTCTCTACAGGAGCCAGCATTGCTCAGAACAGCAGGATCCAGCGTTTTGAAGTCTACAGTAATGGTACACTCAAAATCCACAATGTCCTCCCTCTGGACCAAGGCCAGTATCTCTGTAGCGTCCAGAACCAGTTTGGAGAAGACAAGGCCGTGATCACTTTAGTAGTCGTAGCCGAACACCCCAGAATATTGCATCCACGCTATAGAGATGCAACCACATACCTGGGAGATACTGCTGAACTGGAGTGTCGCTCACAAGGGCTCCCTCCACCTCGGACGACCTGGGTGCTCCCTGACAGGGCTATGATTCATATGGGCGTTTCTTCTAAACCACGTGTCTCAGTTATTTCCAATGGGACACTTCGGATTACCTCTGCCACCTACACGGACAGCGGAGTTTACAAGTGCATTGCTAGTAACGCTGCAGGTGCCGACACTATATCTGTCCGTCTGACAGTTTCTGCTTTACCACCAGTAATTCAACAGCTGAGGCATGAAAATATTAGTCTCCCGGAGGGCACCACTGCCTACTTGAACTGTAGCTCCAGGGGTGCTCCTCCCCCAACAATCAGCTGGACAACACCTGATGGCACGCAGCTCCGGCCTTCACAGTTTGTCAGTGGTCGCAATCTCTTTGTTTTCCCTAATGGGACCCTGTACATTCGAGGGTTGGGTCCTGCAGATGCAGGGAAATACATATGCACAGCTACCAATACTGTTGGGATTTCTTCGAGAGCTGTTAGTTTGACTGTGAAAAACACTATTGCATCAGCCAGAGCCAGGATTACCTCCTCATCTCCACAGAAGACAGATGTTGCCTATGGGGAAAGGCTGCAGCTGGACTGTGTTGCGTCTGGAGATCCGGATCCCAGGGTCATCTGGAGGACTCCTTCCAAAAAGCTTGTTGATGCTCATTACAGGTAATGTAAACATACCATAAATGACACACACTCACACATCCAACATATAAACCTCCGCCCATCTGACCAATGACTTTCATTAAGTTGAAGGATATATCCATTCAGTTAACGTACACATGATTTGATTGCACAATATGTTTTTTATTCACTTTAGCAATGCTGTAAAATCTTGAATTGGGATAAGAAAGACCTTTAAAACAAACATTTGTGCTTATGTTGGCACCTATTACTATGATTTAAGTAATACATAAATGCCCATATTCTTTCATATCCTTAAGCCTATATGTTCTTTGATGTTGTCTTAGTTTTTTTTAATACAACAAACAACAATGCGAAAAGGGAACAATTTTAATTAGTGTTTTTATAAAAACTATTATATTTAAAGAAAACAGTACAGCCAACATTTGATTGTGATTGAATATAACAGTTATATGTAATAAAAATGTTCCTTAGACCAATCAGTTCTTTTAATTCTCACTGAGAGAACTCTCTCATATTATCTTTCTTCCAGCTATGACTCAAGGATCAAGGTGTTTGCCAATGGGTCACTTACCATCCACCCTATGACAGAAAGAGATGAAGGCGATTATCTTTGTGTTGCACGTAACAAAATTGGAGATGACTATGTGCCCCTCAAGGTCATTGTCCTGACAAAACCTGCCAAGATTGAGCAGAGGACACAGGCCAACCAGAAGGTGATGTATGGGGGCGACTTGAAAGTTGATTGTGTGGCTTCAGGGCTTCCAAACCCAAAGATTCAGTGGGCTCTGCCAGATGGCACGATGGTCAATAACGTAATGAAATACGACAGTCGTGGTGGTGGGCGCAGGCGCAGGTATGTGGTGTTTGACAATGGCACCCTCTTCTTCAATGAGGTGGGCATGCACGAGGAAGGGGACTACACATGCTATGCTGACAACCAGATCGGCAAGGATGAAATGAAAGTACATGTCAAAGTGGTGGCAGACGTTCCTGTGATCAGGAACAAGACCTATGAGGTTGTCAGGGTCATGTATGGAGAGTCAGCTTCATTGAAGTGCAGCGCCAAAGGAGAGCCTAACCCTCTCATATTGTGGTTCTCCCCAACCAATAGAGCAATTCCTTCAGCCTCAGACAAGTATGCCATTCATAGCGATGGGACGCTGGTCATTCAGAATGTGCAGCGCTTTGATGGTGGAAACTACACTTGTCTGGCCAGGAACAGTGCAGGGCAAGATCGTAAAATGACCAAGTTGGAAATCTTGGTCTCCCCTCCGGCTATCAATGGATTGAGAGGCTCCACAAACTTTCTGAAAGTATCAGCAGTGAAGGATCAACAGAAACTCATACACTGTGAGGCCACGGGCATACCTGTTCCCCGTGTAATGTGGGTACTCCCAGAGAACATTGTCCTTCCATCGCCATACTACGGAAGCCGGATGACAGTTCATCGAAATGGCACTCTTGAAATCCGTTCTTTGAGGGCAACTGATGCGGCCCAGTTAACCTGTGTTGCTCGAAATGAAGGTGGAGAGGCAAAGCTTGTTGTTCATCTTGAGGTGACAGATGCTATAGAGAAACCGAGGCTCAGGAGTCCAAAATCAGAGTCTCTCATTCTCACCATAGGCAGGAGTATGACCCTTAACTGTTCTGTTGAGGGTTCCCCAGTCCCACAAGTGACCTGGATACCTCCTGGTGGCACTCCAATTGTGAGTGGCTCCCAGTTTAGCAAGTTCTTCCACAAGTCTGATCGGACTTTGGTGATTAGCAACCCTGCTCTGTCGGAGGCGGGAACATACCGCTGTTTAGGGCGAAATGCCGGTGGGGTGGTTGAGAGGACCGTGGTGCTGATGCCAGGGCGGAAGCCAGAGATCAACAACAGGTACAACTCACCAATTAGCATTGTGAATGGTGAAAGCCTGCAGTTGCACTGCCTGTCTACTAGTGACCCTGTGCGCATTACATGGACCTTACCAAGTGGAGTGGTTCTCAACCGACCCCAGCGGGCGGGGCGTTATGCCGTTCTACCAAACGGGACGCTTTCCATCCAGCAGGCTTCTGTATACGACAGGGGCTCCTACACTTGCCGTGCAGTTAATGAATACGGGAGCTCCTTGCTAACAATCCCGGTCATTATAATTGCATACCCACCACGGATTACCAGCAGCCCTGCTTCTTCCACATATGCCCGAAGAGGAGTCGCCGTCCAGCTGAACTGTGCAGCTGTTGGCATCCCAAAGGCAGAGGTGGCATGGGAGACTCCTGACAGAACGCGGCTGGTCGTGAGTCCTCAGCCGCGGATGTACGGAAACAAGTACCTGCACCCTCAGGGTTCCCTCATCATCCAGAACCCCATGCCGAAAGATGCAGGTTTCTACCGATGCACAGCCAGGAATGTGATAGGGGTCGATTCAAAGGGGACATACCTTCATGTCTACTAAACAGCAAGAAATCTGGTCTTTTCATTACATGCCCAAGGAACTGCGAACTTTGCCTCTAAACTATTTGTCAATGTGAACATGACTAGCTGTCATTCTATGACATTTGTACTGTGTCGTGTGCAAGTCTTAGTATTAATTTGGCTTATCTATTATGTCGGTTACTGCAGACATCCGGAGAACAAAAGAAGAGGTGCTATTTAAAAACAGTGCATTTAAATAATGCAACCTATTAATATTTTAAATCATCTTTTTTTCTGTTACAGACAATGACAGTTTGTCAAATTGTATAGATGAGAAAGACTATATATTTTTATTTAATCATGGAAAATAATCTGACAGCTTCCATGGCAGACTGTTGCAGAATTGTTTCAGGGATTATTAGCCTAGACTCATTATATTAGATAATGTTCATTCTGGCCAGGTGGTGAAAGACCATTTTGAACTTTACTTGTGAAGACGTAACCTTTGCTTGTCTTGTTACGCTCAAAGTACTTGGCAGTTGCATATAACTGATTTGGTGTTGGCTATTTGCTTGTCCTTGGACGGGGACAGAAGTCCTTAAACTAGACCCCATGGACACCTGGCCTGATCACATTTTTGATCAGTTCTACACTTTAACACACAATAGTTAGCCAAAACAATTCTCTAGACTTTTGAGCACAGTACATAACTCAGGTGTGGAAGTGGCTGGAACAGGAATAGAAAACACACTCCAACCCCTGTAGAACAGCTTACCAACACTTCATATCGTTCTTTACTCTAACATTGCATCTAGGACTGTTTTATGTATGATGCTAACATTTTTCAATTCAGTTTTCACCTAGAAACCTTCAGCAGAAGTATACTGTATATTGTTCAGGATTGCATATACTGCTTTCATCTCCATGGAGCTCCCATAGGAGGCCCATATTTGTATTCCATGCTCTTGACTTAACTTATTTGTCTTTTGAAGACATGTATTGAGATGCTATTTTGACTATCTTTAATAAAAAGACAATGGGGGAAAAATGCTTTTTTTTTTCTTAATTACACCCAATCCAGTCTGTGAAATGTGATGTGACTGGCACCTTCGGTAATGGTAAGTTAAGGTACATAATTTCAGTGCTGTCTTTCTGGCCATAATAGAGACAGGGAATGAGTCAAAATACTTTTTACCTTTTTATAGACAATCGTTAACAATCGTAAAAATTGCCATGCAAGTGACTGCTCAGGGAATCTCTTGTCTGGGCACTTTTCCACTGTTGCCGGATTGCATTCCAGAAAATTAAAACATCTGGATTATAGGGGAAATCCCCTATTCGTTTTCCAGTTTACAAGAAAAAAAAACATCCCATGTGATTTAAAGTCCCACATGTGTAATTTTTAGGAGCTGGAGGACTTCAGGGTGCACTTATTTATCAGGGAAATTTGGCTGATATATGGAGAATATTGGTCTTCCAATGTTAAATAGAAACATACATATGGAAATATCACAAGACAAGACACACACACACAAACAGTTCTGGAAAAAATAAGAGACCACTGCAATTTATGTTTAAATCAGCATCAGCATCATTCCAGTCCAGTGTCTGTTAAATTCCTACACAAGCACCTCATTCTGCTTTATGAGGGACTGATTAGTGATCACC
>JBBPCY010000082.1:23165216-23175866 GCA_037974405.1 Brachyalestes nurse | reverse complement strand
TTGTGTTCTGGGACACAGTCCTGCTGGAATAGAAAAGGTTCTTCCCCAAACTGGGTCCACAGAGTTGGAAGCATGTCTTGGTCTGCTGAAGCATTAAGATTGTGGAAGTAATGCACCTGGGCCAAACCCTTTGTCCCAATACTTTTGTCCATATAGTGTACTTTTCCATATAAGAGAAGTTAAGAAAGGGAGTTAAAACTAATAAAATAAAATGACTGTCCACCATAAACTGTAACTGAAAATAGCAAATCTATCAGCATTTATTGATGTTGGAGCTGCTGTTGGCCCAGATATTGTATTTGAAAATCATCCCAGCATAACAGCACTGAGCGCGTCTGTTATTGTCCCAAGTCTCTTCCGTTCCTTATCGGTCTGCATCAGGCCTTGTTTTCTCAACACAAAGCATCAGTTTTTAAAGCCTCCCCCTCCTTTTTCATGGTTAAACACACCCTGCAACGCTGCACCTCTGAAGATAACCACTCCTCGTTCCTGGGGTCATGAAGTGGCAGTAATTCTCCCTCTATGTCGTCACGTTGTGGGT
Organism: Brachyalestes nurse; assembly: GCA_037974405.1. Classification (NCBI taxonomy): domain Eukaryota; kingdom Metazoa; phylum Chordata; class Actinopteri; order Characiformes; family Alestidae; genus Brachyalestes; species Brachyalestes nurse. Next base: position 23,175,325 of record JBBPCY010000082.1, on the reverse strand, counting down.
TTTACAGGGAGGATCATTTCCTATCATCAGATTCTGTTTTCTTTTGATTAGCTCTTGTCCATCCTTCTCACTGTCTCCTTCTAAGACACCAGACTCGTCTGCAGGCCACAGGCTACATAATCATCCTTCTCCTCTTGTAATATATATATACAGCCATGAGAAATACAAGAGACCGCATCAGTTTTTTCTGGTTATTGCTTTTGTATTTTGTCGGAGTGTGTGTGTGTGTGTGTGTGTGTGTGTTTTGGGTGTGTGTGTGTGTGTGTGTGTGTGTGTGTTGAGTGTGTGTGTGTGTTTATACTTGTTTTTGTGCATTTTCAGGACAAATGTCTGGATTTTGTAATTGGTAAATTGTTCTTGTTCAATGTATTTTACTCATCAAATGTAACAAATATTTAAGGCTATGATTAGGGTTAGATTTAGGATTATTCTTAATGTTAGGCTTCATCCTTTAATAGAGTCGCTATCAGAATCAAACCTTGTATATCCATGGGACTGATCCCATTAGAAATGGTCCAAAATCATTTAATAAAATAATTACATTAAAAGTTAAGAAAGGTTACTTTAGTAAAATTACTATGTTGAAGATAAGAGGTTTTGTTCCAGTACTGACAATGCACGATATATTATAATGCATATGATTCCAGAGTTGGAAAGAAGGGGCTGAATGCTGAGAGCACTGTACAATCCATTACACATTAAAAGTAACATATTCAGAATATGTGTATATCACACCAATCTTCTGTTGCTGGTTGGCAGTTTCCTCATGTAGTTCATGAAAATCTCCAATTATAATTTGAATGTAATACATTTTTTTCCCTCTTATCGCTTGCTTCAGTCTGCTGCTGCATCCAGGACTGTCCCCTGTCTCATGAACTCAGCAAAATTTGGAGACTTTTTGTCAACTGCACTGAAAATATTATATCACAGATAATTTTGTTCATAGATGTTGCTGCCGGAACAAAAAAAGGAACTTTACATGGGGAATAAAAATTGTACGTTTATGTTAAGTTTTAATTTAGGAAATTTGCGTTCCAAGTACTGGAAACTATTACATATGCAATAAATACACGATATGTTAAAAATGGAGCTATGGAGATTTGATTATTACAAATATGTCATTACAAATAATATCTTGACATTAAGTAAAAGTGTGTGTGTATGTCTGCCTCTGTTGGAGTTCTCTGTTTGAGGTCTGGTATTAAAACACTGATAATGAACACTAATTGTAGAGCTGAAATGGAGTCGGTCCAATGCATCCCCCTGATGGCTCTCCCTGCAGGTGACCAGCCAGTTTCTTTGAATTACAAACACACCTACAGAAATCTGTAGCAGTTCAAATGATCCAATTATAACTCTAATTAATAATGAAACCATGTAATTAAATACTATGAATGAGCACAGTCCTCTAACGACCAGCATTAAAAGTTAATTAATGACTTAAACTCCTAAACCCTGAAGTGGGTTTCCTTCTGCATTTAACACCATGGTTTAAACATCCCCTGTCTAATGGTAAGCACCCTTCTAGTATTTGCTTCATATTATGTATTTTATGTTAAGTACTATATTAACATAATATGTTAATATTCTGTAACTCACTCATACAGTGTAACACCTCAGTCAAGGGAGGAGATGTTGATTTTTGGCTGTAATTCAGACTATTGGTCTATTTTTGTGGGAATTGTAATGAATAAACCAGCAACAATAGCAGATCGTTCCAAAGGCCTGAAATCTAAAAACTATTGATTGTACCACTGAATAAGGTTTATAGAGTATAGCTGCAACAATGGGTTTGTACTATGTGCAATAAACAAGGAATTGACTGAGACGTGGTAATACACACACACACACACACACACACACACACAAAACAAACAAACAAAAACAACAGCTACAGCCATAAAGTTTGGATGCCGGAAACCACACACTGCAGGCCGGTAGATATTAAATCTACAATCAGTAGGACTGAAGAAACCTGAGGAAATGTGGGCAGAAGAGAGGGGGCTTCATTATACTAATTAGCAACATAACCAAATATTTCCCCCACCTATGATTCTCCTTGCATTTTCTTTAAAGTCTTCATGTATAACTAACTGGCCTGTCCATTTTCTGTGATTACTGTGAACTAACGGCTTACTGGCTTACATAGTACAGCATAGTTGAACTTTTCTGGAAAGAAGAGGTTGGTCTGTTTCAGCGACCTCTTGTGTTATTGTGTGCATGCTCATTATATATGTTTGTTCAGTAAGTGTAAAGATATTTGACTGTTGATTTAAAAAAAGATGAGGATTTCTGTTTATTTTTTGTTGTAATAGTCACATTCATTAGACTTTTATAACCATCAAAGTTACTGCATGTTTGGGAGGAAAACCTCCAGCAGCACCAGCTCTTTGTGGATAGGATTTGACATCCCTGTACTAGATAGTCACAAGGCCCTCTGGAGGTTTGCGGGCCCTGTCGGGCTGTTTATACAAGGCAGTGTACTGAAGCATGTATTGTACACACACACACACACACACACACACACACTCACAAACACATATGTATGTATGTATACACTACCAGTCAAAAGTTTGGACACACCTTCTCATTCAATGTTTTTTCTTTGTTTTTATTATTTTCTGCATTGTAGATTAATATTGAAAAAAAATGATGAGGAAAACACATGGAAACAACAAAAAAAGAGTTAAACAAACCAGAATATGTTCTGTAAGAAGGTAATGATGGACTGTTGTTTCTTTTTACTTAGTTAAGTGGTTCTTGCCATAATGTGGAGTAGAATCAGGATAGCCATCGGGATAGCCACGGCCTTCACCGCTGCCCTCTTGGTGGGGTCCGGGACCACCTGATGCCCCGGAGGTTTGTCTTTTGGGGGGGATGCCAGGGGATCCCCGGGACGTTTCTCCAAGTATATTTGGGGGGTGGGGGGGCACTGTAGGGGATCCACCTCGGAGGGGACCCCCGAGGGTACTATGACAGAGGGGGGCTTAGCCTGGCACTGGCTCCTGAGGTCCCAGGTTCTGCTGGGAATTTTGAGAGGGGGAATGTCAGCGGAGCCCAGGGACTTCCCCCAAGGATTTTTTTGGGGGGCACTATGGGGATCCACCTCAGAGGACAGCGTGGGAGGGGCCCTTGAGTGGAGCCCTTATGTTTTCGGCCTCCACCCCTCCTCCTCCTTTTTTGTGTGTGGGCCTGGTGGCCCTTTTGGGTGCCCCGGGGGGGGGGGGGCGATACTGTGAGTGCCTTAGTCAGTGGCCGCTAGAGGGTTTATTATCAGCAGGTGTTTTGTATTTAGTTTTTGTTATAAATAGCACCCTTTGGTTTTCTTTGGGTTGTAGATTCACGGTCACATTATCTTCTGTTGTGTTTCACTGCTGTTAGAGTAAGCTTATCGGCCTAGGTGCTAGGTTTTTGTTGTATGAGCATTGTTAATAAAGAAACCTACAGAATGGAATCCCGCCTCTGTGTGTCCTGCCTGAGTGAGCACAACCGGACCGTGACACTGTGTTTAACACATAAAAGAATGCTGCCTTTATTCTGAGCAAGCAAAAATGTTCAGCTCTCATGTTTTATCTTTAATAGGTGCAAGTATTGAACTGAACAGCTTTGATGTACTTCTAGTAGTGTTTTACCGTCCAACTGGTCACATTGAAAGAGGAGAGTGTTGATTACAGCAGTGTTTTTATACTTTTCCTCATTAAATAAGATGTGAATCAGGTGATCACTAATCAGTCCCTCTTAAAGCAGAATGAGGAGCTTGTGTAGGAATTTAACAGACACTGGCATGGAATGGTTTTTCTGTTTTTGAGCATGAGTGATGAATAAACAGTGTTTTTAAGTGTCTTCATTATTTTTATCATTACAAGCTGAACTCTGTGGCTGAATGTGTTGATTCAGACAGCAGATAGCAATCCAGGTGAAGGCAATTTAACTGAACTGGAGCCAGCTTTCAAATATTTTTCCAACACTTTTGTTATGGAATGTATTGAATACGGTCACTTAGTTGTTGCCGTCCTAATGATAGTGATATATATATTTTTTTATTTATATCAGGCTTCACCTGTCACCTGCTCTAAAGCATTCTGGCACAAAGAGCAGGTGTGTTTACTTGTGACAAAAACCACAATCGTACGTTTGTACCCTGTTGACGTCAAATCCCATGAAAGGCCATTGAAAGCAGTAGCCTTCAGATAAGCTCCGTATATTCCAGTAGTCACTCTGCCACTACTGGGGCAGTGGTTCTCTAGGCTCTAGAAAAAGAGAAATGATTGTCAGTAATAGGTAGATTACGCAGTTATCAATATAATCGACAGTGACAGGTCGAGTCTCGTCTTGAACCGCTGAGAATTTTTGGGACTCGGGTTAGAAAAGACTGGTGGGCCGGTGGTGCTGGGAGTTGTGAGTGCTGTCAGCGAGTGAGCCCTGACATGCAGCTATTAGCCCCTCTGAGCCCTGAGAGCGAGCTCTGCCGTGAGGCCTTATCTCCACCCAGCAGCAGGCCCTGCTTAAACACTGACGGAGCTGTCTCGATAAGCCAGGAACTCTCTCCTCTCTCTCTCCGTCGCTCTGTCTCTCTCTCTCTCTCTCTTTCTCTCTCTCTCTCTCTCTCTCTCTCTCTCTCTCCCCTCCATCTGTCTGTCCCAGGCTGAGGCGTGGAGTACATTCATATTTAACAGGAGTTTATCGCTCCACTCTGCTCCCCTGAGTGTAGATACACGATGATAGAAGAGCATTTTAAAATGGGCGCTAAATGCCGAATTACTATTACAGAGGGAGTCGCTAAGTAGGCCTAAAAATTACACTTTGGCCAGTAAAATTTGTGGGTTTCTCTATCTTTGCATAACATGAGGTCAGCCTGGAAAATAAGGCTCTTTTAAAGTCAAATGTGCAAACAGACAATCGAAAAACTGTTTCTTTATTCATGTTTATGCAGTTGGCTCTTGAATTGAGGGAATTTGAGGCGAACATCAAACCCCTTCCCTCAGCTGTAGAGCAAATGATGTACTGAGGCTTATAAAACTTGCCTGTATTTTTAGATGCATGCTCCTGAATCGCGAGTCAAGGCAACTTCACAATGCTCACCAAGAAACAAAAAGCTCCTTTATGAGCCATCGTGTGTTTGCTAATTGCCGTGAACACAAACGCAGCAGGTTAGCGCCGGTTAGCACCGCATGTCGCTTTTCATTGAAGTTCATTACATCCTTACAATTGCTCAGGTAAGTCCAAGAGGAAAATCACAGAAGAACACTGCCCTGAGATCAAAGAGTCATTATCAGAGAGTCATTTTTTCGTAGTAGGCTTTTTTTAATCCATTCACAAAAGAAAGTCATGATTCGGTTAGTCGAGCATTAACCTACTTACGCTCCTTATACTGATTTCATGAGTAGATTGCTTCTCATTTCCCAAAGGTTTTCAGTCATTTTGATTACATTTTTAAGTACTTTTGCTGTAAAAATGTTCCAATTTTAAACACTGGTGTAGTTTAAAAGTTAGCACACACTTCTGCCGCTTTGTATCTCTTGATAGTGAATGAAATTCAGAAGACGTTTAGAGATGCTCAAATGATTTTTCACAAAAGCATAGCTGTTGCGTGTGACTTCAACATACCAAAACAAATTAGTGAGTTCAAACCATCCAATCCATTATCTGAACCACTTCAATAAATTTTTATCAAATCTCATGATTGTCCAAATAAATGGTGCACTGTGTGCTATAGCTCTTTACAGAACCGAGCCTGAACAGCATACTGCGGTAAAACCAGAGCAATTGCACCTGTCATGAAGAAGGACAGGCTTAAAGACAGGCTTCAGTGAAGTCCTCGGTCTTTGTCCTTGAACTGAAGCGATGTCCTAGAGCTTGGTTCTGGAGAGGAACAGCAGAAGACACCAGAGGTGCTATGCTAAGAGAGCTGCTTCGCATACATAAAACTGTGTGTCCTTGTTACATCGGAAGGTCAATCACATAAGGCTAATGCGAAACTAGTGCTATGACGGGTTTCCCGATTTTTTTTTAACACTCTGGAGATTATTTGCGTCAATGCTGCACTCGACACGCCCACTGAACACAGCATGTGTTAGTCAGAGCTTGTTAAAATTTTCATTCATTAGGAGCAAAGAGGTGCAACAAAAACACCCCACAGGCACATAAAAAGGTCAGTAAAGGGACAGTTGGGGAAGGTTTATTGAACAATGGACCCTGCAGGCCTGCATGGTGTCACAAGTAAAAAGGCCAAGCTCCAAAGCCCTATTCACTGGAGGGGTTATGAAATACGTTTAGAGAAAGGCCATGACTGAAGCGTGTCCCCCTCCCAACTAAACGCCCTATAAAGTTCTTTATTTACTGTGTAATTCCAATAACGTTTGAGCACCCCACCGCCTCCCCATACCCTCCCTGTTTCTTGTTCATTAAAAGGTCTCTATTTATTAAAGGTAGCCTGGCCTCAGAAGTTGCCTAGAACCCTGACCCAAGTTCTCAGTGGAGTTCTCTCCCCTCCTACCTTCGAACAGGCTTTTTTCTTATATATCAGTCATATATTGAAGGCATAGTCTGAACTCGGGGTGGCACAGTGGATGCACTGTCGACTCACAGCCAGGCCGAGGCCGAGGGTCCTTTCTGTGTGAGATCTGCATGTTCTCCATGTCTGCGTGGATTTCTGCCGGGTACTCTGGTTTCCTCCCACAGTCTAAAGATGTAGAGCATGTAGAGATGCTAAACTGCCCCAAGGGGTGAGTGTGTTTGCCCAGTGAAGGCCAACCAAGCTAAAACTCAGTGCTCTGAAAATACCCAGATGGTGCACTCATAATGGCCAAGAAACGCGGTGTGAAACGATGGACACTACTCGCACTAAACGGACACCATTTTGACTTCGTAGCGGAAGGGGAGAGACATTCGACAAGTTTTCAGAGTTAAACAATGGCGGCCAACAGTGAAATGCCGGTTCAAGCCCAAGCGGAGGCAACTGCTTCGTATAAATATAAGTAACCTTAATAAAATTGTTTTACTGATCTATACTGCGGTGTGTAGCCTGTCACTCTCTGACGGCAGTTGTGTATGATTTGTTTGAGTTTGCGATTATACCGACTTAGAAGAGTTTGCACACGTAAATGTTATCAGTTTTTCCAGCCGGTTAGGCGGTCGTAGATATACATGTTATAAATGTTCTATGTTGTAGTTTGTATATGTTTACTTACTCATTGTTGTTAGTCCGTCACTTCCGCTAAGTGTAAAACGTCAGGGTTCCGTTTAGGACAACACTTAGCCACGGCAGTGTGCACTACAGAAGGAAGTGCTCATTGCGCACTATGCACAACATTCCAGTGCACTCACCTAAGAGCGCAATTTGAGACACGGCTAAGATCTTTGAACCCAGGAGAGCCTCCGCCCAGAAGTGGGTGGGGAAAACCACAGGGGGAGGGGTTCCAGAGAGTGGCCGGGCAGTGGCAAACAGCGAGAATGTAGGAGAACAAACACTGGTTTTAGACTGATTTACACTGTTTATATTAGTTGAAATCAGATTTTTACTAAAAATTCCTGCAGACCAGTACAGTAGCATACAGAGATGTTTGCAGAAATGGAGGCATATGATGAAGAGTCTTGTAGGCATATGATGAAGACTAAGCCTTGTATCTGATAATGCTTCAAATGTTTTGTGTAAACAGTTACAATTTAAAAACAAATGACAAAACGCTCTGATTTATCATGTCAACCCCATGATTCAAGGCAGACTCTTTGTTGTTGAGGCAGACCCTTTGGTATAGCTAGTTTAAATAAGCAAGTAGCTTAGTAAGCTTGCCAATAGTCGAGTTCTTTTTAAAAGCCAGATGTATAGAAGATTTGCATCATATTTATTTCCCAGTATCTTCTAAAAATATAGAACATTTGAAAGCTGGTTTATGAGCATTATAACTGTTAACTAGTGAAGAGTCTGGCAAATATTCAGATTCCCAATGGGGAAAACAAATTGCAACATACATTGATGTGTGTACTCTGCTATGTAAAGCACCCTCAGTTCGTTTACTGTACTGAATTTGCTGGCATTTTTACACCTATGGTTTATAAAGTAAAATCCAACATTTTGCCTTCTCTCATGCTGGATAAACAAGAAAGTGAAGAGACAGACAGACTGAGAGCTGGTTAGCACTGCTGGGTGTAATGCAGTTCAGTAATGTACCATTTTTCCTGTAATGAAGTAGGACAGGAAAATATGTCATGGGACAGCACACCAACAACTGGAGAAGCGTAAAATCAAACATTTGAGGCTAGCATACAGTAGAGCCAAAAACAACAATAGCAAGCCTGGAATAGACTGGATAACTTGTCCATTTCACTCGTCTGAAGTGGATGAAGTGTTGAATGAACATCCACTGTTTTGCCTTGTGGAAGGAGATTCTGGTAGTTATATCTCCAGCCAGGCCACTGACTGTTTAAAATAATGACGAGACTTTCCAGGTTTGGATGTTTTTCACAAAACTGGAGTCGCACAGTATTATACTATTTTGTAAATTGTGGGAAATGTGGCTCCACTTGTGATCCGATCACCTAAGTCCCCTTTTTTGTCCTGGTAATGGTTTTTTTTACAATACCAGCGATGCAAAAATCTCTGCTTACAGCTGCCAAACTCTGGCAATGACATACTGTAATATCTAAGTTTAGTTAAAACATTAACAACTGTAGCATCCCTTCTTTATTTTAATCAACCAGCTCTACAGATGGGGAAGTACTGTTAGCAGAATCCAGCACGCCTCCTTCCACGGGACAAAACGATGGACGCTTACTCAACGTTTCGCCCAACTCATCGTAAAATAGGCAAGTTAACGTTTTCCACCGTTGCCATCCTGCCGCATGATGGATTTTCCTGTGACATTCTTGTCAGGGATGTGTCAGGATATAAAGAAGATATGCGGTCACATGCATCCCAGACCATCTCGGCAAGTGGACTGAGAGATCTAGTCACTATGTACCTCGGTGGTCATTTACAGTTGTATATTCACATGTGATCCAATCGCCCAAGACTCAAACCAAGTATAATATTTAAACAAGGTCAGAGAGAGACGCGATATTCAGCCAATTTTCTTATAATGTTTAATGAAAACTGTATATAATATCGTTACTGCAGTAATACTAAAATATATATAGACTGTATTCAAAAGTTACATAAGGTGGTAGGCTTTAAAGCCAGAAATATTTTGCCAGGAGAAAGACCACGATGCACATTCCAGACTAATGAGCCATGCTAACAAGCTCGTTCCATGTCCAAAATGGTCTGCGTTGGAGTTTGCAGTCCTTGCCTAACAGGAGCTGAAAATAAGATATTATATAATTCATAGATTTTAAACCCTCTTCGATTACTAGCCTGTGTTTATGGAGGGAACGGCTCAAGGATGAGAAAGCAGACAGAGCTGGTCTGCATCTCAGGGGGCGATTAAAAGCTATTAGCATTTTTAACTCATGCCTGTTGCCGCATGCCAGCATTAGGATCGTTATTGCGGTAATAAGTGTTTTCGTTCTTTCTTTTTTTTTTCTAATGAGAACCTGATGGTGGAGCTAAATCTCAGCGGGCTGTATTTCAGCACCACTGTGAATTTTTATGCATGTTGAGGGTAGAAGGAGAAAAGCAGGAGGGAGAGAAAGAGAGAGTGTGGTGATTTAATAATGATTCCTTAATGAATTAAGGAATAATGTTCTCATCCATTACTGCTGTTTGACCCATTCCAGTGTTTATTATTTGGCTATTCATCTAAAGGTTTATTACCCAGTTAAAGCTTATTATTCAAACATCTGGATTGACGTGTGCAGCTTAAACTCCATGTCAATATTACATGTAAAAATTACCTGAACATTGGTCATCAGCCGGATATGCCATAATCAGGATGTGAAGCTTATCCACAGGTTTCGCTGGTGTGAGCGGTGGTCAAAAATCCATTGGGAAGTGCTAAGAAAACATCCACTGAATGTATGATCTGAATGTCAGGTCATACAGAAGATAGCAAACCTCTTAAAGCCTCATGCCTGATATGGTAACTGTCAATTTGTCATACCTGCCGACAATGAATCATGAATTACATTGATATATATATATATATATATATATATACATATGTAGTGTTCCA
>JBBPCY010000082.1:23140614-23159471 GCA_037974405.1 Brachyalestes nurse | reverse complement strand
ATCTTGTGGAAAGTCTTCCAAGAAGAGTGGAAGCTGTTATAGCTGCAAAGGGGGACCAACTCCATATTAAAGTCTGTGGATTTGAATGCAATGTCATTAAAGTCCCTGTTGGTGTAATGGTCAGGCGTCCCAGTACTTTTGTCCATACACTTTATATTGGTACTGTGCAGTCACATCACTGTCCGTCACATTGAATGTTGCATTATATGTTGTCACTTGTATTTATTGTCTAGTAATGATGTACTGTCTAATGTGTTTAGTATTCATTGTATTGTAATGTTGCACTGCCTAATTGTAATGGCATGTCGTCTGTGGAGAAACATTCAAGACTTTAAGAACATAAAACTCTGAATTTGAATTCATGAAAAGCAAGAACTCAAAAAATGCAGTCTGTGCTAAAACTGAATTTTTGGCCAACTGGCTTAAATATTGTTTTCTCCATGTACAAGAGCCCCTTCTAATGTTGGTGCAGAGTGTGCAGATTACAGAGGGATTACTTGCTCAGGCTGAGGCAAGGGCCTGCACACAATTCTGTTTTTCTGTACAGGCCCCTGTACCGACTGTACTTTGGCAGTGTAACCAATACATGCAGCCCCCGAGCGTTATAGCCTGCCCACCTGTGCCAAAGTTGCAATCTGCTGGGTGTCTGTCTCCGAGACAGCAGTGTCGCCACCCTGCTGGACATCTGCTCCTGCCTCCATGGTCATTTAGAAAACCTGCAGAGGAATTCAGGTGAACTCAGTGAGATGCACACGAATCAGAGAACAACCATCTGACTTTAGCAGTTACCCATTATTCAAGACGCCGTGTAAACAACGTTCTACAAGCATTTATCAATAACTTTCAAGGATCTGATTTGATAAATAATTTGATGTAAATACGACAACTGTATTTTACTCCAGTAATCTGTGGAGTTGTAATTAGACAGAAAAGAGCTGCCTAGTAGTAAACACTACAGACTTAATTAATCTGCAAGACAAACTGCAGCACTACAAAAGGAATTGGAGACAGTTGATCCACTGTGGCGACCCCTAATCGGGAGCAGCCGAAAGAAGAAATAACAGCTCTGTGTGCAATTTGAGGCCGTAATTCCTAAATAAATATCTGTTAACAAAACAAATCCAAGTAAAAAAAAACAAACAAACAAAAAAAACAACTACCACAAGAAGTCTGAATTTTATGGTGGTGGGTTTACTGGTAGGTTATAAAAAGCAACTGCTGATTCACACGTGTATTTAGAAAGCAGCATGACTACCGTGACCCAGTCATGTTGAATAAACATCACCATGAGCACAGTGATTTTTATTCAACAATTTCACTCCGATTCAAACTTCACAGGACTAATAACCCTCACTTTAAAGAAAAATGCAGGTCAGAGTTCTTGAAACACTGACAATATTCACAATTAACTCAAAAACTTGTACTGTGACACACTGTGAATATCACTTAATCACAATAAAATACTGTCCCACTGTCCAGATCGTCATTTATTATTATTTTTTTTTTTTTATTTATTTATTTTTTTTTCACGAAGAAAATTAGAAAATGTTATTCAACATGATTAAAGACTGGCCTGAACTATTTTGCCTAATATTAGTCACGTGTTGGGTCTTGTGAATTACTTCATTTGCTTTAACACTCACAAAAACTCACAAGAGCTGTTTGCAAATTGAAATATCAATACCGCAACATACTGTATTGCAAAACACTGATTAACAAACATCTCATTGACAAATTATGTACATTCCTGGCTGACAGACTAGGTAGGTTTTAGTAAATACATTACATTCATTTGGCAGACGCTTTTATCCAAAGACAATTTACAATTTGAGGAAAAAATACAACTTTCAGGACAGTTTGAGAGCCAGAGGAGAGTTCTAGGTGTTAAAATTATGTAGGAGTAGTGCAGGAAGACAGATCTTCAGGGAAGGAGATTCTCTCTGAACAGATGAGCCTTCTAAATAACTGTTTGGCCTAAAAGGTCCTCTAATTATGGTAATGAATACAGGGCCGGACAAGGTCAGAATGACAATCAATACTGAAATATTTTTCAGAATCAGAATTATTGATCCTGAAGGAAATTATGTTACGGCTGCACAGACACGCAGAGACGAGAATACAAAATATAAAGTCAAAATAAATCCAATAAAAATGTAAAACTGAGAACAAATGCTGGGGTGTGTATACTATGGATCAGTGACTTTGTTGAAAAAAGAGGTGCAGCACCTCAAATCACTATCACTCAAGCTGTCTCGCTGTAAAAGGACAGGAAATGGTCCAATATTTGGGTACCTGAGAGCAGAACTCGACCCTAAAAGCATAATGTATTTACAGCGAGACCAATGATGAGTAATGGGACACTGCTTCTGGCGAGTGTATGCTCATCCTGACTCCATTTGGGATGGGAGCGATGACCCACTTTCATTAAAGCTCTGTGGATTCCCACACCCACTCAGCTGCTGTAATATGACCTCGCTGAACTGCAGGGATATAGAGGGCAAAAGGGCTCGTGTTCATATCAACTGCTAGATCACGAGGTGTAGGAGCTGCAGAAAGAACGAGGAGGATATTTCACAACGTGGGATTTCTCTCTAAACTGGACAACCTAAGCCAAAATTTGAGGATGGCCCAGAATGTATCCTAGCTCTCCTCCTTTTGGAAAAGGGCTTGATGTTTGCTTTTCTTTTACAGCATTGGGCAGATGCCCTTATCCAGAGTGATGTACATCTGTGCTTTGTAGTCCACAAAACTCATTAAGAGCTGCTAGAAGACTAAGAGTCTGCCAGGGATGAAGTTAGTACTCCACCAAGGCTCAATCAGATCAAAAACAAACAAGACCGTTTCTTCTTTTTAAGCTGAATGCTACCTTTTTTTTAAATGCATAAATATCTATACATTTTATAGATATTTCACAATGTGGGATTTCTCAGTTAACTGGATAATGTAAGCCAAAATTTGAGGATCTCCCAAAATACTTATTTTTAGCTTTTCTTCTGAACAAGATCTCCTTTTTTCAAAATATATACATATCTACAGTCTGGAGTGTCTTTATATGAAATATGCCCATTCAGACCCATTTACAGCGGTGATGATCAAAACCAGAGGTCAGATATATTTAGTGTCCTTAAGGCCATGCCTACAGTTGGTTTTAAAATGCATCTTGTGCAATCAGATTATAAGTGGGCAACCGAGACCCCTAGATGTTTCCCAGTCCCCAGAGTGACCACACAAAGAAATTAAGAATATGTTGAATTAACTGTTTAAAGACAGGTTTGCATTTTAGTTCTAATCTAAACATTATTTCTAAATACATACAGGACACAAAAATAAACACCTAAAGAAAAAATCTAAACAGATTTACTTATCCATCGTCACCATTACACAATTTTATACGTTTTGTATGTAATGCTCTTAATGAAATAGTTGCAAATCTGAAATGTTAGTTTAGTTCACTGCTCATTTTGGAGAGTAAATAAAAATGTCTTAATCTGTCCCTGGTTCCCATCACATCTGTAAAGAAATGTTCAGATGAAATAGTTGTAAATATGAAATAAGTTACTAATTCACTGCTCATTTTGGAATGCAAATAAAAATGTCTTTCTGTCCTTGGTTCACTCTGTAAAGAAATGATAATAATGAAATACTAGTTATTAGTTACATGCTTGTTCTGGAGAGTAAATAAAAATGTTTGTCTGTCCCTGCCTTCCATCACCTCTGTAAAGAAATCCGAATCAAAAGTGGCATCAGAACATCTCTGAAGGTATTTATTTACCTCTGCATGATGCAGAAAGGTCAGTGGAAGTCTTCTGGCTGATCATGCTTTGTGAGAAACTCCCTCAGGACTGACTGGGGAAACAATCCTTTATTGCTTTGTGTATTTTTGAGCATTTTGGAAGCCAGGAAATGAAGACTTTAAAAATGGGCACTCGTGCTTCATTTCAGTCCACAGCCAAACCCTATCTGTGCGTTTTACCGCCTTTTTCTGCTTCCGTATATACAAACACACACTCCCTCCCTTACGCACGAGTGTTTGGAGTCTCCTCTGGGTTATTTACCTCCAAAACCGTAATTGTAAAGTGGTACTAAAGTGTAGAGAACGACTGAGGTAACATAACACATTAGTGTCATTACATTTGACAACAGATATATTTTTCTGTTTACACTTTAAAAACAAACGGTTAGCTGTTTAGCCTCATTTCTTATCGAGAATAAGGTTCGTTAGCAGAAGCACCTTCCAATTTAGAGTAGAATTTATTTATTCAATTTTTAACACATATGGATGTTAATTTTGCTTAAGTAAATAAAAGCTCGCAAATAAAGACAAGAAAGTGTCTCCAAGCATGGGTTGCTAAATTAGCTCGCTCTTTAGCCTTTCTTCTCGTTGAGAACAACGTTCGTTAGCATTAGCACCTTCCACATTGCTGTGTAGAATTACATTTGGAACATTTTAAACACATATGGATGTTAATTTGAATGACAGCAAATAAAAAGTTCAATTAAGACGCGAAGGTGTCTCCAAGCATGGGTTGCTAAGTTAGCTTGTTTGCTATTTTGGCTAAGAAGCTAAAGTGCCCTAGGCAACAGCTTCTCTTGGAGACCAAAAGAGAGGGAAAACAGAGTTGTTTTTGAACTCCCAGAAGCTTTTCAACGCACACTAGTGTTTGCTCTAAATGTGCAAGACGAAGCCCACTCCCTCTTCTCTGCAGACCTGGTCTGACTCATGGTCTGAAAGCAGGAGTCTGAGCTCTCTGCTCTGAAAAACATGCCCCCCGCCGCCATGATCTCTTTGTTAGATTGAAACGGGCCGAGACGAGGCTTTAAAAACTGAACAGCTTCGAAAAGATGCTCCTCTCCTCCTCCTCGCCGGAGCCTCTCCCTTCCTTACCCGACACGGACTCTCCCCGTCACTCGCAGGCCTCCGGAGCTCCACTTTTATTCGGTCCGACACGTAAGAGACCGCGTCAGGCTACACCTCCGCCGCGTCACCGAGAGGACAGCAGAGCCAGAGAGGAGCGAGGGGGCCGGGGAAAACACACGCAGCCCGAATCAGCGCGGAGATACACGAACTAGCACGGAGAAACACGGAAGAACACGAAGCAGCACGAAACCGGGCGGAGCCGAAAAAACACACACCCCCCTCTCGGCTCCGTCCGCGGAACTAAGCGAACCCAGCACGGGACAGTACGAATTAGTACGAAAAAGCAAAAAATATATATAACAACTCCATAGAATCGATCGTTTCTTTTGATTCGGTTCTTCTTTTGGGTTTTTTTTTCAGATAAAAAAAACCACACAATTGGGACAGTTAATACAAAATTAAATTGAGAAATAATCAATCAAGAAATGAATATTATTGAGAGTTTTATTTTCATTATATTATTTTGTATGACATCGTTCCATTTTCAGATACAGCAGTGACAAAAAAAGAAAAAATACACACACAACAGGAGCAGGTAAAAGGAAATAAAGTGAAAAAATAAATAAATAAGTAGGTAAGTAAGTAAATAAATTAATAAAATAAATAATAAATAAATAAAAGAAAAACAAATAAATGACTGGGACACAGTCATGCTGAAATAGAAAAGGTTCTTCCCCATACTGTGTCCACAAAGTTGGAAGAATGGCGTTGCCCAAAATGTCTTTGATTGCCCTTCACTGGAACTAAGGGGTCTAGCCCAAACCTTGAAAAAACAGGTTGTCTGAGACCTCGACAGTACTATAGCCAGTGTAATAGCAGTGCATGTGCATTGTATGCATATGGAAGGGATAAGGATGAACAGTATTATTGTGATGTTGTGGGGCAGCTGATGCCTTGGTGGTTAGAGAGTTGCCACTGTGGTCAGAAGGTTGTGGGTTTGAATCCCAGGACTGCCAGTGGCACCACTGAGGTACCCTTGAGCAAGGTACCCACACTCTGCTCCCCGGGTGCTGTGTCGCTGGCTGCCTGCTGCTTCAATGGGTGGATGAGTTAAATGCAGAATAGGAATTTCACATTGTTTGCGCTGTGTACTGTACTGTCTTCACGTTTGACAAACGGACACTTTACATTATATGAAAATTATATGAAGTTTGCTCCACTGAATTTTTTAATCGGAGCATCGATTCATTTGAACGAAGCAGTTTGAAAGAATCGATTCGACAGACTGAATCTGGAAAGTCCCGACGTGATTCGACGACCACTGTTGTGGTTTTAATTTAGCAGTCATATGACAATGACACACGTTATAGATTGTTATGGCCTGGTTTGCTTACGTATTTTTTTGTATGACTGACCTTTTTTCTTCTCACAGCGCATGCGTGGAAAGGTTTGACGCGGTTGGTCAACACTTAAACGAACAAAAACCTAATTATCCTTATTATTAATTAATCGTCTGTATATTTCTTTTAAAATACACACTATAGCGTGTCTACTGTGACTTTACCAGTAACTGAAAATAAAAACCTTTATGACTTTTCCCCTACAAGAATAGAAAAGATTTTGATTGGACAACATTAAAAAGTGACAGGAAGTGTCACCAATCAGAGACGGGTATCCACTTAGAGACTGGTTTTTGGCCTGCCCTCTGAAGAGGAACCAGGAAATATACATGACATTTTTGCTAGGCGGTGCAGAAGTGACAGAGAGAAAGTCTAAAATAAGGCTTTTGTTTGTTTTATTTGTGCTGAAGATTGACTGTGGTGTGTTGTCATGGCGTCGTTGTTCAAAAAGAAGACGGTAGATGGTAAGTTTGCCCACGAAAAAACGGACTTTTGCTGCTAATTGTGGTAGAAAAACAAATCAACCATCACCAAGCTAGCTTAGCTTTACAGAGCTGACAGCAGCAGAGCTAAGGGACAGAGTTCACTTATTTCGATTTTATTTGGTGTATTTTCATATGTATTTGATATAAGACCACCATTATACTCCATTAGGTATTTTGGTACTACACACATAGATATACCCACACACATACACAAACTTCAGTAGTTATATTTTTGTATTAATTGTAAAGTATACTTTTAATATTATACTGTCATATTGTATAGTTTTTAATCTTTTAGCTTTTAGAAAAACTTCTATTTACTTCTTTTTTTCTGTCTACTTTGCTGCTGTAATAATGCAAATTTCCCACACATGGGACTAATATAGTATTATCTTATTTTACTCTTATTCTTACTAATTATGTATTTTCGCTTTTTGGTTTGTTTGGTAAACACTGCCTTAGCTACAAGCGAGGGTCTGTGATGTCACTGCTGTTGCACTTCCAATTTTCTTGTATCGACTTTTCTGTGTATTCTTTTGTTTCTTTCATTATTTTTTTATTCTAGTATTTCTTATTCTATTCATGTAAAGCACACTGAATGACCTTTTGTGTATGATAATGTGCTGTATAAATAAACTTTACTTGACTTAACCAGAAGAAAGCTGGAACATCATGGAAAAACATATGATCCACCACATTATGGGTCTTAGAGCTGTATGATATGGGCAACACATCAGTATTGCGATTTTACTGCTACATATTGCAATTGCGATGCCTTTCATGATATTAAAGAGCCCATCCCTTTTCTGTATTTAAAAAACATTTAAAGTATTTTAATACTGTTTCAAATGGAAGGACCACTCCCCTTATCCATATGGTCCATATATTGAAATAAGCTGTAAAAACAGCTCATTTCAAATCACAGTTTTTGTGATGTCACAAAACCAACATATCTACTTCTCCTTTTTCTGGCTACAGCAGTTTAGCCCTGTGCATTCATTCACTGATTCCAAAAATTAGGTTTTTGGTTAAAAATGAGACAGTTTTTGGACTATATGAATCGGCTTTTAACCAACAACTTAAAACAAAATTCGCCGAAAGCTGAGCTTCTCATTTTTACCCCTCCTGACCTGTAAACTGCTGTTAGCCAAAATAATTTTGTTGTTCAGCGCTTTGTCACATCCACCTGTGAAAAAGCGATTTATAAATAAACTTTACTAACCAACCTGTCAGAGACTCATAGACTCATTTGAAATAGATCAAGATTAATTTGCAATGTATACATTTTGCAGAGACCAATATTAACAGTGACAACAGTTAGTGGACAACAAATCGTGCTGCCCTAATTGTTGGTTCCTGGACAGGGATTAAGCTCTGTCTTGGACTACAGCGCATTAACAATTTAACAGTTAAGAGTCTCCTCTGAAAGAACAATGTAGTCTAGTACTAAACTTAAACACTACTCAAGAAATTATGAAACCTATAAGGTATAATTATTATAAATAAATTATTTATATATATATATATATATATATATAAAATTTATACATACATATATATATTATATTTTTTGCTTTTAATGGGAAATGTCCTTTCAGAATACTGTGTTCTCTAGGACTAGAATTAATCCCTGTCTGGGAAACAGACCCTATGTGTTTTAATAAGATTTTTCTTCTCCTACTTTTCAGACGTGATTAAAGAGCAGAATAGAGAGCTGAGGGGAACTCAGAGACAAATCACGCGAGACCGGGCGGCACTGGAGAAACAGGAAAAGCAACTGGTGAGAGAGACACCTCCCCTCAGAAAAACATCACACGATCTAAGGCTGAAGTTGAAACACCTCCCTACTTTCTAAAATGCTACTAAACAGTGTATTATACACAAAATGTCCAAAAGTATCCAGACATCGATTCTAATTCAGCTGCTTTAAGGCTGACTATTGTTCAGACAGGTTTCAGTTGTGCGCACAGAGCTTGTGTAATCTTCATAGGAAGGTACAACCAATAGAGTGGGACAGCCATACATGAGCTCAATATCATTATGGTCAGCCAAGCGTCCGCTAGAGGGGAATAGAACACTCTGGAGTCTAATTCGTTTGGGATTGGATTTGGAGTGATGTTTCTGATTCACAAGTAATCATCCAACATCGGTACATGATCTCAACAATGCTCTTGTGGCTGAATGCAATCAAATCCTCAAATCAATGTTCCTGTTCGTCTGGTGTAAAAACCTCCCAGATGAGTTCCCACTGTTACTGCAGAAGAGTACAAACTCTTTTGAACTCCCTATTAATACCATTAATTTCACCAGTAGAAAAGCAAGTGTCTCCATACTTTTGGACTTGTATCTAACAAAAGATCTTTATAATGCAATACAAGCCCTACAGGAATGAGAAATAATTAAATTATAATTAAACTACAATATGTACAAACACATACACAAATATATAAATATATAATATACAGCTTTTATAATTAAAAAAAAAAATCAGTTTCTCAGGTTTTCTCTTTTATCGGTGCAGGTATTGAACTGAACAGTTTTGCCTTAGTTTTTAAGAACTGCTGACACTATTTCTCCTAATTTCCAAATAAACATATTGTTCTTTAAAGCATAATTTTAAGGGAAATGACAAAATATCAAAATAAGAGAAATGATGTAGTCCTGGATGGTACTTCTGGACCCGGTTAAGAAAGCACTGATGGCGTAAACAACGCTCTTTGGGATTGATATCCTTTCACACTACGTTACATCTGGCATCCCAGAGGAAGCATGATTGGAAATCTCCTGGTTACATAATGTTTTGCAAACACGCCATGACAAGAGAGATTGTAGTCTATTAGTCTATAAATGTATGTCACTAAAGTACTACTTGATAAGGAGCTATATCTGACCTCAAAGTTCTATTTTTTGCTGCCATATCAGTTTTTTATCTTTTATGGTCCCTCAGATGGTTAACTTGTAGTTGTAGGCTGTAGTAATAACCCTGTTGAACCTTAAACAGTCAGTATGCTTCATGTATAATTGAGAATATTTCATTTCTTTATTTTCTTTACTACATGTTCAAAAATATTAAACTAGTTTGTACTGTATAGTTATGACCACTGCTGTATTTGTCAGAAATTTTTTTTGGTCAACAATTTCATATACTTAGACTTCGCAAATCCACCTGAAACCCGTGTTGCTTGTAAACTCACATGGCCGATACGGAATGAGACTTTAATGTAGCTGGGTGGGCAGGTCCCTCTGTCTGTAGCGCCCCCTGCAGTCGGGTAGGCACAGAATACTTTCGGGCAATAGCTTTAACAACGGTTTAACAATAATGATGAGATTTGTTTGGCAAGTTAGTGCCTAGAAGGCGCATGAACCTTAGTTCATTACGATTCATTTGTGGAGTAGCGCCAACCTAGTGAATAAAAAAAGTGCCTCACTAGCCAAGATCTTTTCATATAAGGTCCAAAAAGCTTCAAGAACGACTAAAATGTTGAAACTTGGCATATTTACACGTGTCTATATTTGCTCACATCTTTTAAAGTTCCTTTTGGCTCGCTCAACAAAGTGGCTGCCAGTAGTGAAATTCAGCAGCCAGTACGTACCTGTGTGAATGGCCAACCTTAATTAAATTTAGTTGACTCATTCAGAATGGCACAACAAAATGCTGTAAAATCACCCATTAGATGTTCTTGATGTAGTTTGGGATCTCTTCAGGATTCAGTTTGTCTTTAAATCCTTATGCAACTTTCAAACAGTCCTCTTTCACCTGTTGAAGCAGTCAAATAATTGAACCTCTCACAACTTCAGCCAGTTTGCGATGGTCGTGTACTGCAGTGCAAGATCTCTAGTAGTTACGGTCAAATCAAAACCTTGTGTTTAAATTTCATCAATGTAAGTGCAGAAAAATTACTTTAAATATAATATGGTCACATTTAACTGATGCACTGATCAAATATACTGGGTTGGTATCTACAGTGATACTAAGAGTATTAACTAAATCACTTATCGGTCAAATGTTACTTTAATAGTTTAATTGAATGTTCAATATTTATTTATCCTCTACTGTTTCATTATGTTTTTGTTTATTTGTACTGTTGCTATCCATTTTTATGGGATTAATCCAACAATCTTAAACACAGTTTGTAACCGAGATTAATTTTTTCCTTTAATATGAAGTGCGTAACTACAAATATACACACATTTGTGAGATCCTGCTGGTTTCCTCACTTTCAGTGATACTCACAAAGATGATTTGAGTGTTAATATCACCCCTTTGTGGAGAATTAGTCGGTTTTATAATGACCTGTGGATTCTCCATTTACAGTTAGAAAGTAGTCAAGACAGTTCATACAGATTTGACATTGTAACTGAGTAGTTAATTTAAATTTGAAATCAATTCTTCCGGTTAGGGTTAGGGTGTGATTTTAACATATGGACCCAGGGAGCAACTGGGAGTCTTGAAGATAAACACTATGAGGAGAATTATACAGTGTAAAAATTTTGCTCTTGAATTATTAATCTACTAGTTTTGTAACACAGTGTCTAAATTACTGTAGTGTTACTTTTCTATTATTTGCACTGGTATCAGGTTAGTACTCCGTGGCAGAGGACACTCTGAGTTCAGACTTGGTATCATGAAAGTGGGCCCATTCTAAATAAATGTGAAGTTTTGAACACCCCACGCCGCCGCCAATCTGTTTCTGTAACTGTTCCTTTATTTTTTTCTCATTGCTGCCAAAGGAGTTGGAGATAAAGAAAATGGCCAAGACGGGTAATAAGGAGGCCTGCAAGGTCCTGGCCAAGCAGTTGGTTCAGCTGAGAAAACAGAAGACCCGAACATACGCCGTCAGCTCCAAAGTCACCTCCATGTCCACCCAGACCAAACTCATGCACTCGCAGATGAAGATGGCAGGTGCCATGGGCACCACCGCAAAAGTAAGGTCGACTCTTATTCAATTTATCTGAGTTCACTTTATTTTAGGTCTGCCTAGTCCAATGAAGATGACAAGCATTGGACAACTATGTCTGAGACTGTGCCCTACTCACTTGATTCCACTATTTTCAAAAAAGTGTGGCATTTTGTAATGATGTCTGAAAACAGAAGAAAATATTCAGCACAGCCTTTCAATTTAACAGAGCAGGATTTAGCATACAATTTATGCACTCTAGTGGAGATGTAATATCTATAATGCACCGTGTCATTTGTTATAAAAAGTGTCTTTTACCACAGAAAGATGAGAAAAGCAGTGTAATATTGTTGCACTAAATTGTTTACTTGAATTCTGTGCACTGTAATAGACTTGTTATCTTTAATAGAGTTCTAAACAGTGCTTCTGATTTTGTTTCGAGGTAAGGAGTAGTGATTAGAGGTCGCTCTCAACACAGTGCTAGTGGTAATTAGTTTGAAGTTTACAGTTGCTTTAAAAAAAATTGAAACTATACTCTTGTGCATGTTTCATTATAATTGATACTCATTTGTGTGCCTGAGCTGTGCCTGGTCTTTCTGAGTGGATGTATTCCTTTCATGTGTGTCTTTTTCTTTGTAGACGATGCAGGCAGTCAATAAGAAAATGGATCCTCAGAAAACCATGCAGACCATGCAGAACTTCCAGAAGGAAACCGCGAAGATGGAGATGACTGAAGAAATGAGTAAACTTATCCTCATACTCTTTAAAAATAGAAAAATAATCATTTATCTATTTATAGCCACAGCATTAGAACCACTGGAAAGTGAAGTGAATTTTCTTATTACAGTGGAACCTGTAGAGGGGTGGTTTATATTAGTAGTAAAAAGTAAAGTATACATTTGTCATACGTGAACACACCACAGCACACAGTCTGAACAGCACAAAATTCTTTCTCTGTATTTAATTCATTCACCAAGTGGAGCAACGGGCAGCCAGGAACACAGCGCCCGGGGAGCAGTGTGTGGGGACGGTATTTTACTCAAGGGAACCTCAGTGGTGCTACTAGTTGTCTTGGGATACAAACTCCCAACCTTCTGATTGCAGGGGCAATTCCCTAACCACCAGCTGCCCCATATTAGAAAGGAGGTAAACAGTCAGTTCTTAAAGCGTAAGAAGCAAAAATAATGGGCAAGCTTAAGGATTTGAGGTACTTTGACGAGGGCCAGATTGTAATGGTTTGACAGCTGGAACAGCAGGTCTTTTGGGGTGTACTAGATATGCAGTGGTCAGTACCTACCAAAAATGGTCCAAGGAAGGATATCCGGTGAACCAGTGACCGGGTCAGAGGTGCCCAGGTCTAATTGAATGTTGGGGCTTGGCCATTATAGAAGAGCTACTGTAGCACAAATAGTTGAAAAAGTCTTTGATTGGAAGATGTCAGAACATACAGTGTATCGCCACTTGCTGTTTATAGGGCTGTGTATCTGCAAACCTGTCAGAGTGCCCATGCTAACACCTGTCCACTACTAAAAGTGCCTAAAATGGGTATGTGAGCATCAGAACTGGACCATAAAGCAATGCAAGGAAGTGGCCTAGTCTGATGAATCACCTTTTCTTTTACATCATGTGGACGGTTGGGTGCGTGTCCATGGCTTACCTGGAGAAGAGGTAAACAGAGATGTACTATGAGAAGAAATCAAGCAGGCATTGGCAGTGCAATGCTCTGGACAACGTTCTGCTGGGAAACCTTGGGCTTTAGCATTTGTGTGGATTTAGCTTTGACTTTTACCAAGTACCTACACGTTGTTGCAGACTAAGTGCACTTCATTTCAGCAGTATTCCCTAAGGGTAGTGGCCTCTTACAGCTGGATAATCAGGATAATGCACCCTGCCACACGGCAAACATCGTTCAAGACTGGTTTAAGGAACATGACAGACTTCAATATATTGAGTTTGCCTTCGGAGTTCAACTGTGTGTGTGTGTGTATGAGTGACATTTATTTAGATGAAAATTGACTTTACACTCTAATTGATATATTTATTATTATTGTTATTTTTAAACCATTCTTTTAAATGGTTGATTAGTGCATTAAAGATCTCTGTAATTTCGTTTTTGAGAAGAAATGCATGGTTTATTATTGCCTTTTTCAGAACTTAATCAGCCATAATAGGTAGATTACTCAATAGTGACGGCGCTAATGGAAGTATTATTAGGAGAACAGTAAAATCTGACTAAAAACCTTTAAAAAGTTGCATAATTATTATACTTGATGTGAAAATGAGAGATGATTACTTTTCAGTGACCTTATCATTTGTCCGCTTCTTTTCAAAGTTAATGACACGCTGGACGAGCTCTTTGAGGATTCAGGCGACGAGGAAGAATCTCAGGACATTGTGAACCAGGTGCTGGATGAGATTGGCATTGAAATCTCAGGAAAGGTGAGAGTCATGTGCTTAAATTGCAATCAGATTTTTCAAAACAGAAGTTATAAAGGATAGTAGTTTGTCCGACTGAACCATTTCAAGTACCCTCCCAGCACTTTACATTTTTCTGCCATTTAGTAAGACATATTTATTTATTTCTCTTGTTAGAAAGACCCCCCCCCTCCTCCTCCTTCCATATACTGCAGCAAATCAGTTTACACTTACATTTATTTAGAATGGCACTAATGCATTTTCCATTAGTGTGTGGCAGTAAAAGCATCTTGATAACATAATTTCCTGGAACATCATTTACGTCAAGTAAATTGCAAAAATAGTCATTTCCTCGGACCCACTGATGTGATAGACTTCCGTAGATGTTTTTTTGAGATTGTGGGTCCGGTTCCAATAGCTTGAGTGGCTTCATTTTTTTTTTTCCTGATTTTTACGTCACGTTACATTCTGAGCTGTAATGGCCGGTCCGTGTCCACCTGTTTCCTTCGGCAGATGGCCCACGCTCCCTCAGCCAGCAGAAACAACCCCGCCGCCTCCACCTCCAAAGCAGATGGGATATCGGATGAGGAGATAGAGAGACAGCTAAGAGCTCTCGGAGTGGACTAATGCTCAAACACACACTCATACGTCTCCATATTGCCTACCACACACACACACACACACACACACACACACACACACACCCCTACACACAGTATAGTGCTACATACACGTAGCACACACTACAACACACACAGCCTTGATATCTGCAGTCAACACACAAGCCTACTGTGGGCTAAAGTGCCACTGCAGGCAAGTTCAATCCCTTTTTAATTTTCGTCAGCACTTCCACTGACGGATTCATCCATTTTTATGGTTTAAAATTCCAAAAACAAAAAAAAAGATGACCAACTTGGCTAAAATATTTTACATGCATGCTCACATATCATCCCTTCCCTTTATGTTGTTTTTAGGGGACAATTAGAAATCACGATATTGTCGCTGTCATAACAAAACCTCCAAAAAGATAACTTTAAAGTAAAGAACTTTTTTTTTTTTTGTAATGTGTTGTAATGTTACAAGAAATGTCATGTTTGGATCATTTCTATTGGCCCATTCATCGGGAAACGTGGATGCAGTCTGGCATGTACAGTTTTTTGAGTTTTGATATGATAGCTATAATATACGGAATGTTTCTCGGGATAGTTTTGCACATCGCACTGTGATGTCAAAGCATTTAAAAAATAAAAAATAAAAAAAAGGAAGAAGAAGAAAAAAAAAATCACATATAGCTCCCCCCACTGCAGACTTATATTCTCCAGAGAGATCTACCTCTACGACTCGCCAGCAGTGGCACTGTGCTGTTTGGGTAGTTGGGCTTAAAGCCAATTATCCCAAAACGACCCCACTCCCACTCCTGGCACATCAGAAGCCGGTTTTGAGCCCTGTCACACGTCTTCTGAAGAAAAGCCATCTCGAATCTTAGTTATAGTTCAGCACTTTAGTCCTCTGTTTTGTCTGCCGGAAATCTCTCAGCCCGTCTGAAGTCTGGGTGATGCCTTTGGACCGACTCGCTCTGTATTTGTGTATGAAATCGGAGTAGTGAGAATTTAAACAGGTAATTCGGCCAAAAATGTGCCTAAACAAGTATAGAATAGAATCTAGCAGGGCGTGAAAAAAGGCTGTTAATATGTCCATGCTGGCTTTCATGCCCTGCTGGTGACTTTCGTTTGGCTGCCATTGTATTTGGCATTACTGTCCCTTAAGATTTCTAACTGCTTATCACACTGGCAACCAAAGCCAGTGCGCTGTCTGGAGTGAATGGGCGGTTAAATACAGCAGCATTGTGCGCTTCTGTTTGCACAGATATTGCAGACGGTGGTGTTTGCTGATGATTTTCTGACCTGATTTACAGCCTTTTCCAGTGTACAGTTGATTAATTACAATTTTGCTTAGAACCATCATTAAAGAATATTTCCATGACTCAAAATAAGCTTATAATAGAAGCCAGTGTGCAGGTGTAAACACATTTTTTTGATCTATTAAGTACACGGAAACACAAATGATCATGGTGATTGACTCTACACTGTTAAAAAATAAAGGTGCCACAATAGGTTCTTTGTGTGACGCTATGGAAGAACCATTTTTGGTTCTATAAAGAACTTTTTAACACTTCCTACCCACCCAACGGACTCCTGGTGGCTGTGGCACCACTTGGACCACCTGGGAGCAAAGCAACCTGTTTGAAATTCCACAATTTTTACATATATATGCTTATAGATGATGCAGCATCATGGCAGAGGGTATCAATCGGCCTCCGTCTAATGTAATGGTGTAATGTAATGTAAAAGAACCCTTATACTGGTAAAGAACCTTTACTTTATAGCTTTAGAAGACTCCTCACACTCACACATTCACGAAAGGGTTCATCCGTGGCTTTGCTCAAAGAACTCTTTGGCACCTTTTTGTTTTTGTTTTGATTTTATATGTATTATTATTATTATTATTATTATTATTATTATTATAACAGACACACATACGAGTGAATGCCCCAGATGTGGCAGATTGAGATTTGATTGTAAAAAGGTTGGAATATTCTTGCTTTAATTCCTGCTCGCCCAGTAATAAAAGTCTGTGAATGCAGGGGTTTTATAAACTAGACTTTATAGGAAGATGGTAAACCTGCTGGCTCCTGTCCATATCTGCAGGTAAATATGCTTATGAACGTTCTTATTTGAAGGATATGCACGTTTTTTCCTCACATAATCCCTGGATTTCAACATTTAAGGAACTTTTCACAGCCAAAGATTGAGTCTTCTCTGGAATTAAGATGGATTTCACATTGAGAGTCACAATCTACTGTAGGGATTTGTTGTCTCCGCCTGCAACGGAGAAACGGCAGCTCTCTATTTGAGCCCAGCTTGAACGCAAGGCCAGGCGTAATCCACTGAAAAAGTACATACAGGCCGCTGTGTGTTGAGGAAAGCTCTGTTTATGCACTGCAATATTCTACATCAGTGTAAATAGTGCGAATGCGGATGTTTGGGAGATTTTTCTTTTTTGTTTCATGTCCATAGTCATATTTATCAGAGGTTTGAGGTTTGGGTAACGGACAGTTGTTTGTTCGACAGATTGAGAGATTGAAATTCTTTTCGTTAACCATGAATAAAAAAAAATGCCTTTTTAACTATGCGGTGTGCTTCCGTCTCTCCAGTTTGTTTTGTTTGGATTTCATTTTGAGTGTTCGACATGCATAAGACTTATAGTCAACATCACAGTTCTTCTCCAGCAGCTTGTCATGCACTAGAGGGCAGTGTGTAAACATGGCGCCACACTACAGTCTGCGCTGCTTGAGATGGGAAACTCAAGTAGGTTAGAATACAGCTGGGATTGGAATCCTGAACATTTCTTATGGTGAAGTTTGAGGACGCTCATGCTTCACTGAACTAATTTAGAAATCTGTGCTTCGTGCCTCAGTTTCCTGAGGATATACTATGTGAAAACTCTCCAGAGTGCTGGTCTAGGTTAGGTTTTGGTCAATATCTCATAATGGATACAGTTAAATGGACAAGGAGCACCGGATTCTGTGTCAGCACTTAAACTTACAGAACTCTATTTGTCCTTTTTGTAGTAACGCCTAAAGGTTTCTTTACATAACTTCACGTAACCTACATGCCATATTCCCTACGGATATAGAGATCAGTGGGTGATCCATGTTACTCAAACACACCTTGCATGTTGTCCTACAGCACAGGCATTAGGATTTGTTTTTTTCGGACTTGGAAAAAGTACCGTTGGAACTGCCCATAATGTGTCATCCGCCATCTGTCCCAGACACTCAATGCTGAGGTTATATAAGCTTCTGTCTCTGTAGCTGATATTACACAAGTATATATAAAGTGTAAGAGCAACAAAAGGTAAATGTTTCCACCACAAATGCTTTCTTTCATATTAACTGTTGTACTGCTGGGCAAGCTTTTTATATGTTGGCTGAGAACTCATTCAGCCTACTGAGATTATAGCACACAGTTAATTAAATGAAATCATAATATAATGCCAAGGCTTGACCACCCCTGGTCAAATTACATGGTTTGCTGATTTTTGATGATCTTGGCATTTTGGCAATTGCAGAAAACGTTTATATGCGAGTTGTACATATTTGAACTTTTCTGTGGGCCATATTTTATGGTTTATTTGTATATGAACAAATTCAGCAAGTAAACAGTAATTATGCATTAAAATATGCAGCAGTGTGCACTTATGTCATTTTACTAATGTAATCTGGCACCCAAGTGTGTGCCTATTACTGTAAATAAATAGAGCAATATGCATTACAAATGACATGGGTCTGTGTGTGAAAGGTGTTGTTTAATCAAGCTAACATGAGTAGCAAATGTATAATCCCAAAGTTTCTACACCATAGCTGTAACATTTTAAAACGGAAACGTAATAGTACATAGCAGTTCAAAGTGTGCTACTATTTCTTATTCACATAACAAAGAATTCAGCATTCTCTAGAACAACTGCTATAAAGGAGGGCATTTGTGGACGGAGCATGGATCAAATTAGTTTTTACCTGAAGTTTAGGGAGTGATTCAAATTGGATTTAGCCTCCTGAATTTCAATACAGTAATCTCTGCCTATTTTTATAGTGTAAACCCTAAATATGCCCTCAAACATGCTCCCAGAACACTTTAATTTCATTTAAAACTCAGTTTAATGCTTTACCCTTAAAGAAAATGTAACGGTAAACCCGTATTCGCCTCTTTTCAAGGTAAACCCGTCTTTTAATTTAAATTCC
>JBBPCY010000082.1:23111184-23133046 GCA_037974405.1 Brachyalestes nurse | reverse complement strand
TTATGTCAGGTGTTTTGAGTTTAGTTAAAGTGATTATGATTTGTGATTGGGTCTGAGTTTGGGGTTTTTGGTATTTAAGTTGAGTTTGGACCGACAGAAGTCGTCGGTCGACCCTCACATTAGCCCTGATTGGTATTTGTGATTGTGTGAAGACGAAATAAAGGAAAGGTGAATATAACCAAAGGCTTGTGGAGCTTTCAGAGTGCAAAGTGTCAAACAATTTTTTTTCTTTTTGTTAGTTTTAGAGGGGCGAAGATGGGAGGTCTTTGGTATTTTACGTCAGTGTCGATGGTGTGAGTGTGTGTTGGTTTTGTTTGTATATGAGGGATACAATCACTGCCAAAGATGCTGTTCAAGTGCCTTCTGGTTCTGGATTTGACTGGCTTAAGGAGCTTACCGTGGAGTGTTGATATTGCAGAAGCACTGCCTTAGCTCAGATATTCATGAGAGATCTTCAGTCAAGGGGAGGTTGTGGATGATCATTTTTTTCCCCTCTGAACTGTCAGAATGTTGTGGTTTGCTCTTGGCGAAAGCATCTCTGGAGGCAGACCAGACAATGAATCGCTAAAGATGTGGCGAAGCTTTCAATGATGGCCTTGCAGCCTTTTGTGAGAATGTTCCATGCAATTTTAGTCGAGATGAATGGCTTTATCCACGGCGCCCACCTCACACGTGTGAGATTCAAGATGCCAGAGCAAAATACCCGGCTAGCTGTACACCAGAGCTCAGCATTTTTGGTTCTAAAAGCAGGGAGTCCTACATTGTTTGGTGATTTCCTTCTCAAACAGATTTAAATAACTTTCACCTAGTGTTCTACACCAACCTACACACAGCCACGACTTCTTTTATATATTTCATTCGTCCAAGTTTACAATCGTTTAGGCTTGGATGTACGGTCCTTGGAAAAACCTACAGCTATGGGCAACCTTTTTAAAGCCTATAGAACTTCTATGCTATGTTCTATTATCGTCCCCCACATGAGGTTCTACACAACTTGCCAGTTTTTTGAACCCAAGGACCTTTTAGGAACCATTATTTTCGTGTGTGTTCCCACTCAAAGCAGTTTAGTGATGCGGCATCACTTGGAATATATGGTTGTATTATTTCATATGTTGGAAACAACATTCTGTCGACATTTTCGCAAATCCTGTAGGCTTCTATTCCATTTAAAAAAAAAAAAACCTTATTCTTTGCCCTATTATCTAGCATGTCAGGATTCTGGATGCCTGCAGAGCTCCATCTGTTGAGTCCCACTGGACTCAGGATCAGATAAGGGGAAAAGCATGTGTTTAAACATTCCCACCGCAGTTACTATGTTGAAGTGTCCCTTTTGTTCTCACCTTAGACAAGTTTTTGCCATTTCTAACACGATGTTAAAGACTGGGGTTTGAGTAATAGAAGCCAGCCCTGAATCAGCCTTGAAGGGGCAGCTTCACTTGAGTGCTGCCAGACTGCTGACAGCCTGGGGCTTTGCCACCAACTCAACACCCAAAAGGCCTTTTGGCTCAGTTTGCTCCGGCAGCCCCGGTGTGACAGATCCTTAGTCACTCGCGCATCTGGCGAAGTGCTTCTGAAAACTCTCACTTTTCGTTTTGCTGTTTCTCCCTCGCTGACAGTAATCGTAAAAGAATACCGTGACCTCCCTCCACTGGTTATATAAAGTGTGTTTGTTTGGAGACTTAAAATTCTTTACTTGAGCAAGAAAAAAAAAAAAATAGAAAATAATCACATGGAAGTTGTGACGAAAACCTAGTCTGCACTCAAACTTTCCGCCATGAATATTGGATTGGATTTGGGGTTTTTTTGCCGTCCTTTCATACGGATGGCAAAATGAGGCCAACTGTTAATAGTCAGATGGAGAGCCAGTCACTCTGGAGAGGACTTGAGCACATCTTTGGTGCATCTTATTTTAGTCACTCATCATCAGCCACATAATAATCAATTTATCCAGGCTCTAAGAGTTGGCTGTCATATTTCTCTTTCAAGTCTGAAATCCGCAACGTCGAATCCACAAGGTCTTCCTTTTTCCATCACATGCCTCTTTTTTTTTCGTTTTATTTGTTTGGGATGAAGGCCAAAACCATTTTTTTTGCAATAATTGTGTTCAGAAACCACTCCTGCCTACACTACGGATAAGTACCCTCTGATTGAACAAAGCACTCACTTTCGGAAGAGAGTCAGGAGGATGAGGGAGGAAAAAAAACTCTTCAAAAAGTGAAAAATGTATTTATTCAGAGTGACTCTTTGCTAATCATATAATCTCATAGCCTTCCTTGAGATGAATCAGTGTCTTTCAGGTGGCATGGCGAGGGATATAAACCGTCTTGGAGGCAAATTGTGTGTTCGGATATAGGGATGAAGGAATTTATTGCTGAGAGAAACAGTTCTACCTTTTTGTAAAACCTCTGAATGAGGGAATCAGGAAAGTAATAACAAAACATCTGCTCTTTTTTTCATTAGGTGTTAGACCCGAGCGCAGCATAGAAACGGAAAACCCAACATGTTCTTCGGAGACCTTGAGAATTCTTGTGCAGATAAAAAAGCATTCTGTGCTCGTGGGCTTCAAGGATGGTGACAAACACTTTCTCTCAGACTTGTATGTGTTAACGGAACCTGTGAAAAAATGATCAGGCTTCCTTGTCAACTCTGTTGCTCCAGGTTTGCTCAAGGGCTCGGGGCCTTCTCTAAAATCTCAGACATTAAATCATTACACCAGTTGTTTACAGCAGCGAACATGAATTAGCGGAAGTTAAAAGAAAAAAGAAAGCTTGAAGAAATAGAGAACTACTCTTAATGAGGCTGATTAGAGCAGTGTGATCTCCGAGGCACAGGAAGTAACAGGAGTGATTGGCAGGAGGGAGAGCGAGCGGATCGTGATCTCACTAGCTGCCGCGGCTTGGCATCGCGAGCGGCATCTTCCTCCATCCATCCCTGCTGCTTCTCCACTTTATCTCATCTCATCGTCGGGGAGTTTCTGCCGCACTGCACAGAATGAGTCTCTTAACTTGTGTAGGAGCCCTTTTGATTGACAGGGCGTCTGTAGCATCCGTTTGGTGGTGTAAAAGTGAAAGATGTGCTTTTATAAGACCCAGACTATTGATCTACCCTCGTAGCAAAAAAAAAGACA
Source organism: Brachyalestes nurse (assembly GCA_037974405.1). Taxonomy (NCBI): domain Eukaryota; kingdom Metazoa; phylum Chordata; class Actinopteri; order Characiformes; family Alestidae; genus Brachyalestes; species Brachyalestes nurse. Next base: position 23,129,919 of record JBBPCY010000082.1, on the reverse strand, counting down.
ATTGCTCCCAGGAATAAGCTGTTTAAAGTCTTACTCAGGTTTTGGCGAGAACCTCTGAAATGTTGTTTACTGTTCAGGTTTCGGAGACGCAGCATTAATTTAACTGAAACGCCTAAGCGAGACTGTCCCAGTTTTGATAGAACCGGTGCTTGAGGAACAGATGTAGAAAGTGTGAAGTTGTAAGAGGATTAAATATTGAGGTTCCTGTGTCTGTGTGAGAAGGTGAAATTCAGAGAGACAGAGAGAGAGAGAGAGAAAAAGACAGACAGAGAGAGAGAGAGAGTGAGAGAGAGTCAGGGAGAGAAGAGAATGAAGGCAAACTCATACTGCATGTTGAAAATTTGATAGGAGCCTGCAAAAGTTGTTCTGAATATATATGACCTATATGAATGCCAGTGTGACTGAAGCAGATGCATCCCAGAATCATGTTATACGTTGCATGACACGTCGACCGAATATGTCACAGTCTGCCTGAGAAACATTTGCTATTCAGTTTTCATGTCGGCAAAAGTCGGGAAATGCTGGAAAAGCTGCTGAGTTTCCTCATGCACACGTGAGACAAGACAGTGAAAAAGTATCATCAAAAAATGGAAAGATTATGACGCATCAGGGCTTTATGATACGGATTCTGGGTTATCTCATCATGTACAGAGAAGTCACATGCAATGACACCTAAAGATTTCAAGGCTTCACTTCTCTCCATGAGGCCCACTTCTGACATTTGTGTGAATTTTGAACCCGATCTCATGACTTTTTGTACAGCCATCACGAAATACAATTTAATCAAAATACGTGTTGCGATCACGATTTAGGGCTTTTTTTGTGCTAGGACAACGCTTCACTACTCTGTTTTTCAATGCTCACTGCGTAACATCGCCAGTATCGGTTCTTACTGGTGACTGAGGTACAGTAGGATAGAAATAAAGAGTTGATTCCTCATCGTTTTTGTTTGTAAAGCGGTTGAAATGCCGTGAGACGGGGAAAGTCCCTAAACCTAACCCTAACCCTAACCCTAAACCTAAACCTAAACCTAACCCTAACAGCCACCAGTTAGTGCAGATACTGGTGTTGTTCCACACAATACAGGGTAGTGAAGCACGAAACGTCGTCCTAACACTAAAAAGTGAAGCGTTGTCCTAACACTAAAAAGTGAAGCGTTGTCCTAACACTAAAAAGTGAAGGGTTGTCCTAACACTAAAAAGTGAAGCGTTGTCCTAACACTAAAAAGTGAAGCGTTGTCCTAACACTAAAAAGTGAAGCGTTGTCCTAACACAAAAAAAGCCCTAAATTGTGATCACAGCACATATTTTGATTAATACTGTGATGGCTGTACAAAAAGTCGGTAGATCTGGTTGGTATTTTTGCATCAAAATTCACTGTAACACAACAATATTCCAACCTCTCCTAAGTCCTATTTGAATCTGATCTGATTTCCACCAGTAGGTGGAGTGATCTAATTTATATAACCATTAGATGTCTCGTTTTATGACTTCATTCCAAAAAAAGAATAGAAAACATGTCAAATTGTCTAATTTAGCCATTATTTCATTCACTCTCGCTGTCTGTTCAGGTAGTTTAGGTGAATGTGGTGTATCATTGGAGATTTACAGTCAACTTCACGTATAAAATGAAACTCATTTGACACCTGAGTCATACACCTGAGGTAGGACAGCACATATCAGAAGTAAATGCTTTTTGAGTGGCTAAGAAAACATAATAGATAATATAACCTGGGGTTATTTCTTTGTCTCAGTAAAATTGATGTGCCTTATTCAAAAAAGATGAAAATGACTTTGCTTTGCCGTCCCCAATAAAAATAATTCAGTTCAAATAGTGTTTCAGATATTTTTGTTACTATGCATTTAAGACTGAAACGTGTAAATGGGCTTTATTGATTGGCTTATACTATATTGGGCCCTATATAGAGAGAAACCTAGGCTAGAAGTCCTCACTAGAACTTCAACATGACCGAGCAGGCAAAACCGCTGTGGGCTGAATAGGCCGATATATGCACTATTATTGAGCAGGCTTTATTTGACTCTAACAGCACTGCTGTGTGATATCTATTCTGTGCAACACACACACACACACACACACAAACAATCACATTCCGCCACCACATTAGTGTCACTGCTGTGCCGAGAATGATCCACCACCCAAATAATACCTGCTCACTTCTGGTCCTCTGGGGTTTCTACCATTGATGAAAGGAGTAAGTGGGGCTTGCAGATGACACAGAGAAGCAGGTGGGCTACAGTCTCTAATTTACAGTCTATAAACTTGTGTATACGGGAAGGTATGGTATGATAAAATGCGTGAGTGTAGGTACAGGGTAAGCGTACCTAATCAAATGGCTCCTACATGAATAGACCCTTTACCAACTTGCAATTTCATTCTAAAACATTAACACCAGATCTCTCTGCATCTTCTTCACCGCATGATATGGAGACGACAATTAATTACACGGCCCAGGAGTTCATGTAATACTGCTTTACTGCGAAATGGAACTTGGTAGCGGCTCCAGTTATGCAGTCTTATCTAACACGCCAATTAGTGTGGGAGGGGAAAACGGTGAGTCAGCCTCACGAGCGTTGTACATTGTGCTCACTTCTAAGTGGGACCACGTGCGATTGATAGAATGACTCAGTGCTATCATGCTGGAATGTGTTTTTACTAATGAAAACATTGACATTCTGAAGAAAAAAGGGGATGTGGGTCATTCTTTGTGCCGGGTTTCAAACAAAAAGCAGCGTTTGTTTGTTTTGTTCTTTTGAAAGTGCAGATATACCAACCGATAATACGCCATGCAGGCTGTCTAGATGCATTCATGTTTGTTTATAGTCAAATCAAGTCTAACTTTATTCTAGAGTGCCCCAATGAGTCACCCCAGACACTTGATATTTTTCTCGAAGACAGTTCAGGGTAATACGTACAGACTGCAAAGATGTTGAATCAATTCAGTTCATTTGTGACACCGTGTGCCCTCATGAATGGTCAAACATGTGATTACAATATAATGTCTGGATGAGAAAAAAGGGAGAAAAGCTTTCACATCATGTAATTGCTAACAGCACAATTCGCTGTCACAGACATTCCCATTAGTACGCAAAATGAGATGCATTAAACAGGTTCTTTGAGGATATGTCCCCTCTGATATCTGTTCATGTCTTTGCGGTTTGAAACTCTTTCTAAGGTTATTACTGTTTTGTTTAAAAAAAATAAAGACATTAGCTTAGAAAATCCAATTGTGTTAAATAGGTTTGTCTTGTGCGTGTGTCTGTACTGAAATTGCTCCAGTCACAGCCGTTTAAGCTGTTGGCGTGCATTTATTTATTTATTTATTTACTTGATTTGTTGTCTTTTTTTTTTCAGATTTCTTGTTCCAGTCGAACATCACTAAAAAAAAAAAAAAAGCATGGATCTCCTAAACTGCTCCTCGGTGGAACTCTCGGATGTCCTGGACAGCCGGATCAGCCCTGGTAAAGTCCTGCTGTCTCTGATGCTCTCGGTTTTGGCCGTGGCCACCACCATCATTAACTCCCTGGTGATCACCGCCATCTTGGTCACTCGTAAGCTCCACCAGCCGGCCAACTACCTGATCTGCTCCTTGGCCGTGACCGACCTCCTGGTGGCCGTGCTGGTCATGCCGGTCAGCATCATCTACATAGCAGAGGAGGCTTGGGTGCTGGGGCCGGTCGTGTGTCACCTGTGGCTGGGGGTGGACGTCACCTGCTGCACCTGCTCCATCCTGCACCTGGCCGCCATCGCCCACGACCGCTACCGCGCCATCACCGACGCCGTGGCCTACTCTCAGAAGCGCACGTCCAGACGCGCCGCCGTGACTATCGTGGGGCTGTGGGTGCTGTCCGTATTAGTGTCGCTTCCTCCGCTCATGTGGAGGAAGTTTCCCAACATAAGAAGCGAAAGTGGTGGCCAGAGAGTCATGGACTGCTTGATAGAGCATGACCATGTCGCCTTCACAGTCTACTCCACCTTTGGTGCTTTCTACATCCCCCTCACTCTCATCCTGGTGCTCTATTTTAAGATCTACCGGGCGGCCCAGACGCTCCGGAACCGGAGAGGGAGCAGCCGGTTGGTCCAGCAGACGGTCAGCAGCGTCATGTTGAGTTCGGAAAGAGAAGCCCCTCTCACTCCGGACACGCTCAGCCCCATCGAAAAGTCTTTCTCGGACCCGTCCACGGACGGAGACCGGGTCAGGATCGCGCCCACCACAGGGAGGATGATCAGGGGGCGCAGGGCGCCTGGTGCCAGGGAGAGACGCGCCGCCTTGACGCTGGGCCTCATCCTCGGGGCCTTCGTGGTCTGCTGGCTACCTTTCTTCCTCAAGGAGGTCATCGTGAACACCTGCCCGTCTTGTAGCACCTCAGCCTTTCTCGCAGACTTCCTCACCTGGCTGGGGTACCTGAACTCCCTCATCAACCCTCTTATATACACCATCTTCAACGAGGACTTCAAAAAAGCCTTCCAGAAACTCCTCCCACTGTGTTGCACCCACTACCGGTGAAAGCATGTAGAACACGCTCTGCTTTTCTGGGGTGTGACATTGACGGATACCCAAAGTTATATCCTGTGGAGGCTTTGGACTGGTTCGAAAACATTTTTGTAAAGTCATATTTTTCAGGTCAGGCAGGGTAATGGAATATTCCCAGCTGAGATGATTCGCAGTCACTGTTGCAGAGGGGTAGAAAAATAGAAAGGCATCAAATAAATAATAAATAATTCCTGGAGAGTTGCGCTGCGTTTGTTCTGCAGAGCAGCTTTAGCAATTCGTGGAGTGTTGATATACATGATTTGAGTAATTTCTGTGAATTGGACCATCCTGCAAGAACAAAAACCTTTTCGGAACAGTTATCTGCCACCAATTTTCAGCCGTGTCAATGAATCTCTGCTATCATATTGCAGCAATCAGTCAGAGAGAGAGTTATAGCAAGCACTGAGCAGCATTGAAAGCAGCTCAGTTCACTGAGTGAGTCGGAATAAGACCAACCAAGCCATCCTTTGCACTAATAAACTCCTCTGGACTCTTGGCCATGGATGGTAATGGCATTGGTGACTCCCTTAACCTTCCATATGTGTCACTAGGGAGCCAGCACCTCCTTAGTGCTTTCACCAAACATTGAAGTCGATAGTCCTTGACTGTGATCATTGTTACGATATGTATTTTTGTGCTTATTTCACAATGGCTGCTCCATCATGAGTAACTCTAATGACAGAAGGTGGCGACCTCTGTAAGTATAAATAAACTGACCAGGTATGTGTCCAAATTCTTCATGCCAATTTCTGAGCATCCACTGTTTTTATTTTCCAGATACTGCCCTGGTTAAGTGTCCGTCTCTTGCTGACAGTGAGCCTCCACTCTTTTTGTTACCTGAGGCAGTTTTACTACTTTGGCATGCTGTCATGATTTTTGACACTGTTCTCTGAAAACTGTTTTTTTTTTTCTATTTCAGTGTCTGGCTTATTTAGAGCTCTGCCTCCTGGTTGAAATATTCAACCACAACCACATCTTATAATGGTGATGATGTGCACATTATACCTCTTATTGTAACATTGACATCTGGGTAATTGTCGCATTGGTGGTTAATTTAAGATGCACATCACGTTTTCATTTTGTTTTATTAAAAACTGTCTGCCTTTTTTTAATGTATGCTTTTTATAATCAATTCCATGTATTTTCAAGACTAGTAAGCCCGTGTTCATACAAAAGCAGCTGTAAGGAAACTAGCAAATTAACAAGCTTCAGAAATATTTGGTGGGTAAGTGCTCATGCAAGTCAAGTTTATAAAATGGTAGGTTGCCATTTTATCAGGACAACCTACCATACATTAAATGGACACAAGTACTGGGACACACCTGTTCTCCAATGTTTGGGTTTGGGGAAGAACTTGACTAGTCCACACAGAGTCCTGACCTCAACACCATCCAGCACCTTTGGGATGAACTGGAATGGAGATTGTGATCCAGACCTTCTCACCAACATCAGTGCCTGACCTAATAAATGCTCTACGGAATGAATGGACACAAATTCCCACAGAAACTCCAAAATCTTGTGGAAAGCTGTGGAAGCTGTTACAGCTGCAAAGGGAGACCAAATCCATATTAAAGTCTATGTATTTGAATGCAAAGTCCCTGTTGGTGGAATGGTCAGGTGTCTCAATACTTTTGTCAATATAGTGTAAGGCATTTTAAATGCTATCCTCATTGCAAAAGATAAAGCCATTGTAACTGGGAGCACTAAAGATATACAGATCAGTTGCACCATAAGACCCCGTGAAGTGAATAAGATTGTCTTATTACAGTGGCATCTGTCTAGGGCTGGGATATATTAGGCAGCAGTGTTGTATGCTTCAAAACTGTAATGCGTTATTTATTACTTGTTACAAAGTTACATTACAATTTCGATACATTACAATATTACTGTATTTAAAATGGAAGGCATTACACACAAATGAACATAAAAAGCAAAAATGCCCAGATTTCTTTTATATTAGGTTTTAGAAACAAACAGAAAAAACACAAGATCTTTGAACCTGGGAGAACTTTCAGGATAGTCTCCGCCCACAAGTGGGTGGGAAAAAATGGCCGAGGGAGGGGGTCTGGAGAGCGGCCGAGAGAAAGAGCAGCAAACGGTGAGAGTGTAAGAGAAGAAACATCGTTTTTTGACTGATTTACACCTGTTACATTTGTGGAAATCAGATTTTACTAATAATGCATTCTCTAGGCTCTATACGCCACTCCTGGATAAATTAAAATAATAAAGCCCATATTTTTTATAACCGCTTTCCGTCAAGGCGCTCAGTCTGACGGCGTAATTGACTGCAATGATTACAGAGGAGGCACAAAAACATGGTGCAGTTAGCTGGAGAATTAAGCCGTGGACATTATCGAAACTGACGGTAAAGCAACATCAACCAGCAGGTCATCTTACCCAGGCAATATTCGGAGAGGGGTGTGTTTCAAGCTACATTTGATACCACGTCTGCGAGGACAAAACTCATTTAAAAAATAATTAGACCCACGGTTCTGTATATGCACACACAAACTGCCGCTGAAGGACTGGTGCTATACGGATCTGCGTTTTTCTTCTGAAGCAAAGTGAAACTGAGGGGCGAAAAACCCAACACCCAGTGACAAATCCTTAACACAGAAGCTGTGACTGCAAATAAGAGGCGAGAGACAGTAATGAATGTTCTGGTTTGCATAGAGTGCTGAAAAATATGAACATGAACATGAATATTCAGAGAAATTAATCTGTCGCATAATTAAACCAATCACGTGCTCTGCAGCCTTGGATGCCGACACACGTATGTAAGAAAAATCCAAAGCTTGCATATTTAAGCAACAGTTAATAATCAGCATAATTTCACAAAGATTGGTAATACGATGATGAAATATTAGAACTGTAGTTTGGCACTGATTATGCACAGAATTTCTAAAATACTTCGAGCATTTACTAAACGATATCCAATTACGGGCGCTGTGAAAATACCCCATTGAAAACCCGATTACACATTGTTCAAGTGCGGACCTGGGATTTAATTACACACAGATTTTTCCAAATGATTCATAAATCTCAATTGATTCTTTAATAACAGCCTCAGTTCCTATTATACATCCCCAGGCTGTGCCAAATGATTCTTAATTTTCAATTAGGTCTTACCAGCAAGGTAATCCCTGGTTTTGTTAAATGGTTTTTATTTTAGGGAAGTTACATTGCGTTTGGACTGGTAAAGGGTCAATCCTGCTGCACACTTGCTGATTCCTTGCCTGCTCAACATCCACATAGCAATCATGGGTTTAATTCAGACTCTCAGCATCTTTAGATAACCTCTGATAGGCCTTTAACATTAGACATTGATTTCCACTGGGTATTCTGATTGTGTCGGTCTAATACTTAAAAGTATTCACTGGGCCTGAAATTTTGGTCCAGACCTGAATATAGCCTGAGAATTTCCTGTCCGAGTTTGAAGAGACCCAACCCAGCACACAGCATCGTGTCTTGTGGCTGAACCTGACCTGAACTGACCCCATCCTGAACTACATGGTCAAGTTTTGCCGGTACCTAAACTGAGAATGACAATAATAGCTGCCATTAAACCACAGATTTAAAAAAATATAGCGAAATATGAATTGATGGGTGGTTTAAAACTATACATATATATAAAACTATATATAACTATACAAGTATAGACACACATAACTATACAAGTATAGACACACACATATATATATACATATATGTATGTATATGTGTGTGTGTGTGTGTGTGTGTGTGTGTGTGTGTCTATACTTGTATAGTTATATATAGTTTTATATATATGTACAGTTTTAAACCACCCATCAATTCATATTTCGCTTCCAAAGAGTTCAGGCAGAGAAATACATTAGCTATATTTTGACACTGGTGTTCTCCCCTTCATTATTTCTTCCTTTGGTCTGTCTCATGACTCCATTAGTATCACCTGGCCCTGGTTAGTCCCCTGCTGTTTAAGCTGACTCTGCAATGAGGCGGAAGACCGACTCCTAACATTTAACTTTATTGTTGTGTTTTACTGTTTATGCCTTTCTTGTTCTGGTTATCAGTTACTGCCTGGCTTTTGCTCCCCTGTGTGTTAGGTCCCTTCACTGATGTCTGCTCCTCCTTGGTCCCTCCCTGGATTAAAGTTTTCCGTCGCTATGATGGATTTCCGTCACTGGTGCGTGCAAAGGACTGTGGGTGCTGTGTCTAGTGCGAGAGAGAGACACATGGGGAAACTGTCTGTTTGGGAGTTTGTAATTATTTTCCAACTTACCCTGTTCACTTTAGATCCCCTGACAGTGTTGTTTCAGCTCTTTACTGTCTGTGTTTGCTTCATTACCGATTGTAAGTAAGTGTATATGGCGCTATTTCTGTTTACTTTCAGAAAGCCGCTAGATTAGCCTCTACACTGCTAATAACGGTACTAAGCTAAAGAGAGTAAAGGGTCTAATTGTTCATGGCTGTGCTGTATATTCAGGCACTTTACTCTTGTTTGAGGATTGTGTTCAGATGAGCCTTGAATCTATTGAATAATTACAGTATATTGTTCTAGATTTACTCATTTAGCCCACCTAGCATCTGTTTAACATTTGGTAAAAATAAATAAATCAAATTCTGTCAGATTATTATTTTTGCTTTAATCCATGCTCCTTATTAGCTGCCTTGGACCGTGAGTGTATGTGGTGTGCAGGCCTGTCTCATCAGGGTAAAGGGTCCTGGTAAAGGGTCTCTGTTGGCATGTGGCTGGGGGGACTCCTCGTTTGGTGGGTAACGGGAGCTCTTTTGGGATGAGTTGACTAATGGGCTTCATCAGGCAGGTGTGGCCGGCTCCTAAAGCGATTTCCGTAATGTGGCCTTGCTAGGAGCCACATGGTAGCTGGGCCCTCTCACCAGATGGGCGCCTCCAGAGAGACTCGTGGCTCTGCCCTTCAGCGAGCTCATGGTCCCCTATGTAGCTGGTTTGGGTAGGCTCACCTGTCGGTGTGGTATTCAGCTGGGGACAGCGTTGCCGGCATGGACAGTGTATGTATCCCAGTAAAATCTGTATTTCCTATCTGTGTTCTCTGAAAGAATTGTAGCCTGTCTGTTCTAGCCTTTTTGATTTCTGACATACATTTAAACCTTATGTGTCCCTGTAAAGGATGTTTTCCCTGTTCTCTGTCCTGTTTTCCCAACCTTTTGTATGAGCCAGTGCTCCATGTCCCTGTGCTGCCTGCTTCACCTGTTGTAGTCAAGTAGGTTTTTGTCATTTCTACAATAAATGCACAATACATAGTCAAAACAAAACAACACTATGCCAGGACCATGGTGCAACACAAGAACAGAACAGAACAGAACAGAACACAAGACCACTAGTGCAAACAGGACAAAGATCTGGAAAAAAAATCTGCAATAAACTCAAATACCCACATGACAGTTTGTAGATACATGAAAAGTGATGTTAACAGAGACTGCCTCCGATAAGCCAATGTTAACACTATTGGTGTAGTAACCAAGTGTGTTATATTTATTTATTTACTTTATTTTTTGTGTATGTTTAATTTTTGTGTTTCACTGAATTGTTAGCCTGTAAACTGTGTGTTCTATGCAGCAGACGGTCTTTAAGACATGCCCTTTTTTTCAATTGTTTTCATTGGGAAAGATACATTTTTTCCAATTGTTGCACACATTCAGCACACATCACTACAGAAAACTCTTTTAATTTTGCTATATGGTGTTTGCACTGTTATGCAAGGGTCAAAATGGCCTTCCTTTAGCATTTGTTTTCCATCATGTGTGCACCCCACGCCACCATCCCAGCTCAGCCCCGAAGGAAAGGTAGACTTCAGTCAAGTCCCTGAGTAAATGCCAGTGAGAAATTCAAACTTCAAACATGCCCTTACATGTTACAGCATTTAGAAATCTTATTACTAAAGGAGTACAGAATACAGAAACTGTTGCTTTTGCTTCAGCATTAAAGGGTTAATCTGTCACATCGTGTGGTCGAAATGCTGCGCTTCCCAGCTATAGCCATTTCCAAAAATATAAAAAGCATGTGGTGTCATTTGACAAGCAGGCTCTGCAGATAACGCTCCTTCTCTGCTGGGAAACCAATTCGACCCACTCACTCTGATGGACAACCCGGCCGGGTTGCTAGGACAAGGTGAAAAACAGCTCATCTTGGCTGGGAAGAAGGCCAGAGTCAGGGTAGAGCCTTTTTCCGAGTACATCTGTTAACTCTACTAAGAGTTAATCACATCCCACTTGCCTAACTGAATTTCAGAGAAGCCAAAAAGATCAAGTACCCCTAAATCACATCTGCCCCTGAAATCGCACCGGCTTCAGAACTTAAACCTGACAGGACGGTCGCCTGTTTTCTCTCACCAGCAGGTTTAAGAGGAGTCCTTTTAAGCAAGAGTGGAAAATTTACACTGATGTGCTGCTGCGTTTTCTTTCCCTGAGGTGGGGTGACATCAGTTCTTTGTCATGTATGGGAGATGGAGCCCATGTTTCTTGGAAAGGATAAATGTAAGGAGTACACATCTGCTCAACCTCATGAGTAGGATTCTTTCAAATGGATGTGGTAGAATGATTACTTATACACAGAGGCAGACCACACTCCTGCACTGTCATTTTTCAAAAGCGAAACCCCCCATTCTGAGCTCCATCAATCAGGGGCGTTACTCACATGTTAGCATGACCGCGTGCTTACGGCTCAAAAACATGCGTGTTTAGTGGAAGAGCACGGCAGACTGTACTTACCTAATGGACAGATACAAATGTAGCCATTGATTAGATCCACGCATGAACCTCCATTAAGGCAAGGCATGGACCAGCAGTCATTTGTATTCTCCGAACAGGTCCGACCTGAGGGAGGAAAGTTCAATAGAAGCTGCATGGATGAAACAAGAAGGGTGTAGAGTGATTTCAAGGTATCTGGTTACTAGAGTGTTGATAAACAGCTACTACAGTATTTTTGTTGGTTGCTATAGTGTTGCCAAGCAGGTCCTTTACAGTTCATGGTATCCTATACAGCGATGGTATTATAGCTGTTTGCTAGGTTGTTGCTTGGTGGCTAATAGGGTGCGTTTTGCAATGTTTGTTTTGGAATCCAATAAAGTATCAAGCTAGGATGTTGCCAGTTGGTTACCATGGTATTTTACATAGTTGCTAAGGTGCTGCTAAGAAGTTCCGAGGTTATATGAGGCGAGCCCCAAGTGGTTATTTTGATCTTGCTAGGTGGTTGCTATAGTATCTTAGCTGGGTGCAAGAGAACTGCTAGGTGGCTGCAGCGGCACTAGATGGTTGCAATTGTTGCAGAGGCTTACTAGGGTGTTGAAAATTGGCCTCAAGGGGTGACATCGAAAGGTTAAAGTAGTGAATGAAAGCCCGTCAGCATGATTTTCCTGGCTTAATGTTTCAACGATTAGCTAGCTTGAAGTGCTTTGTTAGCATCTCTGCTCAATGAGCAGAGAAGTTAGCAAAAAAAGACCTTTGTAGGGAGGACCTCCAGGTGGCTCCTCAGTGACCACTGCACTACACTGGCAGAATGTTTCAAGGGGCCTGTTTAGCCTGCAACGAGGAAAGAGTTTGTTCCATCTGGCTCAAAACATTAAAACTGAAGGCCTCTGTATTAAAGACGCACAAATTAGCTGCAAATTTGCATATCCCCTTTAAACAAACCTAATCACGACGCCTTCATTTCCTCTGTATTTGTTGAAAAAACAATTTATTTATTAGCATCTTGCAGTCCTAATTATGTTTATTAGCTCATTGCTGTCATAATTATGGCTGTTATAATATGTCATCACTGTAATTACACTTTCTCTCTAATCCGGCGCAACCTGAACCAGCCACCGAACATGGGACTGCCACGCGCCATGTGACATTCATGTGTGTTTTCTCCACCATCCATGCACATTAAATGTTGTAAAAAAGGTATTTTTGCTAGTATGACATATTTGTCATGACATGGAAGCGTTCAGATCTTTAGAAACCATATTAGACAGAGAGAATAACAAGAAAAGAGTCAAATATTAGACCCTATCAAAAAACACAATTTTAATTATTTTTTCACAGTAAAAAAAGCAAAGTTATCTAGGATCTGTATCACCTGTTTAAAAAACTAACAACACCCTTTAAATGATAAACTTGTTTCTAGCAGCAACAACAGCAACCAATATTTCTTGTAACCTGATGTGAGACTTTCGTACTGTTATGAAGGACGAAATGCTCATTTAGTCCCAGTTGCAGCATCTTTATTGGGTTAGACTACTCCAGTACATTCATTTTGTTTCTTCTCAGCCACTGCTTTTTTGATTTGCATCACTATCATGTTGCATAACCCGATTATCTCAGCTTGTGAACAGAGTAAGACACGTTCTCCTTAATTCTTTGAGACAGACCAAAATTCAAGGTTCCCTCAATAATGACAAGTTGTCCAGGAACCACTGATGGTACTTTTACGTTTATGGTAAAAAGGCAATTATGTTCTCTTTATAAGGCCTAATTATGCAGTATTTGCAGTGACAGATAGTCAGGGATTTACTTTTGCATGACTTTAAGGCACAAATCCGATGCATTCTGCCTGATTGTTATATACAAAATCAGCACGCGAGCCTTAAAGCGCAGTTTGTGGTCCGTTTGCTTGGTGAATGCCTGCATACATTTGAGGGAGGGCTGCATAGAGCATGGGTGAAGATATCACACGTGCAGCTGATCACATATTCTGCTCGATTTACCAAAGTCTGAGCAAATCGTGACTGCCAGTTTTGTGTGGGTCTTTTAAAACCTGGAATACGTTTGTTATAGGGTCTCAAAAATGTGTTGTTGAGAGACTTCCTTTAACAATGGCAACAGAAAGAATGTTGATCATCAGAAAAACACTGCTAAACTAAAAACACTGGAACCAGATGTTCATGCATGAGAAGACATATCACAGACTATGCAGTGATGAGGCCATAATTTGAGTGCACACTAGTTCATACTAGTTGAATCACAAAGTTGAATCACAAACTGCTGTAAACTGTTTTGGTATGAATAATGTTCTTTAGTAACACCTCTTATGTTTTCTGGTTTGTCTTTGAGCTTATTGACAAATCTGTTTTTTATCTGTTAAATCCTATGTGCAGTAAACCAAGCATTAAAGTGCATGACAAAGTTAAAAAGTAAATATATTTTTTATTATTTACTCTCAGACTTTAAATATTGTTTCAAGTTCAATTTGAAGATGATCGCAAGAAAATTGTAAGATTACTCGGAAATGTGTTTTTCGAACCATGCGCATTTGTCAAAAAATGATGTCTACTGACAGCTTCTATAGACAGAGCAATCAGGCTCCACTTTCATTAGTATATGTTGAACAGAAAAGAAAAATGGATTATTATAGTGTTTTTAAACATGAACAGTGCCAACAAGTGGCCGATGTCTATCAGGCTCTAGTTTATCGCGGACTGAGTGAAAACCCACGGAATGGTTAATGTCAAAAAACTAATTGTAACATTTTGAATACAATAAAAAAAAATCAAAAGTGCGGAGCAATTTGGTTCTTGCCTTTTTTTGTAGAGCGTTAGACGTATTTACGAGTAAAAAAAAATTGTGGATATGGCCCAAATTATGTATCGCTTGTCGACAGTGCCGGTTTTAAATATTTGGGCTACTGGAAAATTTAAATATTTGATAGCTGCAGTTCTATACAATATATACCTTGATATTTTAAAAAGTCATAGTTTGAACTAAATGCCAGGTCTAGGAAAATTAACAGTATTCATTTTCCGAAAAAATATCGCAAATGTATTGTTAATATTTCATACATTGCCACAAACTGTCTTACTAAAAACCTCCTTCTAATTTCTCTGTAATTTGAATGTAGACTAAGGTACTGGCTTCTATAATTTATTGCCTCACCACCACCTAAGGGCAAAAATACTGGAATCACAAAGCTCACCTTCAAAGCCAGAGGCACAGAGGCACCAGTAACTGGCGACAGAGTCCACACAGGTGGCACCGTTTGCACACGGAGAACCCCTGCATTCATTCGTCTCGATCTCGCACAGCGCCCCCTCATATCCCGGAGTACAGCGGCAGGTGTAATTGTGTCGCTGGCTCAGGCAGACTCCATGTTCTGAGCACTGATGGCCAAGGCAGTGGTCAATGCTGAGCTCGCAGTGGACCCCCGTGTATCCATGGCCACACAGGCAACTATAGAAGCATAAAAATAAGTGTTTTTAACAGAATCATGTACATTATACAGATATTACCATCAAGGAAAGCTTTTATTACTCTATAATAAATTACTGTATTACAGATAACACTTGTAACACCACATGGTTCACCGTGTTTGTTTCACTTGAACTCACATTCTCACACCGGCTTTAATACTTACTTCTTTTAATTCAGTGTCTTGCTATTGATCTGTCTATTGACCGCTCAGGAAGAAATGCAAGCCTTTAAGCGATACACAGGCCTGCCATGAAACATTCATACAAGTACAGCACAGATTGGGCAGGAGGCACAAACTGAGTAACGTTGTTTTTTGATGAGCTACTTTTAAAGGGTTAAACAACATTTCTTCGTTTTTTATTGCATTCCACTTGTGTTTAGTGGCCGATTTCTCCTCCGTGTTGCAGCGTTTGTTCTGGCATCATAGTAACCAGTGTTCAATGAATGCAAGTCCAAGGAGAAAATGACTGATTTTAAATGATAAATACTCGGCTCCTGGTCAACCAAAAAAAACTGTATACATGTGCAATATACCAGATACTAACAGTAGTTTGGGTGTTGGAACTTTCAAAATTCTACATGGGCTCAGAAGAAAAGCAGTGGCTTTTTCGTCCACAAAACGAATAATACAAAACAGACACAATCAAACTAATGACATTTATTATGACTGATTCATTCAATGGCTTCAACCAGGATTACCAGATCACTTAATAATTTTCTTCCCTATATTCAACTCCAATAACTCTTGCTACATACTATCTGAAGCAACAACACTCCTTAACATTTCATTAAAAAAAAAAGATGCTTTAGGCTGAATGGGTGGTCATATATATGTATATGTTCATGGTTCTAGCATTCAAAATGGCCTGTTTTTCAGCTTAATTTCAATATATGAATTGCATTGACTCTGTTTAACAATGTTTTCATAGGACATCACCCTGTAAATAAAGACAATGAGTTTGGAAAACCATCACATGATCACACTACTGTTCTTTTATTTTTATTATTATTCTTTTCATAGCTGGACTTTGGCATCTATTCCTCTCCTTGAAATATGGGCATGGTTCCAATGTCAAAAGATCTGACAATATCCCCTTCAATGCATATATACACAACTAATTGATCAGATCAGGGGTCGAGTATGGATTGATTTTTGTGGTCCACAAGGCTCTGTAATGTATGGGGAGAGAGAGAGGATGGTCGAGTCGCCTTCAAAATGTGTGTCAGAGAGAGAGTCTGTATTTTCATGGATAAGGAGGCCGGAAAAGGACAAAAAAAAACATGAAAAACACAAACAGCTGCTGTTACGTCTGGTGCGTCTCAGTCGTGACCAAGGAGCCCGTCACCCGAGTATTAGAGGGAGTGTGGCTCGGGGCACAGGTAAGTGACGTCAGGGTTTGTTGTGTGTGTGGTGGTTCAGTGTCTAGCAACCCAGGTGCAAGCACAAATAGCTTAGCAGGGTTGCTGGGCACTTAACGACACGTCCACCTGTCATGTGTTTGTGTGGAACAATGAATTGTGAGTCTGCGTAGTGTGATTAGGTGTCTCTGTGTAGGGGTAGGTTTATAAGCACCAGTTGAACCTAAGCAGGCGTGGGATCACCAACATACCTCCTGTGTGTCTTCAGGGTTGAAAAGGAAATACAAGATTCAGAAAATGTATCGCTGGGAAATGCCACAAGGATTTAGACAAGGCTGTAAACTGTGGGGTCCTGCTTTCCCGATCTGTTCTCTGTTTCAGTGACCACGGTAACGCTGACCAGCTGGGACTGAACAGACATATCCTGTGCTGTGAGAGAGAGAGCGGGCTTCTCAGACTATTCCTGAGTTCATAGTGGGCCTGAGTGAAGGTCCTCTGGCGCCGCAAAGAGATTCTAAGTTTTGTTATTGTTTCAAGTAGAGCTAGCTCGGCTCTCTATTGTTTCTGAGAAAACAATAAAAGAAACCTCAGTTAAAACCTTATCGGTGTGTTCGTCCATTTCCCTGTTGGCACCATGACAGCTGCACAGTAGAGGCTGACATTTTTTCGGGAATCCCGTGTGTCACGGGAATCCCACGGGATGGGATCAAAATCACTATTAATAACGTGATTGGGATGGGACTGGAAAAAATGTAAGCGGAGTGGGCGGGACTGGGAATCGTAATAACACTATGATAACTTTATACAGAAATATACCTTTTAAATAAATAAACTAATTTTGAACTCAGTACTAGTTGTCCTGTCTCTTTATGCACTCCTCCTGTTTGCTTTGGTGAAGCCGGTGAAGTGAATGGCGTGCTCCACACACCCGTAACCCCAACCACCAATAATGTAAGAGAAGAAGAAGCTTCTTCACGCACTTTTTAGCCGCAAAAAACAACAACAAGGGAGTAGGAGGGAATGGGAGTCATTCTTCTGGGATTGGGACGGGACGGGATTTTTTTTGTGGGAGTGGGACAGGAGAGGTTTGAAAATCCACTCCCGTGTCACCCTCTAGTACATTTACACATACTTATATAGGTTCATATTCACATATATATTTAGAGACACATAAATATAAATATTTATATTTTTGTATAATTTTGTGTTATTTTTATATTATACTGATTTATACCGTTTATTCTATTGTTCCTGCTCCTCTTCTCTCCACCTTCTGCCCTAGCAATGCAAATTTGCCACTTTTGGGTCTAATAAAGGTTTATCTTATCTTCTCTTATCAGGGCTACCAGCACAAACACTGGGAGAATGGACTATCGGAGGAACTAAAAAACAAAACAATTAAGAAAACCACCGGGACTTTCAGAAGTGCAAGTAGTGGTGCAAGATTCACAGGAGATTCTAATCCACTGGGTCAGCCATGGTCACAGTGTGTGATCCTGATTTCTTTCTGTACAATGAATCACAAGCTAAAAAATTCTAAAGGCTACTTCAGAGGCAGCTTGGAAGGAATCAGAATGAAGGTAGTATGTGAGGGAAAAGCCCAAGCTCGGTATTCTGTGGACTGGGAAAGCATGTTGGGCGTGTTACAAGGAGCTGAAACATAACTTCTTGACAAATGAAGTTGACAAAAAACTTTATTTTAGTTAAAAACTTAAATGTATTATAATATGAAAAAATAGGCTCAGACCAAGACTGTGGTCATGTTTCATTTACTTTAAAATAACTTTAATTAAATGTTTAAATTTTGTTCTCAACCTTTTAACTATAGTATTAAATATAATTCCTGACTTCCCCCAAAATTTATGACTTAAACTTTGAACTTACGGACCTTGACACTGGACTTTAATAACTGTCACTGGGTGTTGGGGAACCAGTGCAACTGACTGTAGCTTTGGGCTACAAATATGAGGTAAACAGCTGCGTGGACCTTACTGAGTGTATAAGACAATGTGATTAACAAGTTACCAACAAACAGAGAATTTCCTTTACTCTGAAAATTACAAGCGCGTACAGCTTAGCTGGCATTACTGGAACTGGTATGTTTGCTCTTCCACACCCTCCCACCCCCACACTCACACAGCCACACACACACAGCCACACTCACACAGCCACACACACACTGCCGCAGTGAAACCCACATGCAGCTCCTCACAATCCTGAAAACAACAGTAAGACCACAGTACGTACATCTCCACCATTACTCTGTTTCTCTGGATTTGATCCTGAAGACGTATTTATTTTTAAATATCTGCACATTTCAAGACCAGCTGAGTTTCTCTTTCTCTTTGCAGCCGAGAGATCCGATACAAAGAGATCAGTACAAAGTATCAGTTTCCATCTCTACAGAACATATCCACGGATTATCACAGGGACTCAACCTTCAACATGTCAGATGATGATGATTATGGAAATTGGCCTTTTCCACCTGGTGAGTTCCAGTTTCTAATAAACCGACATTACACAAC
Source organism: Brachyalestes nurse (assembly GCA_037974405.1). NCBI lineage: Eukaryota > Metazoa > Chordata > Actinopteri > Characiformes > Alestidae > Brachyalestes > Brachyalestes nurse. Next base: position 23,111,295 of record JBBPCY010000082.1, on the reverse strand, counting down.
ATTTCCGAACAGCTAAGAATGTCAGAGCACTGAATTTGAAACCAAACCGTGGTCTACTAATGTTCTTTTTACAGCAATAGCTAAAACTAAACTCCTCTGTAAAGAAAAAAA
>JBBPCY010000082.1:23097396-23111084 GCA_037974405.1 Brachyalestes nurse | reverse complement strand
TCTAATATTACTCATAATTCAAAAAGTTGATGTGACTGAAAAAAACTGAAAGCAGATCTGAAATCAGCATGAAAAACCGGTTTAGAAAAGTGTGTTGTGGTTTCTGATGATTACAATTTTTTTTTTTTTTTGTTGACCTGTATTATTATTAAGGTACGTTTGGGAAAATATCTAATCTAAAACTGTATTGTGTTACTTCTTATCAAAATATGAAGGTTATTCACACTGGAGAGCTTCGCAGAATACATATATTAATGGAACAGGACTGATATTCTCCCCATGCCATCATCAACTCAATCACAAAACAGTAAAAACTCGGATCTCTTCTAATAAAGTGAACTGGACATAATAAAGAGTCTGAATTTTGGTATTTTGACAAAGCATGCTATTCGATTAGACCAAATTGGATTTTGCTAGCATTCTAAAATGTTCAGTCTCACAATACTTGCTCTGAAATAATAGATTTGTGGGGTGGGAGCATTGATCGGCCCATAGACTGGCTGTTCACAAAATTCTTGAAGGCTTGCTTTCAATGAATCTGCTAAATTCCCTGCTTTAGCGTTTACATATTGTCCAAAATATCATATAGCAGCTCACAGAATACGTGATCAATAACTGCTGTCTCAGCCACTCTTGCCTCTGCCTGATGTGTTTTATGTGCCGTTTTGAGCTTCGTTTAGCGCATACATCTCTCCTTTTCCCTTTCATTGCTCATTTTGCTCATTTTTATGCATTGTTCTTCACATTCCTGCTGTTCCTTAGACTGCCCTGTACGTGTAGGCTTAACATTTCTTGAAAGCAAGACATGAACCTTCAGAAGTCTTCTGGCTGATCCCTATGGCATTGCTGCCCTTTTACTCCAAATATAATATCAAAGAAAAACGCCCCCCCCCCATTCATATTAATGGATGAAAATCCCCTCTTTATAGTCTCGGGGGAGGTCATGCAGTGTTGAATAAGAAAAAGGTTTCGGCTGCTTGGGACCTCTCTATGTCGGAACTGGAGCTTGTTGGTAATCTGCCAATCCAGCGAGGTTGTAAGTGATTTTCTAGCTGGGTGAATAAGAAGGAGTGAATGAAGCTGCAGCCCATGACCCATATGGGCCATTTTACTGAGCGGGCCGCCTGTTTATTCAGCGCATGCTGAGTGGGCCGAAACAGGTCAGATCCAACATACCTGAACTTCTTTGTTCCTTTAGAGGTGCAGCACAGTCCATTTCAGGCACAGGAAGAGGAGGAGGGGGCTTTTTGGCGAAGCTAGTTCTCCCCCCAAAACATTTTTGATCGCATTTCGTACCCTGGCAGCCAAGCTGACAATTTTGTCAATCAGCCCACCAACACACAAACACACGGACACACACAGACAGCTTCATTTGAGCACCTGCGCCTCTAAAGGTCTCGTCACAGCCCCAGTCCATTTAATATCCATTTTACCACTTGAGAGTCCATTTGTTATTCAGCCTCAGTGGAATTTAGCTTCCAATTTTAAAGCACAAAATAAAGCGTCCCGGTTCCACTGTTCCGCTGTTTCTGTCCAATGTAGGAATGGCTGCTGTCCCAACCAAACCCCATCTTTGAAATGATGCTTTGAATATGCATCAATACACTGATGTCCCACATACGCCTCTAGAAATCCATTGATTACAACAATGGATTGTTCAATGGTTATTTTTATTTCTTTTGGAGTGGGTGAAAATTAGTTCCTAAATAACATATCATAAGTAATAGCAAAAGCTAGACTGCATTTCCGTGAGAACATGCGAAGTGCGATTGCATGGCTGCTATAAAAACGTGTTTGAAGATATTCAAGTGTTGGTTTAATGGCCAAATAAAAAAGTTCTGCTCACAGCAGGGTTTCAAACTGTTGCCTTTTGTGACTCTTGTCATTCAGCATCCGCAATTACACTAATAAATTAACAGATACAGAAATACTTAATTACTTATTAATGAACTTGCTTACATGCTTAAGCAAAGGCCATTTTTAACCATGAAAAAATATATAGTCTCTAGGGAAATCAGCAGGACATACTAAACACGTACCATAGATATTCTGTTCTATTCTAAACTTATTTATTGCATCACCTTCGGAGGCTTTTGTATTACCTGTTAGTTTCTGACCTTACCTAATGCTCTGTTCCATTGTTTGAGGTGTTGGAAGATGGTCACTTGTATGTAAGAGGCCATTGGTATTTGGCAGAAGTGGCTAGACAAACCCCAGGAACTTATTTATCCATATTTCCCAGCTTGGGTCTTGTTTTCTGTGTGGGAAAGTGGATATTCAGTCACCGTTCTGTTACACAAACAGACACAAATCTGGTTACATGAATGTCCATTAAAGTTAATGAAAACTTTGCACCCTTCCAGAGTGAAACAGTGATGTGGAGCACTATTAGCTTTTGGTCTCCTCACAGCCAAATAAGGCGTTTTGCAAAGTTATGAAACAATAAAGTGCCTTTTTATTGCCTAACAGTGGAAATTGCCATTCGACAAATCAACGCCTACAAACTAGAATGGTCTTACAGTGTTGAGCTGAGCTTTACGAATGGTTTTAATCAATGCTCCGTCAGCAGTCTGCAGTTTCAGGATTTATACATCGCTTTGATGAATTAAAACCAAAATTATTTGACAGCAGATATACTGGCTTCCAAATAAAAGTGGAACTCTACAGGATGTTCAAAGCAGAAAAGCTGCATAGATCACAATCTGGTGGGATGTCTACAAAGTGTGTTTTATTCACTCCGTATATTTTACATTCAGCTGTGCCAACGCTATGTTTTATTTACTGCTTCTTCTTTTTTTTTTTACTTCTTAACCTTCCTCATGAGCAGAAAAAGACTGGGTAATTAACAGAGTGGAAAATAAAAAGTATTACTCTCAATATGCCAAATTAACTCTTGTGAAGGTCGTATGCAATTAGCTAGCACTACTTCTCAGACATCTCTCAGACATCAACCATGACATTATAACTACCAACCAAATATTGTTTATACTGAATTGTTCAAAAAGTTGATGTGACTGGAAAAAACTGAAAGCAGATCTGAAATCAGCATGAAAAACTGGTTTAGAAAAGTGTGTTGTGGTTTCTGATGATTACACAAAAAAATTGTTGACCTGTGTAATTGGAGAGAATGAAGAGTTTATGTATTTGTAGGAATTTTGGGAATAGCAGTAAAGTGTCTGATGTAGAATGTATTTCTTTCTTTTAATTAAGATGGTATTGATCATACAACAGTACTGACACTTCTGTGTAAAGCCCACTCCCAAAGAAACAATCTGGAATGCATAAAATAGAAATAGGAACTGTAATGCATGTCAGAAGAAAATATATTTAAAAGGGATGCTTGATATTTTGATGAAAATGAATAGTGACGTCTACAGAGAACAGACTCTTGTAGTAAATAAACTAGAAAACTGTTACTTGTGCAAAGGCTATGATATATTTTAATCATTATTTATTTATGGTATATTTTAATTTTTTTTTCATGTTAAACTCAGCAACCAATGGCTGTCACAGTGTCAGTATTTTTCTAATGGTTAATCTGTCAAATCTCAACACTGAATTGCCTTCCAAAAATGTAACATCCCAGTTGATTTTAAATTTACGACAACAACCTGTCATAGTATAATACAGCACAAAACAGAATGTAAACTGAGGTTTACTCATAAAAGTGTAGAACTGTAGGATTAACCTGACATATCAGTTGATAATGGAAGACCAGAAGAAATCAAATGCTTTATTAAACAAAATGCAATGTTAAGAGTGTAAGAGGTGACAAGGAATACATATTGCCTATGTTCCTTTAACTTAAACCTTTTGATCACAAGTATTCAAGCATTAGTGTATTATGTACGACACTCTCTACTTGGAGAACTGTGCTTAAAATAGTGGCAGAAATAAAATAATTAGGCAGGGTACATGTCCTAGCAAGCCCCACACATACACACACACACACACACACTGGCACCGTCAGTCAGTGGAGAATAAGCCCAGATTATGCCCTCAGTGTTTTCTCAAACATTCACTCAACAGAAAGTAAAAGGAGCAGCTTTACAGCTTTAATAATGAGTGTATTTAGCAGCTACAAGGACCAAAGCTCTCCACGATAATGATAATTTAATCAATGTAAATAGAAAATACTGACAATGCTTTTGCGTTTTCTAGCAGTCCATAGCGTCTGTGCTTTCAGGTGCTGGTGCATAGTGTTAGTTCTGATTGTGGTATATCATCAAAACTCTGCACAGCGTACAAACCGCCTGTTGTGTTTTGATAATATGAAACATTTCCAATCTTTCAAAATCTTTGGACACTTTTGAACTGAACCTGTTTCGCTCCATAGTCTGACTTTGCTGCACAAACCTATGACTTTTTTTTTTTTTTTAAATTAGCATTGACTAGAGCTGACCAGTGACCAGTCAAAACCGCCAGGTATGCACAAAGCAGTTATGGAGTGATATTAAGAGAAAAACTGTTATCATGAGTTGAACCCCTTTCACAATCAAACATGAATTTATAAAAATAAAAAAGGTTTATATTGTTGATATCGATGCCTGTTCAGGGTCGATTACGTTGACTAGTCATGGCTGCCCTGCTGCAAATAAATAGAAATTTTGTACTGCTACTAGTACTGTAACTACTAGAAAAGCTCATTTTAGGATGTTCCCTGTAGAGGTCACTTACCTTATCTTCTCCTAGAAAATCAACAAAACATTAGGGGATGTTTTGACTTTTGCATACAGCTGTTGGTATTGACCACAACAAGGCATAACTGAGGTGCATCCGTGTTCATATGTATAAGATTTCTCTGTAGTGGCCCGTCACGGCAAAAGAATCTAAACAAAACAACCCCCCAAACACGCTCCAACAAGAAATCACTTGCCAAAACAGCCCCCCAGACAGAAAGAAGAGCTTCTGTTTGGTTCTAGATTCTGCACTGTACTGGAGGGATGCAACAACTTTCTTCTAAGAGATATTTGATATTTGATGATGGTGGTGGTTATCTAACATGTTGCTATTTACTGACGTCTTTCCCATAAATCTAAACATAGACCCCCCCCTTTTTCTGCTCTTGTTGAAACACCAGCTTGTTTTACAGTCTTTCTGATTCCAGCTTTGTTATCTGTGCCAAGACAACAGACCCCAATTTCATTTGGTCTTCCTTGTAGTTGGTTGAAGAACACACAAGCCTTTGGCAGGTGCCCCTTCCACAGCTGGAGGTTCTGAGGAGCGCCCTGTGCGCGTTTGTCTGCGGTGCTGCGTCCTTCCCCTCCGACTGTGAGCACGTGCGCTACACTCTCAGCAGTCTTGCCCTGTGAGTATGACGTATTATCAGGGTGCCGTTGCTACTGTAGCTGACTCATATTGTTTGTATTCAGAACTTTGCAGCAGAACCTCGTCGCCTCACTCTGCAGGCACTGCGTGTGTTTTCTTCTTTTAACTGTCTTCAACGCGAAAGCAATTGATGTGGAACTAGTCTATGTATGAAACTTGATACATTTTAACATTTATTTCAGGAGTGTCTTTGAGCTGCTGCTATTTTTTGGGAAAGATGAGTTCCCTGAGCACCCTTTAAAAGATATTCTGGACTCGTTTCAGGTAATTCCATCATCTTAATTCAACTATAGCAAGTAGAGCTTGTGTTGGACATATAGAGAGCAGGATTATTTAAAAGTAAAAGCATGAGATGATTAAGTTGTTGTGATCACCCGAGTTCTGTTGCTATTTCTAAAGCAGGTTTTCAGGTTTAGTCCTTATGACAATAAAAGAAGCAAAATGATCAAAAATGATTACAGTAAAAGCTATGTATGATTTGTATGTTTTTTTTAACAAGTCTTGTGTTTGGGTCGTTCCATGTCTGCTCATCTAATTAGTAATTAATTGACAAAAGTTTAAAATTGTGAACTAGTATGTGTGTATTGAACTAATAATATTTTGTCTAGACACAAGATAACAAAGTGGCATTATATAGCACAACATTACCAGTTCAGTCTTAACAGATATCACATTAAGACTACATAGACTCAACGTTTGATTGCAAGAAAGTTACATTTAAAAAATGTATTTTAGAAATGTATTTTTACACTTAATCTGTTGTTTATATGTATGTTAACAGGAATGCCACTCAAGTCTGGTGAGGTACCAAAATGTGTACCTACTCCAGGTTAGGCAGATCATAAAAGATGGAGGGCCCTGGGCGAGTCCTGTGCTGCAGGGTATCCTAAAGGAACTGGATCAGCCACAAGTGGAGGGTGGGTTCGGTTTCATTATCACTTTTCTCAGGAGACGTTGTCATGCAGATGAGGTGAATCTAGACACATGTTGCTCATATATTACTGTGTGTTTTACAGTGGACAGGTATCTGAGTTCTGAGGTGTCTGTGTTCTTGGAGTTACGGGTGCGTTACCTGCTGGCCTGTGAGCGAACCCGGGAGGCCATGGCCCTGACCCAGAGATGCAGCCAGCATCCGACTGCAGGCCGAAACCTTTTCTTCAAGCAGGCCTACCTCTCCTGCCTCTGGAAGGCCTCTCAGCAAGAACAGCTGTTTAAGGAGGTAACCAAATGTTTTCGGTCTGTTCATATTACAAGCCTTATTGGTCAATTCTATTAATTTGCTCAGGTTCAACCTTTGTATCTTTACTGCCCATGTTTGTGTGTGTAAGTGTGAACAGGAAAGAATCCGATCAAGGAGCATGTATGATTACTCAAAACTGACTTGAGAAGTTATGGAAAAATTTTACATTTAGACGACGTTGTCTACAGTCCATAAAAAATGATGCCCCAGTATGATAGAAAGTGAAGCCAGAAAAAAAATATTGTGTCAGATGTGAGAAAAACACATCGCTGATGAGCTTTCATTTGCTTTGCTGACTAATATTTTGTCTTTTTGTGAAGATGGCTGAAATTGATGGAAAGGATGCTGTGGACATCCTCTGCAATGCGGAAAAGGAGGAGAAAGATGAATTGCTTCTGGAGCTGAGCAGAGGCTTCCTTTTGCAACAACTCAGGAGTGGAGACATGTACTACCTTTGGTAAGCCCCAAAACAACCTTTAAATCCAGCAGCGGCTAGATCTCGCACTGCCTTGCATCTAGACATTTGTCATGCTGGACAGTTATTGAAAAACATGCTTTTAGATAAATATTTCTCAGCTTTAATCCTGACCCCCAGTCATCCACATAGTGTTGTGGGCTGGAGTTTTTGAGCAATGCATCTCACAGTGAAATATATATAATCTACTTGTCAATTGAATTTTACTGTTAGACAACATATTAATGACTCCTGTGAGTATCTTAGTGTCCTCCTGTTTGTATGCTGTTGCATAAATGTTGTAATCCCTTTGTCTTGGAGAGAAACACATGGTAATACTCCTCTTTGCTCCTCTTTAGGGATTTAGTCTTCATATGGTGTAAACTGTACCTCAGAGTGAAGGCCTCCAAACAGGACCTGCTGGAAGAATGCAAACTGCTGATTATGTCAGCTACCAACATCAAAGCAATCTTTCCATTTATGAAGCTGATTTTAGAAGAGGTATGTTCATTTATTTATTTTTATCCTCCATATTATCTCTTACATTGTGCACTTGTAGTTTTTGAAACCTGTTTTTGGATTAACTCTGATTAACCTGTCATTGTTTTTCTATGAATATGGTTAAACTCTTGGCTCCTGCTTATCTCCGTACCCTAAGGCTTATTATTCAGTGATTTCATCTAAACAGTGTAGAATTATTGAGTCAGTTTTAACGTTTTTGTATTAAGAGTGTGCCTAAAGAGGGATGGATGTCTTGACCTGCAGACAGAGTAAATGGGATTGAGATGTATGTTGAAAAGCAATTATAAAAATATGAAAAGCCAAAATATAAATGCTTAAATGTTATGGGGAGTGTGATATCCTGCCTTATGCTTGTCATTGGACTCTGCATTCACCTGATTTTTATTTTTGCTTGGTCTTTGTTTTACAGAATTTGGGGAAAGATGGCTTGACGTTTTGCATTGAGCTCTGTGCCCAAGCCCTGACTGACCTCAAGAGTGATCCATTCACCAAGTCTCTCATTTATAAAACCATTGTATACCTGCTCCCAAGTGACCTGGAAATTTGCAGAGCCTGCGCCCTGCTGGTGTTCTTCCTGGAGCGCACTGTTGAGGCCTACAAGACCGTGTTTCTCCTGTACACCCATCCTGATCAGGAGTACCACCTAGACAACAGTCCTATTGGGAACGACGTTCGCTTTGAGGTTATTCAGATCCTGAAGAAGGGCCTGTTCTTTGATCCTGAGTTCTGGAGCCTTCTAAACATCAAAACAAACTGTCTGAAGCTGATGAGCGACCAGGTAGCCAAAGCTGCCCTTTGTGAAATTATGGAAGAGGATAAGTGGGTGCCCAATTACTGTGCTAGAGGTCATTGCAAGTGCCGCGCTGAGCAGGAAAGGACTGTTGTCAAACCGGTGGTAAATCCTGCCAGCACAAACAAACAGGAGCCTGGGACAGTGGAAAAAAGGCCCACATCTCCTCCTGTGGATGCATCCTCCGATGTTCTTCCAATTAAGAGGAGGGGGAGGAAACCAGGATCACATATCGCAAAGGATCTGGAGACGGGTCCTCCTCGACGTTCTTTCAGACAGTTGGATTTGGCACAGAACCATTCCAGGCAGCTGAACGACAGACACCAGAGGTTCCTCACCAGGCAGGCCGACAAGAAGACCCTGAAACGCAGGGGTCGGAAACCCCGCTGGCTCCTGGAGGAGTTGGCTTCCCAGGCCGAAAACAGTGTCCCCAGGCAAGGCAAGAAACCAGGGAGGAAGCCGAAGCAGTTAAATGTACTGAAGGACCTTTCGGTTGACACGCCAGTCATTGAAATCACATCGGAGTTTTCTTATCCAGATAATGAAGTCAGTGTCCCTACTGATGTTCGGAGTCAGCCCATCTCCATAATGACTTCTACCACAGAGCCCAGTTTTGATGAGACTAAGTTTCCATGTCAGAGGACTCCTGCACGTTCTTGCGATGAGACCTCAAATTCTCATGTCCAGGTAGCGTCACAGGAATCCTCTCCTTCATGGCAGTCCCCAGATGAGTTCGTTTTTCGGCCGCAGGATTTCGTTATCTATACGAAAAAATTTCACACGTATGCAAAAGTGCCTGAAGAAGGGGGGAATACCGTAGATGATAAGGCACTTACAACAACCCATGATGTTGAACAGAAAAGACAAGTCACTGCGCCTGTAAAGAACGATCCTAGTGAACCAGTGAGGGTTATCAAGGTGGCTGGGACTGAGCCGACCTCAGTGACCCCCACTGTAACGCAGGACGGCTCTGTACCTCTAGGGGGCACTGTTGGTGCAAATGAGGTCCCTGTATTGGAGACACACTCTGTTCTGAAATTGTCCTCAGTTACACCTATAGGCCAAGATACCGTAGTCAACACACTGCACACTCTTGATCCTCCTAGAGATGAAGCCACCATCTCCAAGGCTGACACTACTTCTGTACCTGATAAAACACCAGAAATAGCAGGGGACAAGATGTTGTCTTTTAATAACACACATGACAAATGTACTGATCATATGTGCCCGTCTGAAACTGGGCTCGAAAAAGCGACTGACAGTGCTCCTGCACCTGAAAATGCAGCCAACACTACTCCCTTATCTGCAATTTCCCCCCAAAGAACAACTGACACCATTTCTGTCCCTGGAAAAGGAGCCGAGGGTTATGAAAATTCATCCGATCTTCCCAGAGACATGAAGCATGTTTCTGAAATTGCATCTGTAGTTGCCAGCAGCCCCAAAATGTTTGCAGAAGAGAAAGCTCAAGAACCAGTGGCGCACCAGTCAGTTAAGAGTGAGGTGCCTTGTAGTAAACCCCCCAAAACGAACAGTTCAAACCCAAGTCCTCAGAATGTTGTGCGCCTTGTACACCGCTGTGGAATTTGCAATAAAGAATACAGAAACGCGTCAATCCTGAGACATGCGCTTTTGCATTACCGGCTTGAAAGGAAGTGCATGTTTTGTCAGAACCTCGGATATATGCGTGGCCCGCTGTGTCATTTTAAAAAGCACATAAAGCAGTTAAAAGTGGTTGATGGCCTGGCGGAGGAAAAGAAGTGCGAAAGTGTACCTGAAGTGTCTGCGAAACCTGAGCCGGCTGTCCAGGCGACAGTGCCAAAGAAAGCGAGGCCTGGCCTTGCACAGATAAGGTCAAGTCTGCTGATGAGGCTAAACTTTAAAAGAAAGACTGCACCTCATACGGCAGACAACAGCACAGATACTGACATAAGAACTTTGAAGCAGAGTCTCACAAAGAAATCTGTATCTGTGCAAAAACCTGGTGAGAAGGAGGAGAATAATGAGGAGAGCATGCAGAAGGACAAGAGAAGATACTTTACAAGAGGTTTAGTTAGGAAGTCTGAGTCCAAGGGAAGGTTCCTTAGAAAACGACTAGCAAGAAAAGCAAAGACTAGAACATTAAAGGCAGACAGAGATGTTTCAGTGCCTAAAGATAATCCTGCGCACACACTGAACGGAGTCGTTCGGAAGAAACGAAGCCTGAAGCACGTTCAGGGCGAGAGCAATCACGTAACGGAGAAAAATGTACAGGTGACAGCAAAACAGGAGAATAAAGAGCAAAAGGCCGATAACGTGGGAACAGAGGAGAAAGCTGAAAGCAAAGTTAAGTGTGATGGTAATGCCAAACGAATTAAGGCAGATAGCCCCAAAGCGGAAGAGAAAAGCTTGAATTCGTCAGAAGCAAAGGTAAAGTCATTGCAGAAACCTGGGATGAATAAGAAAAAGACTAAATTGGCGAAGGAGAACGATGATGCCGAACCAGTAAAGAAAAGAAAGTTAGACACTGGAATAAATGAACAGAAGCAAGACGAAAGAAATGCAACGACAGAAACTAAGCCTGCAGATGAACAGAAGGGTGTTGAAGCCAGTGTATCAAACACCACGAAACAAGAAAATGGGACGGGGAAACAATCAGAGGAGACATCCCAGCAATTGCAGAAGAACAAAAAGCAAGTACGAGCTACTCCTTCCGTTGTCACGTGTCCTAGGGAAGCGTGCACGTTTCACGCAAGGCCAGGCCCTGTCCTCTCGCACGTACTTATCCACCATCCTGGCGACACCAAAGCCTTGGAGTTCTTCTACGACCTTGCCAAGCAGAAGTGTCTCTTCTGTGGCCGAAGGATCTGGACCCCTCAGCACTTTTTTGACCACGTTGTTTCTCATCGCGGTAACCTCAAGCACCCGTGCTCCCACGCAGACTGCAAGAAGAGATTCAAGACGCGTCTGGAGCTCGGCGACCACATGCTGAAAGACCATCAGCCGCTTAGGGCAGCTTGCTGCTTCCCTGGGTGCACGGCGCAAGTTTCTAACCTCAAGTCCTTGTACAGTCATGAAAGGGAGCATTACCGTGCAGCCCAGAAGAAGGCTGCGTCCAAACAGGACGAATCTGATACTTCCAAAGTTCTGCCTGGTGTGAAAGATGTTGATGAGACCAGTCCAACAGCTGCAAGCCCAAAGAATACTCTTGTGGAAACACAGCAAATGCCTGAAAGCACGGAGACCGCCACTCCGCAGACTCAATCAGACAAATGTTCAGAGCAGGAATCGAATGCTGCGCCTGCTAAAGAGGAGGACGAAATTTCTTTGACGTTAAATAGAGGTTCCGTGAACTATACCAGCAAGAGCCCCAGGCTTGTCAATGGCCACTGCGACTACGACAAGGAAGTTCCTGTTAAGATCAACGCTTCGGCCCTGAAAGAGCAGGAGACGGACTTTGGGAAGATAAGCACAAAGCCCTTCGTCCGCCCTCCTCCCTCAGCGTACCTGGACGAGCTGTACATCAGCATGCCCAAACGCTGGAAGGGGTCCCAGGTGAACTCTAAGGCCACAGAGGTGTCTCCCAGCAAGAAGCAGGTCTGCCCCCGATGCTCCGCATCCTTCAGCGGCGAGGACGAGATGCAGGAGCACAGAGAGAAATGCACATCCCTCTTTGGCTTCGATTCAGATGATGAAAGTATGTATTTCTAAAGATTTGCCGTCTGTGGTCATGTTGTGTTTTATGCAAGCAATATTCAGTAATTTTTTTAATAATGTTTATGCTCTCAAACTATGGCTTAAACAGTTAAAAAGTAATGACTCAGTGAAAAATTAAAATGTCCCCTTACCCCAAATAAGCCAAGATGTTTGGTATCAAAAAGTCTGTTCTTCAGTTTTGAGCTGCAGCTTGGAAACTAATGTAGTGTACAGATATTGACTGCTATTTAGAAAACTGTGTTCCATAATACACTTGCCTCAAAGCTCATTAGACAAATGGATAAAACTGGACTGTCTAAATTTCAGCAGTGCATTTGTCTGGAATAGGTAACATTATAACTTATTTAACTAGAGGTTACTCTTTACTAAATCACCCAGGGCCTCACAGTTCTTATAGAATATCTGGAAATAATTAATGTGATTACATGAACCGTACAAAATCCTGAGCACTGCTCCAAATACTTTTGCAACTACAAATTTTTTTAAAGGAATGAATACTTGAAGATTTGCCCTCTTAGCCAGTGATTGTTTTTGAGATTCCTTGTATGTGTTTTATAAGCCTCACCAGTTGTTTATTTTTCTCTGGATTGGGCTGAGAATCCAGTGAAAAATAAACATGCAGCATGTTTTCGGGTAAGTAGTTGCTGCTGAATGTTTTATAGTAATCAAATTAATAGAAGTAAGTTTTGCCTGAAGGAAATTTGACTGTGTGTGATGTTAATATAGTTCTGTCATACCTAGACAGAATTTGGTCATACATTAAAACCTGAGTGCAACAGATCTTGCTATATATAATTTCAGAGCTGTAAAACCCACTTTCTAAGAAATTTGACTAGAAGGAGAAAATCCATGAAATGAAACGGGGAAGGTTCTGGATTCTGGGTAAGCAGCCATGGAATGTTCCCCAGACCCCTAAAATAGGCAACCGAATTAAACTCAGAAGAAACTCACATCAGGAGATTGATGTCTTCCCCATAAGCAGAACAGCAAGACTAGTCGCCATCACCGTATTTAAGAAAACAAAACCCCTTATTAGTCCCACACATGTGAAAATTGCAAGAGAAATAGCTGTCAAATATGACTTCAAGAGCATTTACTCTGGTATACCATCTGTTTAAAATGCATATTTGACCACCCTCCTGAGGTTGTTTGGCAAGTCAGATTTAAAAAAAAAAAACCATTTTCTGTTTCGGCCAAAAAATGTTTTTAACGCGAAACAGTGATGACGCAATCAACAACCGCAGCCTGCATGCGCCAGATTGGATTAGAGTCAACATGTCTGCCGTGTGGGCGCATTTCGATATATCTAAGACACATGGAAAGATGTTTGTAAAGCGCACAATGCCGAAATTACTAGAGGGGGTGCATCCACAAAGACTTTCTAAACGTCGGGATTAATTTATCATATAAAATCAAAACATCCCGATTGCCATGCAGAGTATGAAGCACAGAAGAGGCAAGACACTTCGAGCACACCCACTCCGTCTGTGTTTCTGAAAAGGCAAGAAAGTTTTCCAGTGAATACAGTTATTATATGGGCTTTGTCAGTCTTTGTTTTAATACACTATTTTGTAATAGGCCTATAGAGAATGTTGTTCTATCTTTCAGCAGTTTTTAAAGCACTTGCTCTGAATGCACTTTGTTCATGCACTTCCTTCACA
>JBBPCY010000082.1:23039657-23050678 GCA_037974405.1 Brachyalestes nurse | reverse complement strand
CCCAGCCATTTTTGTGGAGACAGTTGTTTATTCCTGTTTATAACTTCAGTTTGCTCTTTATTTCTCCCACAGTGGTGCAACTGCACCATCTGTTATTGCATTTTTCACTCAGTTAGAAAAGGGAGCTGTATTTCAAAGAAAGTTTGAATCTGAACCTGTGTAGTCTGAATGGGGGGGGGGGCTCATTAATGTTCTTATCTAGAAAAGGGGGCCCTGCAGAGAAAGTTTGGGAACCACTGGACTAGGGTGTGTTTCAACTTACACTAAAATTCGGAAATTAGGAACGAATCTGTGTCGTAACTCGAGGACCCCCTGTATCTACATATATACGCTTTTTTTTAATTATTATTCATATTCATTATTATTTATATTTGTTTAGGTAAAAACATTTCAAGCATAACCTTTCAGTTTGTAGACAAAAATTTAATGATGAAAAGATTAATCAAGTTCAATCAAGAGTGTGTAACCCTTTAACTGACTGAATATATCATTAAACACACATTCTTTGATTTTACTGTAGTTACAGTACAGTAGAAACTAAACACACCTAGAAGACGCCAGAGAGGTCCTGATATGGTCTCTGGCTTCAGGACCTTCAGCGTTTTCCCAGCGATCACACAGTAGATTCGTGAACCCACTCGAATCTACTCCAGCACAGGAACTGCAAAAAACACCGGACCACCTTACAAAAGTTACTAAAAGATGGGAAAAGTGCATCGTTTTCGTCCAATTATTCTTCTATGTTTGTGTTTTTTTTCTTTATTGTGTATTTATTTTGCAAGTCGTGTTTTTTTTCCTAGTATATAATTCAAAGAATTAAAACATATAAAAGGTTGCAGCTGTGGTATGTTAATATAAATTACTACATATCAAAATGGTATAAAACAGTATTGTGTCCATTTTAGAGGCTCACACATACACCACATTCCAGCCTAATCTTTCGGTTAAAATATCTATCCACTCCATGCACACGGCTGCAGTGGAGTTCCTCAGCTGGAGGGGCTCGAGGAGCTCGGGGGGCTCGGGGGGCTCTGCCTCTGACCGGACAGCCTCCTGCAGTGGAGGAAGATGTTGAGAGGATGGATGAAGGCCAGCAAGGTCAGGATGGTCAGAGCGATGTTCACCTGGAACCACAGTCAAGTTAAACATGAATGTGAGCAAACTGCCTCTCAAGTTACAGACAAAAGTATTGGGACCATGCTTCCAACTCTGTGGACCCAGTTTGGAGAAGAAGCTTTTCTATTCCAGCAGGACTGTGTCCCAGAACACAAAGCAGCTCCATAAAGACATCACTGGAGGAGTTCAGTGTGGAAGAACTTGACTGGCACGAAACTCTGGCACCAACTCCATATTAAAGTCTATTTATTTGAATGCAATATAATGAAAGTCTCTGTTGTTGTCCCAATACTTTTGTCCATATAGTGTAACTGTAACTCATTATTTAAGCAAATATGCAGTTATTACAATCACTTTACACTCGTTGCTGTAAACGTCTGTAATTAAAATAAAAAATAAAACTCATATTTGACTCCAATGGGTTAAAATGACTTGGGCCTGTGAGATTTCTGCTCTCCGTGTGTGTGGGTGGGTTAGGAGGGCTTCTCCTGGGAAGAGACACCGCTTAAGACATGAGTGATTCCGAGGTGACTGTGTGTGTTAAGGTAAACTCATCTGCATGCTGTATGTCAGGCTAGCTGAGAAACAGGGGCTTTAAATGGGATTAAGTTTGACTGTGCCTCGGAGACAAAGCCAAGTAAACAAGATGTTTCAGTGTGTGTGTGAGTATGTGTGTGTGCGAGAGAGAGAAAGAGAGAAAGAGACAAGGTACAATCTAACACAGCTGGCAGACAGGACATGACACGACAAGAGTACTATGCTAATGCCTGCCCTCCTCACTCACTCCTGGCTGATGGAGTGTGTGTGTGTGTGTGTGTGTGTGTGTGTGTATGTGCTAGTGCGTATCCACTTCACGAATCGCTCCAAATGACCATGAATTTGTTTGTTGACAGCATGTGTTGACACATGCCGGAGACCTTTAATTTAATCCAATAATCTCCAGCAGAGGAACAAACAATAGCCATGCAAATCAGCGTAAACATGCTAACTAAACTGTAGCCAATAGCAAAGCGAACCAGCTTCGTTACGAAGACGCTAGCTAAGAAAACATAAAATTATCCAAAAGGTCATTATGAGGTATCATAATGCACCATATCCTACTTTTATTTTACATTTTATTATTTTTTTTCGGAGGTCTGCTTATGACATTTGTTCCACTGTATTCACCAAAGCAGCCATAATTTGTTATTATGGGACTATTTTCCCACCTCTCTTTATTATTTTAACAGGCTGTTTTTTTTTTACTGTGCCTTTAGGGCTGATGTATGTAAATAACAATCGTCTGTAATTGTGCCTCTTTTAAGAAGCAGTGCAGTTGTTATAGATAGATAGATTACAGGTCAGTTTGCATATGTGGGAAACTTTAACAGTCAATCGAAAAACAGTTTACTTTTCCATTATTTTGGCCCTTCACATTTAGACTGTCTGCATGAAAGACCAAGTGAAAATGCTTGACTTTCACTTTTAAATGAATCATGATCAGATCAATCAAGCCACTTTCTGAGGTCATCTTCTTGACCACATCTTGAGCACATCCACATTCAGTTACATAAGCAGAGAGTGGCAAGCAATGGAGAGAATATTCAAGGAAATGCAGGACAGAGGACGTGCTTAAATGATCCTCAAACTAACTATATTCTTGCACTCTGTGCTGATGGTGTCCAAGCATAGTTTGTTGATTTATATGGCAAATTTATATGGGGGCGGAGGGAAAGTAAACTGAAGTAAAGTGGATATGACACACATGCTCATGTGTTTTTCATGAAGTTATAGGGGGAAGTAAAGTCGGACCTCATCATACGAGGACACCTTTTAGTAAGAAGTGTAAATGGAATCTGGTCAAAGTAGCTTCAGCTCTGATCCCACCGTGAAGCGCATGTTAATGCGAGGTGTGCGAACATCATTGGGAAGTTTCCTTAATAAAGTTTTCTAAGTACACAAGTCGAAGATGCCGTGCAGAGTTCGTGCATGTAAATTGATGATGCTGTTTAGAAGCTAATGAAGTCCCGTCTTGTTGCTTTCGTCTGCAGTCGTTCTCTTCGTCTTCCCTCTTTCTCTCTCTCTCTCTCTCTCTCTCTCTCTCTCTCTCTCCCTCTCCCCATCTCCCCCTCTTTCTCCATACAGGGTGAAAAGATCCACAATTACCGTGTTGAGTTTCGTGCTAGCCTAAAAATAATCAGCGAGGCATAAGAGCCCTTACATAAATGAATACGTAAATTACTGTTGGCGAATTTAATGTGCGACCTTTCGACACCTCAACCAGTCCTTGACAGGTTAGAAATGTAGACTTTCGGTTTGAGTGTGTGTGTGTGTGTGTATGTGTGTGTGTGTCCCTGTACTCATTCAAATACAGCAAATGAACCTCTTCCCTCTCGCACTGTCAGACTATCCTTGGCCTACCTAAATGAGGCTCGGAAAGTGTGATAAATGAACTTGCGCTTTTCGCTTCAGGAACACGTTTGTGACTGGCATCAGCCAAAGGCAGCGAGGGTAGTAATGGTGGAGAAACTCCCCCCTTCCCCCGGAAGGTCGCACGCCCTCGCTCTTAGAAACCCATCTCTCCTGTTGTCAGAGCACATTTAACTGGCGTAAAAAATTGCATCAAAATCGCCCGACTCCTATATTTAGAGTCCCACTTTCCTTCGGACCTTCGCTCCTGATATTCCCCCCGTTCCGTTTGACGCCCGGAGTGATTGATGGGCGACGCCACGCCTTCGAGGCCACCTGGCGGACGCGCACCGTCTGTATTCATCCACGTCAATCCAGTCTATACTCACCCCCCCCCACGCCAGACCCGGTATGAATTCAACCTCAAGGACACCAGAACCTCGCCGAGGCCTCAGGACGCTTTCAATGTCCAGACCGGTTTGTGAACTTCCTTTTTCACCTTCAGTCTTTAAAAGTCAGGAATAGTTATCAAGTTCGCCACATCATTCAGCTGCACGGCTTTAATGACATTGACATTTACACATTAAATTACCTTTATACTGACTTACAGTGGTGCTTGAAACTTTGTGAACCTTTAGAACTTTCTATATTCCTGCATAAATGTGGCCTAATGCATCATCGGATATTCATGCAAGTCTTAAAAGTTGATAAAAAGAATCCGATGAAAGACATGAGACGAAACTATCATACTTGTTTTTTCTTACTGTTTACTGGAAATTAGCCAATATTACATATCTGTGGGTGGTAAAAATATGTGAACCTTTGCTTTCAGTGTCTGGTGGGACCAATTTGTGCAGCCAGAACTACAACTAATTTTTTTCTGTAGCTGTTAGTAACGCACATCAGCTTGGAGAATTCTTACCAGGTTCTTTTATGCTGAACGACTTGAACTCTGGCACATTGATAACTTCTCGCTTCAGGTTTGTTCACAACATTTCTATTGAGTTATGGTCAGGGCCATTCTCAGTTAAATATTAACTTTATTCTCCTAGAGCCATTTTTTGTTAGAACGAAATGATTAATTATGGCTATTGCTTTGCTTTCTCTTTTCCTGACATTTTATTTTAAAACTTTCTGTTATACTGTAATTTAGAATTAATCATTTCGTTAGTCATTTCCAGCTACCCTGGCAGCAAAACAGGCCCAAACTGTGATCCTACCACCACCATGTTTCACAGATGAGAGAAACCTCTTATGGTGGGATACAGTGTTTTCCTTTATTCCAAACATAGTTCTTCTTTTTAAAACCAAAAGTTCAATTTCTGGTCCAATCCATTAGTAAAACATTTTTTCAAAGTCCTTCTGGCTTGTTCACATCACCTCTAGCAAATTGAAGACATGCAGCAATGCCATTCAAGATTCAATGTTTTATTGTCTTATGTACAAAGTACAATAAAAATCTTATATGAGTGCTTCTTCTCAGACAACAGACACTATTAACATTACAATACAATGAGTACATTTGGATATTAACAGTGCAACAGTTATAATAAAAACAGGTGACACTATTTAATACAACATTCCACCACCATTCATGCCAACATTGTTGTTCAGTGTTAGAATGATAAACTCATTAACACTAACCAATCTAAGAGAATCATTTTGTTCTTTAAAAGTTAATATACACCTTGCTCTTGTGTATCTTCTTGTTCTTTGTTGGTCAGCCACTCCTGGGGAGAATAACCGCAGCCTTGAATGTGCTCTATTTCAACTCTTTAGATACGATTTTGTAAGCTTTTCCAGTCTGATGAGTGTCAATAGTGTCTGAAGCTTTCAGAAATGTCCTTTGTTTATGCCATGATACCAACATGTGAAGATCAGACTTTGATAGACCCCTATTCTTTAAATAAAACAGGGGCCCTGCTACACCTGACAGTCATGTTAAATAAACCTCACTTAAGTTTCACCTTTAAACTAACTGCTAATCCTTGAGGTTCACACACTTTTACCACTCACCGACATGTAACATTAAATCATTTTCCTCAATAAATGGTCACGGACAATATTTTTGTCTCATTTGTTGAACATGGTTCGCTTCTACTTTTAGGACTTTCTGATCATACTTTTGCAGCAATACAGAACATGTAGAACTATACACATAATTTTAAGCCCCACAGTACAGACAACTCAATTAGAGTAATTCTTTTCTGTTTAGTGTCACATCACAGAAAACCTGGCAATATACAGAATGTTGGCTCTTTTTACAAAACAAGCTTTTGATTTCTCATCAAATTAAAATGGACCTGAGCACAGTGTGATACTGATTTAGTTCTTGACAGAAATTCTCCACGTTTTTCAATGAGTGAAGTAAAAGAAATGAATAATTAATATCATATTGTTTGCTGACAATAACTGTAACTTCTAAGGCTTCTTAGTCTGCAGTTTTTTGACACCTGTCATTTTATGCATTTCATATCCAGATCCTTTTCCCACCATACATTGCAAAACTCTAAGGCATTCACATCTTGAAACTTCCAAGACGATGCAGTGGCAGAATTTTGTGCTGGGCACAATCGTGGGAGCATTGGCCCTTTCACTGTAAGATTGTGAGTTGGGTCCATGGTGATGCCACAGTCATTCATGACAGGGACTCTCTCAAAGATTTTTCCATTTGTGTCTAAAACCTAAAATAAAAGGATTTTCTTCTTTAAACTCATTTGCATGTGACTTCATAAAAAGTGATTATTACACAGGTCAACAGGTCAAAATCATCAGAAATAAGTTTATGTGGGTTTTGTAGTGTTTTTCATGCTAAGGGTTGTTACTAGTACTGGAGTAAAACACTAACTTCAGTTGTTAGTGTAAAACAGCAGCATGCTTTCATGATGTAGTTTTCACAGGAAAACTACATTAAATAAAGAAACAAATACAGAAGGTTTAAAGAAACAGACCTGGTTACATTTGGATCCGTTCCAGCTCTCCCAACCTCTAAGCAAGTGATCTAAGCAACCATATAGCAGCATTTTTATTCATGACAGTTGAGTTTTCCATTAAATTATTTTGGGAGAATTATTTTAGTCTGTTCTTAAGGGCATCTTCTGTATTACGTGAAAATGTTAAAAAATAACAAAAGTAAAGGTACAAGGTTTTGTTTTGACAGCAACAATGCATAAAATATATCTTAGTCCTTGTAAATACTGCACATTCCAAAGCACAAGATAACAGTATATCCATAGAACAGATTTTTACAAAATAAAAAATAAACGTAATGCCAGCAGCTACACTTTTTAGAATAAAGGATCCCCACAGGGTTCGTTGGAGTGATGCCACCTTTAGTTCCACAAACACAGATATCATGTTGACACTACTGAAGCGTTCCCTCAAAGAAGCACCCTGTGAGAGGTTCTTTAGGGAACCAAAGGTGGTTGTTCTGGGGGGGCATTGCTCCAAAGAACCATCTGGCACCTTTATTTTGAAGAGTGTGTATTTGTCTGGTAATAAAATGCAGCCTCAAGGACGCCAGAGCCTAAGCGGGGTCTCCGCCGCTTCCACTGCAAAATGATAAAACTCGAAGTGACAAATTTGCTTGGAGGGGCCGTAATGACTCAGCTGTGGCCTGGCAAGAGTCAACGAGGCCCTGAGGTAAAGCCAAGACTTGCATTAGCATGAGCTTCGCTCCCGAGCCAAGCCGGTGCAGAGGACGCGGGCAAAAAAATGTGACGGACAATGTAAATAAGATGCTTAAAGCGAGCTCGACTGACCTTTACGTTCAAACCGCTTTGCCCTCCCGCTACAAATTGTCATAATGGCTCTAAAAGCTCAGGAGGGATGGTGTCCTTAGCATTGGAGATTAAAGCAGCCCGACTGCTATGTTAGCTGCGTCAGCAATGAAATGCCAAGCTATTCACTGCTGCTGCAGTGTTAAAAGTTCCACCTCGTGACTGAAAATAATGCAACCCGTTTAAAAAGGCTTGGTGAAGCATGGAATGGGGGCGTGCACTTGAGGGGGCAGGACTGCTGAGGTGAAACCACGCTGTCTGCCCTGTGGCGGCTAAGGGCGGTAAAAAAAACCCCAACAACTTTTGCCTTTGAGTTAACGTGCCAGTTTTGGGGCGACAATTAAATTGATCCAATTTCCTCTTTACTACAAATGTAGTCGATCAGCCAAGCCAAGAATTTGCCGCTTTTTATTTCCGCGCAGGATCTATGAGGCTAATGCAGCAGCAAGGTACCCGTGCTGAGGTGAATGGTTCTGGACTTCTGCATTCCATTCATTTGCTCTTAAATCGATCGCACCATGCAATGCTGTTCACAGTACATTGTGGTTTATTGCTTCTTGGCTCAGCCTAACCCAAACGTTCTTCATGTGACCCACGAGGAAACCCTTCTACACTCTTATACCTTGTCCTGAGGCTTTCAAAAGACAAAGTCTTTTTTAAGGGATAAGATAAACCTTTATTAGTCCCACAAGTGGGAAATTTGCATTGTTATGGCAGAAAGTGGACAGAACAGAGGCAAGAGCAGCAAACCAAGAGATTAAAAGCAATACAAGTACTTTACAGCTAATACAAAAAATGTAAATGTGTATGTGTATGCAAATATATTTGTATTTATAACCTATATATGTACGTGTAAGTGTACATAGTGGAAATATATATATATATGAATATATATACAGGTACACACTGGAGTGTCCTCAGCAGGCATTGACAAAACAGTAATAATGTAACAAGACAAACTGCCCATTGCTCACAGTAATACATTTTACAAAGCCTTCACAAACTTTAAGTCTGTGCATCAAGTCAAAATGTAAACTACAGGCTCAAGACTTCATCTACAAATGATATGTTTTATGATAATTCATAATAATTTTAGCTATGTGTTTTCTACTTATGTACCATTCGATATTGGTAGCTTATAGTAAAAAACAACAACAAAACTTAGCATTACTACCTGAAACGTCCCTTAATTTACCAGTTTCTGCCTGATTTCAGCACAGTGACTCTGACGGCTGGTGTAAACATTATACGAATGTTTATGAGAGTGTTGTTGCTGTTAGAGCAAGGTGTCAAATAAGGTTCCAGAATGGTTGTTTGCTTTAATCTATGGTTCTAGCAGCATCATTTCACTTCTGAAGTGTCTTCACATCATGTGGAGGTTGTTTAAACTCTAAAAAAGGTTCTTCATGCGAGCACTCCTCAAGTTCTTTAAAGAACCATGGATTGAAAGGTTCCTCAGGAGCCAAAAGTGGTTCTTCCATGGCTGTATCTCTCATGTGTGGTCCCTGCATACTGTAGTGATTTTTCTTGTCTAATGCACCTCAGAAAAGGTTTGTTATCAATTTAACCTTCATTTAAACACAGGGTACATTTAGTGTAAGCTTAATTTACAATATAGCTAAAAATGATTAAACAAATAAGGGACTGAAAGGAATAAATATGAATGTGCTAATAAAGGTGTAGCAAAGAAAATAAAAAGTGTAATGTAATTAAAACAGTAAGGAAGGCAAAATGTTTCATGACTTTAAAACAAATTAGGCTGTAATATCTAATAACATATAAAGTAAAATAGTTAAAAAAATAAGGTGCCTCAATAAATAAGAAAAAAAAATCTTAATTAAACTGATAAAACCAAATGAATTATAATAATGTTTGACTGGTGGGATAGGTTCCCGCCCCCCATGACCCTGGTTAAGGATACTATAATGGGTGGATGGTAATAGAAAAATGAAAATATAT
Organism: Brachyalestes nurse; assembly: GCA_037974405.1. Classification (NCBI taxonomy): domain Eukaryota; kingdom Metazoa; phylum Chordata; class Actinopteri; order Characiformes; family Alestidae; genus Brachyalestes; species Brachyalestes nurse. The sequence goes on along the minus strand of JBBPCY010000082.1, from coordinate 23,041,436 downwards.
AAAAAAGAATAAAAGAGCTAAAAGAAATTAAGAGTGAATGAGGTGGAATGAGTGTGTGAGGCTTGTTAATTACGTTCTCTTGCTGCATCGGGTGTGTTGTGATTGGGGGAAACTATTTACACCTGGTCATTTTGTGTGACTGTATTGGGATTGTATCCGTTTCCACTTGGTACTTGAGTATTTCTCTGGTCTGCCAGACTGAAATGCAATACTATACAATACTATGTGGCGAGTAACATGCAAATCAGCTTGTATACAACAACCAAACATCTCCTGTGATGCTTCATTTTTCTGTTCTGTTCTAAAGAAAACTGCATTGAGAATGATTACCCTCCTCTTTCATCACAGTCATGAGCCACGTGCTTTAAAACCCAGTGTATTGTGGCAGGAGTGTGAAAAATGATGAGGCGATTAAAGTTTAACCAAGCTGGAGCTTTATTTATTATTTTAGCTATTTATTAGAGCACCAAAGTGGCCTACAGAATTCAAACTAAAGACAAACATCACGTCAGGAGATCAACATGGGGGCAGCAATGCATGCATTAAGTGGTGGCAGTCTGAAGGGTGGTCTCTTCCGCAAAACGAGAACTGTAAGGAGGGCTTGGGACTGGGAGGGGTGTTGGTTGGTCAAGTCAAGTCAAGTCAAGTAGGTCTATTGTCATTTCAACAGTACACACACAGTACACAGTGAAACAAAACAACGTTCCTCCAGGACCATGGTGCAACACAAGAACAGAAATACACAAACGTTCAAGCACCAGTGTATACTAAAGCCCATGTATGTATATCAGAACCTACTCTTGTTAGGGTGGAGAACCTCAATTCACCCTGAAGAAGCCTTTTTGACAGTGCCCCAGCCTCACCACAATCTTTAATTACTTGCCTGAGAAACAAAAAGCTGTGAAAAAGAAATAGTGTTCCAGCAGAATGTGCTTGGTAACGTAGCTAGAGGGCCTATAGGACTGGATTGGGAACATTTGACCTTGTCTTATGATCAGCTCTGTTCCTCGACGAAGCTTAGACTGTCAAAAACTTTGGACATTGAAAGCTTGTGTGTGTGTGCGTGTGTGTGTGTGTGTGTGCTCGCCTGTCATTCTCCGTCTGCTGAGCATTCCGCAACCCAACAGTAGCCATCAGACACACCTAGTCTGCACTCTTGGAGGTTCTGAAATGCTATAGCTCTGTTCAGCCCCCACACCCGGCTGCCAAGCAGTGTGTGTGGATTTCACACCCCTGAGGCTGTCTCACCTGTCATCCATATTTGTTTTGCACAAAATGTCACTCATACATCCAAACAGCTCGGCCTGTCCCTCCTCGATGGAGCTTTCTGCACTTAATTAAACTTTCCCTCGCCTTCTTTTGACTTGTCTTAGGCCAGCTATGCAGTGACTCTCTCACATAACTTTAATTTCCTCGTATGAAACTTGTCTGAAACTCACAGTTGTGACTGTTATAATGTTGTGAAACATGCTTCATGAAACAACCAGTCAAATGCAGATAACACATACACTAAATGGACAAAAGTATTGGGACACCTGACCATTACTCAAGGAGAGACTTTAATGACATTCCATTCTAATATAGAGACTTTAATATGGAGTTGGTCCCACTGCTTGGAAGACTTTCTACTAGATTTTGGAGTTTCTGTGGAAATTTGTGTCCATTCATTCTGTAGAGCATTTATGAGGTCAGACACTGATGCTGGATGAGAAGGTCTGGATCACAATCTCCGTTCCAGTTCATCCCAAAGGTGCTGGATGGGGTTGAGGTCAGGACTCT
>JBBPCY010000082.1:23016123-23031393 GCA_037974405.1 Brachyalestes nurse | reverse complement strand
TCTTAAATCAGCTCAAACACACTTTATTATTAAGTGTTACAAACCTACGACAACTCACACAATGTTCTTGCCTTTAATCGAGATGAATTTAAAGTAAAGGCTATATTTCCAGCTACTGAACGCGAACTTCTGACTCACCATGCTGTTTATTTTCGGTTAAGTTGCTGTCGCACGCAGGTCTCCCGTAGATGACGTCACGCGTGCCCCTGTCAGACAGACTTGTAGCGGTAATCTAATTACCCATTTTAAAATTATAACGTGTTAGATTACTGCGTTACTAAAAAAAGAATCAAATTACTGCCCAACACTGCCTACAAATATGACTCTAAGAAATGTGTCACCGGTGTATTTCTATTTAGGTGACACATATGATTCAGAGTCAAATGTATCTATCATTTGTAATCTCATACAAAAACAAAAGAAGAAATAACAAGGAATTGATGAATGGAAGAAATTCCTTGTTATTTTAAGGCACTGTTGCCTCTGATATTCTTTGAGTACGTCGTCTGGATCGTTTACTTCTATGCTGAAAGAAGAAAGCCCTTCGCCTTTCATAGTCTAGACTCACTACTGTTGTTTTAATGTGTTTACTACCCAATCATTTTATACTGAATAATGAAATATGATTTCATATCTGACATCATTTTCAAATCTTCTACTTAACAATAGCAAATGTGGCACTGCTAGGCAACTGGATTTCTCCACTGTGAGTGAAACATAATTCAGCAAAAAGTAAGAAAAGACATTTAAAGTCATATGCAGGACTAAATCTCTGTTCAGGCTGGATTAGTTTTATTAAAGGAATGTTTGTAAATTACTGTATTGTATTTAGTAAGGATTTGATTGGGATATTTCTTCAAACACCCCCAGATATCCAAGATGGAAACGTCCCAGCTTGGATGTTCATGTCAGTGCCAAGGTTAAAATAAAACAGATTCAACCAAAGAAAAATACAACACTGAAAACGCACCACAGTCTTGTTAATATCAGATAGAAATCCATTAGACTTGTAACGTGACCTTTTTTCACTTACCGGCTGCAGCCCAGCAGCACAGAACTCACATCACCTTGCCTGGGCTACCTCAAGATATTTCTTTTCCCTTCTCCTTCCAATTAGGCCTTGCCCAAAAATGTAGTTTATGATAGTCGCGTACACTCCTCACACTCCTTTTGCAGTCGTGTTTTAAAAGTGAGGATGAGGAGAAACTGCCAAATCAAACTCCATTGTAGGGATTAACATGAAAAGGTTATAACCAGATTTTCTTATTCAAACACTACTGCTTTTATCATGGAAGCCAAGAGTTAAAGCAATTCACTCCAGAATTATTATTTCCGCAGACTTGTGAACACTGCAGATTCACACTGGATTAAACTCGCAGGTCTCATCTGTAATCACTCAAATTACAGCACCTTCCTAGATAAAAACAAGCCAGTAGGGCTTTACAAGGATGAAGCAATGTGTTAAGAGAAGACTTCATGTGTTGAGAAAGGACTTAATGTGTTAAGGAAAGAAGCGGGTGCTGTATGACGAGGACCTGGTTTGGAAGAGAAAAGAACAAACGTAAAAGAGCATTGTTTACCTATAGATAGTCTACACCATTAGTGAGGCGGCTATAAGTCTGTGCTGCACAATGAGGAGAAGGAACAGAGGGCCGTTCAGGTCCGCAGTACAAAATGCACACACGCTGCACATTTCTCGGGGAGGGGTGACGGATGGTGCCGTTCTTCGACTGGTAGAATGTTATGATTGTGTGTGGTGTCACTGATGTAGCTGGTGTGTAATAAATGTCACTTTGCCTCTGGTAAAAGGGCCTGCTCCCTATAGAACGCGCCATCATCACTCTTAGGCCAGTCTGCGGCCTAATTCGTCCACCCCGTTTTACCGGTTATTATTGTGACAGTGTTATTGTGCTTAGGTGACTTTGCTCTGATTGAATTGCTCATTTTGCTCCCTAAGGGAGCTGTAATGTATCGATGGTTATCCAAGGTTGTTCTAAAGGCCGAGGATTCTGTGCACCATTACAGCGTAGCTTGGGACTGTTTGTTATGGAAATGTGTGTGTGTGTGTGTGTGTGTGTGTGTAGCATTCCACTTCAGATGGATCCTTGATAACATCTGATATGTCCCAGTTTATATGCTATTGTTGGTTTACACAAAAGGGCATCATGTTTCTTATCTTAACTTCATTTTAGCTTTATTCAAAACCATAATTCTGCAAAAATCTAATTTGGCAATACCCCAAAACATAGTCATGTGTGAGGTTCACATCTTTATTTGCGAGGTATGTAGGCTAATGTAGCGAACAAGTAAAAGAAGCATATGTAAACCTATTAGCCTTGTGCAAACTGCATGACTGAATCAAGACAGGTTTCTCAAACCATGTCGAGCTGTTCAATAATCTTGCTTATGTGGTTTCTAACACTGTATGCAAGCCTATTGTAAATAAAGTATTTAAAAATATGTATTTACAATGCAGTACAATTTAGATTTCAATATTATATATAATCAGTGTTAAAAACGTTAGCAAAACTTTGTATGTGTTGTCTTTTTTTAAACACCAACTGCCCTACACTGTATCAAATATTTTGTGATGCATGTAGAAGTAGCAATGATCCGCAATCACGTATAATAAAATCTTATTCCATAAACTGACACTGAAATACAGATTTTTCCATCTTTCATGCAAAATCCTAAAAGCGAAACCTATTAAACAAATGAGAAAAAAAACATTACAATTATTTATTGTGGAAAGTTATCCAATATTGCGTATTTATAAAAAACACTTAAAATACTGTAAAACACTGTAAAATATTAAATGTTTCATGTTTTATGAAAATCTATGCTCATTTTAAATTTGATGCATGCAACATGCTTATAAAAAGGTGGGACAGGAAAAACAAAAGACTGGAAAAGTGTAATGCTAAAAAACACCCGGAGGACCACTTCAGAGTCAATTAGGGTAAATGGCAACAGCTCAATAAGATTGGTATAAAAACAGCACTGCAGAGCGAGAGAGGAGGGGTTCACCACTACACAGTTAGCAATTCAAGAATAGCATTAAATGACTCAGAGAATCAGGAGAAATCTCTGAGTACAAGGGATAGTTTCTAAAAACCAACACTGTATAGCCATGATCTTTGGCCTTCAGATGGCTCTGCACTAAAAACAGACACGATTCTGTAGTGTCACTGCATGGGCTTGAAAAACCACTGTTTGCGAACACAGTTTGTATCTTCATTCACAGAAATGCTGCTGCTTGCTCTGGGCCCAAGCTCATTTTAGACAAACTTAGACCAGGGGTCGGCAACCTTTAACACTCAAAGAGCCATTTGGACCTTTTTTCACTTCATCTAAAACGACGATAACACTGCCTATATTGTTTTTACTTTTATTCTATGTATAAAAACAAGGCTAGTGTTTTGCTTGTGACATTTTATTTATTCAAAGAAGACATTTCGTACATTTAGAACTCTGTAAAAAAATACAAAAAATTAAACACAATAATCTTCCAATTTCGAAGTACAATAAAATAAAACAATGAATAAAAATAAAATACACTTAACACCTAGAACGGTCAATTGACGTAATTTCATCAGAATCAGAATCAGAATGGCGTCTATTGACCTATTAGCGCAGCAGCATGCTCTGTAAGAGACATATGGGTGTAGGCACATTTACACACATATCTTTACATATTGTTGTTGTTTTATACTGTTGTGCTTGAGAGACACTATCAACTGGAATCAAATTCCTTGTATGTGTTCACTCACATACTCGGCCAATAAACATGATTCTGATTCTGACTGGCGCTGTACGACGGACTCTGGGTCTAAAGTCTGTTGGACCCTTGCTGTGTCTGCAGGACTAAACACTGAACTGCGTCAACTGACGCACGCGGCCGTTGTAGGTATAGCCAGTTTTCAGCCGTTCTAGTGTTAAATTATTATTTATTTTCCAAAGCCACAGGGAGCCGCAACATAAGGATGAAACAGCCGCATGCGGCTCCAGAGCCGCGGGTTGCCGACCTCTGACTTAGACTAAGTGAGAAAATGTCCTATAATTTGACTGATCAAAATTTCGTTTTGGAAATCATGGATGTCTGTCCCCCAGGCTATAAAGGAGAATGACCACCTGGCTTGTTAACAGCACACATTTCAAAAGCCAGCATTTGTAATGGTATGAGGGTGCAATAGTACAAACGGTGTGGGTAGTTTGCACATTTGGGAAGGCACTATTAATGCTGAAAACTATATACAGGTTTTGGAGAAACATATGCTGTGATCCAGATGACGTCTTTTTTTGGGAAGGTCTTGTGTATTTCAAAACAATGCCATTCCACAAGTATTGCACCAGCATGGCTCTGTAGGAGAAGTGTATTGCTCACATCACATTCAAAATAAGCTTGTATTTCTCCTAAAACAATACAATTTCAGTTCAGTTCATTTGATATGTTGTTTTTAATAAAATATGGGTTAATGTGATTGGAAACGGAACTATTTATACATAGAAACCACAGTTGAAGTGAGTAACATTGATTATCTAAATACATCACACCTGTCCAGGGACGGGATCTGTTGGACAACAAGTAAACAGTCAATTCTTCAGTGTGATGTGTTGGAGGCAGTGTAAGGATTTGAGTAACTTTGACAAGGGCCAAATTGTGATGGCTTATCGGCTGTGTCAGAGCTTCCCCAAAACGACAGGTCTTGTGGAGTGTTCCTGGTGTGCACTGGTTAGTAAATACCAAGGAACTGTTCCAGAAAAGGAAAGCCAGTGACAGGGTCATGAGTGCGGAAGGCATCGAGGCGTATGAGGAGTGAAGGCTAGCTCTCTGTTCCAATCCCACAGAGGAACCATTGTAGCAACAAATTGCTGAAAAATGTAATGCCAGTTATGATAGAAAGAGGTCAGAAGTGTTTCATGGCACTGTTGCTCCTTAATGGCAGTGACCTCTTTCAGCAGGACTATCCGCCCTGCCATATTACAAACATGTTCAAGAACGGTTTGAGGAACATGACAAAGAGTTCAAGTTGTTGCTGTGGCCTCCAAATCCCCCAGATCTCAGTCAGATCAAGCATCTATAGAATGGGTTGGACAAACTTGTTCGATCCACTGAGCCCCCACTTTGCAACATACAGGACTTAAAGGATTTGCTGTTTACATCTTGGTGTCAGAAACCACAGTGGTCTTGTGTAGTCCATGCCTAGACCACATCCGGCAGGTGGTTTTAGATGTCTGACTGATATGTGTATCTCTTGCCATGTACAGTTTGGAGATTACAGATTAATGGAGTATACATATCTGTGCTCATGTTCTACGATGGTATTCAAAAAGAATTTCTCTTGTGTGTATTTCATAAACTGTGAGACATTTGTTGTGGTTTTCCTCCTTTAAGTGAACAGAAGAAAGGACATTAGTGTAACTCTACCCAGAACCCAAACAGACTGCTCTGCAGTGCCTGAAATGCTTCAAACATGGGAGTCCATCAGAGCAATATGGGTGATATTTAATGAGACTGAAATCACCCAAAAGGGTCAATACTCTACAGAGCATGACTGACACTGATTGGACCGTGATATTCAGAGGCTGGACAAACTTTCTAGAACAGTCACTGCTCACACAACACTGGTAGAACACAGTGTACACAGACAGTCTTAGGCACCTATGAAAATTGTTTGAATCTGTTTATATCAGCAGTGAAATGAACCAAACCAGGCATTTGATTGTAGCTAAAATGAATGTTGGACTTCCATGAGGAAAGAGGTCTGGAAATGGTTAGGAGAACACTTTGCCACACATAAAACCACTCTTTACTGTAATAATGTTAATTGTATTTATTGTAATATTAATGTTTTAACACTACTGTCCAGTAGTAAACAGGTTTTAAGTATATTTTTCCCAGGTGCCTAAGACTTTTGCACAGTATTGTACGTGAAAGTTAATAGCAAGTTTGTCTTCTTTTTATCACAACAACAGCCTTTACTCTTCTGTCTTTACATTTGTTGGTGGAAAATTGCTGAGAGAATTTGCTGCATTTGATGTACGCAATGTGACATACTATGTGATGTTTTCTAAATGGGTGCTGAATCACTTCATTACTTGCAAAATCTTATATGCAATAGTCTTCATGTGCAGTATCACTACTTAGGTCAATATTACTTTTTAATACTACTGATTCTCTAATAGGTGCAATAACTTACTCCAAACTACCATTTGTGTCTGTAGGTTTCATTCAACTGTGGTACTTATATATAGTATTTATACCAAGCATTTCTGTATATAGCATAGGGTATTCATATTGAGCTTTTTTCTTTTATTTTTTACACTGTTCTTGTCACTGTGTCTCTGTGCGTCTGTGCAGTCATTACATAAGCAATTTCCTCCAGGATCAATAAAGTTTTCTGATTCTGATTCTGGCTACAGTGAGGTCGGTACTGATATCGGATGATTAATTCCGGACCTCAAACTTCGATTGAGCTCCGTTACTCTACCGCTTCACAGCCCAATGCTGCGGGGCTTTTTTTTCAATCTAGTCAAAGCTTGGCTTTGGGCACAGTGACCTTAGGCTGCTCCAGAGTGTCCCATTCTCTGTTGGCTATTCTGATATAACCCGTGTATGCACAACTGAACACCTGCATTGGCTTCAAAGTAACTGAGTTTGCTAATTAGAAGGGGTGCCTGGATACTTTTGGACATGTTCTGTGTCTATATGTATGTCCCATGTGCATGAATGTATGTATACTGTACTATACAGACCTTTAATACTTTGCTGCTGCCAAACATATTTAAACACTTTAGGGTCATTATAAATTCAGGTGGCTTGTAGTGGAGTATCATTAGTTCGACTTGGCTGAGGTATAGCACATCTTGGCAACACCTTGAGTTAAGCTGATCACCATCATAACACAAGGAGCTATTTATGTTGAGGAGGGGGAAAAAAAAAGATTCTGACAGGTTGACAAGAGTGCTGGGAAGTATGCAAATGAGCACACCAGAAGCTGTGATGTTCAGCCAATTAAATCATGTGTGCAATTTGCTTGTAATTACAGTTATTGCCGAGGGTGAACTGGGAAGGATTTTTTTAAAAAAAGCCCAGAAGTGAAATAAAGAGACTAAAAAACACCCAGTCACTTCTGACCCAACCTTTGTCTCACCCTTCACCTTTTGACTTCTGTTGACTACTGTTGACCTTCTGGTGAACTTTCCGATGTTTGGAGGATCAAGTGAAGTGATGTATAAACATACACACACACACACACACACACACACACACTCTCTCCCCCCAACCGTGGCATATTCCCCTGAGGCAAAGCCTAGTCTCCGTTCCCTTCGGCCATATACTGAATGACAGCTTGGAAATAATGATGTGTAAAACATGAGGGAGACAAACAGCGCTGACACACACACACACACACGCAGCGTCTCTCATGCACTATTTGCATACAGCCAGGTACCTGTCACTGTCAGCAGTCGTGCTCATTATATTGCACCCCCCCCACCCCACCCGTTCTATATTTGCGCGTTTTTTTCCCCCCTTCTTTACGCGTCTGTAGCACACAGTGGTTCAGAAATCGTCAGAACAGGAGTCACCTTCAGAGCTCTGTCACTAGAGGAGGAGTTCATCTGCACCTTTTCTTCCCTTCTGTCACATCAGATCACGTTCGCTAACACAACATCTGCACCGTCCCTCAGCTGCTCTACAACCACTTGACTCTCTAGAAGTTTGGTACCTACACTTGTCCTTTTGCATTCTGAGACATTATCCTCACACAGGCAAGGCCTCAAACTCTCAAAAATAAAGATAAATGGTGTGTGGCTTGGATATATGCTTCTAGATAACTTCTAGTAACATTTTTCTTCGGGTTTTCGTCTTTGAAGAACTGTTCACTGTATAGTTGTTTTCAAAGAGAGCATGCTCTGACATTTCAGAACTGAATTCATTATAAAAAGGGTTATTCCTGATTGGTTTCATTACTATGAGTAAAGAGTGAGGTGTCAGAAATTCCTATTTATGTTTTGGCCTGTTTACAATAATAGTTTGAGACAAAAGCGAAATCTAAATGTACACAATTTCAAGGTCTGTAGATCACCTTGTGTGTCCACATAAATGTGACATTGATGAGATCAATGCAGAAGGGAAATGAATTCTGATTGTCCATTGACTTTAAAGGGGAAGAATGGATACGGAAGCAGAAATAACTTGTTTTTCCGGGCTAATGTCCTTGACTTAACTATTGACTTGCTGCATTGACCGCACTGATTTCCTGTTACCTCCTCACACTGAATGTGGGAGATCCCGGCTGCTATTTTTAGTCTAGCTTATTGGATCATTAGTTTGACCAGATAATTCACCTGTCCAGAATTATTGCACACTACAGCCAACCTTCCAAAGTGCTTAGAGTCTAGTGTCCTGCTAAAACCATCTCTGTTAGTTGAGGCAATTTATGATATTGTCATTGAAACAGAATCTCTTTTCTCTCCAAAAGGTTTACATTAGTAATAAGAAATGTCCTCAGAAAAAAACTAAAAAAGTAGCATTGTGAAGCTAGCTATGGTCCTTAACATAATGGAATAATGGATTCAACAATGCTAACACTGCTAATGACGTAAGAAATGCAGTACAAGGCTGTTTTCATTCTGTTTTTGAGAGATTATTATTGGACAATGCGATAAAACGACAAACAAGATGATAGAAATGCATTACACGACAGTTAGTATAATGAAGTTATCCTGCTAGGCCATTTGTTACTTTAATAAATTGTTTGCACTTGGTAACAGAATACAGTATCATAGCATTGCAGTTAGCATCATGCTAACTGGTCCCTGCTGACTTTCACTAATTGTTAGAACTGAGTAACATGATAAAGGAACACTATTTCACCCCAAAATGCTAATACTCGTAATGATAATTAGGAAAGTAAGGGAAGGCAAGTAATCACTGTGAAGCTGGTATAATGCTAACCACTGTGAAGCTGGTCTCCACTCGCTTCTCGTCCTTTTGGTTAAGATCAAGTGTAGTATCTGTTCTTATCAGTTTAATATCTGATATGTCCTCTATATGAGGACTACATATTGAGGCAGCTGGTGGTCTAGTGGTGAGGGAGTTGCCCCTGCTATCAGAAGGGTGTGAGTTCAAATCCCAGGACTGCTAGTGGCACCGCTGAAGTTCCCCAAACACGGCTCACTGGGCATCCTCCAGTGATGGCAGCCCCCTGCTTCACTTGGTGAATGGGTTAAATACAGAGATTTCACACTGTGTGCTGTGGTGTGACTTTCACGAGGCCGCTTTACTGATTTTCACTGATCATTAGCATTGGGTAAAGTTAAAGTGTCCATTGCGGCAGAGATCTGTCCATCAAAATACTGCCACTCTTTTGTTCTACTATATATTTGTCATTGGGTTTCAAGCTGGGTCAGTTTTTTTAGCTGGTCCCTTTGTTCAGTGAGAGAACTGAGAGGGAAAAAAGAGTGTTTGCTTGAGGCAAGACATTCATTACAGTGCTAGAAAAGATGACACAGCCATGAGACGACACAGACATGAGGCGAAAGATTAAACTGAGTCGCGGATTAATTTTTCATTTGTGGAAAGGACATAATTGATTAGACCATATATAAAAAATAAACCCTGCCACGCTTTCTGAAGTCACTTATAACTTCAGCTCTGGGTAATTTCAAGAGGATTTGATAAAGACAGTGTGCCTTTTTTTCAAGAACAGGAATTGGAATTAGCTCTGGATGTGGCTTCATCTTCTGCAATGGTTACATACAGATCACAAAACTGTGATATGACTGTGTATTATTGAATTAGATATGATGTATATTAATCATCTATACGTGTCATATACATAATTCGAACCCGATTACTGCAACTATGTTTTAATGCAGTTATTTTTGCTGTTATTTATACTCTTTAAACCTTATGTTACCTGTTAGCTTTGGAGTATTTACTGAATAATTCATATTAGTCTTAAAATTGCGAGGTTTAATGTGATATATAATAAGCTGACTGAAATCCGACTTATTGTTTTGACCAAGAACACTCACTTCTGCAACTCTGACTTTGGTCGAGAGGTCAATCTATTTTCTATACAATCCAATTCAGGCCACTCAGGCTGAGCACACATGAAAAGTTATCTTATTCTTCTTTATTTCATCCACGGCAAGTCCATTTCACTTGTAAGAGAAAGAGAAGGCTGTGAGTGGAATATCAGCTGAAGCAGATCAGATGAAAGATGAAGTGTTATGATGACCAATTCTCAGTTCAGTCACTGCTTGGTCTGCTTTGAGCTCCATGGACCAGAAACCATTTCTCCGTTTGAATAAAAAACCACGCAGCCTTGCTGCGAATTGTTACTGTCAGGGGCGATACTCATCGGACAGACTAATCATTACTTCATCTAGGAGAATATCGAGAGCCACCCTCAGCTGAGTGAGAGATTATATCTGCTTCTGAATGCAGCATGTGGATCGGTCAGACAAGTCAATATAGGATGCCATTTTTGCAGTGACCGATGTGTCATATGTCTCTAACTTTGAACCACAGGACCCGTTACTAGCTTATAATTAAAGGGGAAATAAAATGACTACACTTTTATGTGACAATGTGCAATTATCCGGAGACCTTTCCACTCAGCGGTCCTACCGGGGGCAATAAAATGGCCCTGCTCTTTTCTGATTGTGCCTGCGCCTATCTTGATTGGATGCTGTTTTCCACACAATCAGGCATTTCTTTTTTGAAGGAGTTCATTCAGACGGCATGCACAGATAGATTTTCGATTGAATAGTCTGTAAGTTAGCGAGGAAGAATAGCTAGAAGCTCAACAGCATTACACATTAAGGGGGCCATTTCATGTTTGGGCATATGGGTCATTTTCTGACAATGTAGTGCTAGCCACTATGAATTACTGTACACACTATTGGCAAATCTGCTCAATAATGTATCACAGTGTCATTGTACAAATGTCCCTGTGCTACTTTATATATCCTGCATAATAAAGCGAGGCAATATTACTGCAAATAGTATCACAGTCTTTGGCTTGTGCCTGATCAACATAAAGATAATTTAAAAAGAACCCACTCTGGGTACTATGCAGAACAGTTCTTGCGTAATGCTTTTATCTCATTTAAAATTTTCACCCTTTTTTGATGCCTGTTGTTTGCATTAATCTATTTAGTGTGTTGCCTGTTAAACATGTGCATGTATCAAACACATGTGTGACTCACTGTTAGGAGTGCACTCTGGGTGTAGAGATCTTTAATTACATTTCAGTCATTAAAGAATTTTTGGCTCATTTTACATTATGTAAAGAACACTGTGTAACTGTGTTTCATTATCACCATATCAAACATGTCAAGTCATTGTCTACATGGTAATACAACGCTATCTGTAATGAATGCAGGAGTACCATGATACGCCAGGTATTTCAACCCCTGAACATTTGATGAATGTATTTTAAGGATCCTGTACTACTAGTGTTTATAAGACTACTATTAATAACATTTATAGTTGTTATGTTTTGGCCAGTGGCCAATAGAGGCGCTGTTTTTTTTGTTTTGGGGGACTTTTATTTTGAAATTATGGATGTACGTTTTTGTCTTTGGTCACTGTGTCAGCTGTCTTGTGTTTAGATTAAGTAATTGGGGTTTTTGATTGGTTTATGTCAGAGTGTGCTTAGTATTTAACAAGATTGTCTTTACAGTGGTGGAGAATGGAACCAGTATCACAACACAACACAAGTAGATACCACATCACCTTCCACTGTCTGTGTAATGAGCTAATTTAGCATCATGAGCTACATTTAGATTGTCACGGAGGCAAGACTAGAACGACTGATGAGGCGTAGTCCCCGTGTAGCATGGAGGAAAACCCAAACGCGGGTACAAACGAGTGGGCAGGTAAACCACGCAGTTAGTCTGTGAACGCTCCAAGAGGAGTTGAGATTTCCACCAGGAAACCTGCGTTCACACACACACACACAGACAGGTAGAGAAAGGTGCTCCGGAGAGCAGAGGTACTCACGTGAGTTGAGGAGATGAGGGACCTGAACTGAGCTTTCATGAACTCAATGTCTGGTGCTGACGTGTACCTATTTCCCGCTTAAATATCTGTGTGAGTCAATGCCGGTGCCTTGTGTCGTCACACGACCCGGTGCGTGTGACATAGATTGCTAAATCCATATTTCCAGTTATTTTGGTGAGAGTAACTTAAAAGTAATGCAATAGTAGTGTAATGCCTTACATTTTAAATACAGTAATAATGTAATGTAACGAATTACTTTGAAATGACAGTAACAAGTAATAAATAGCGCATTACAGTTTTGAAGTAACTTGCCCAACACTGGTTGTCATACTCATAGAGATGCCGATTTTAAAACTCTCTTATTTTTTTCCAGAGCTGTATGTAGTTTAGCTCAAACCTTTATTTTAAAACCACTGTAAAACAATGTCTCAGACATTAAGCAGCAAACTAATGACCATTTCATACAATAACTTTCTGTGATGTAGAATTTTAGAGTATTATACTCTTTTGATGTCTGGTTCCTATCACCACCACTGTGAACAATTCTGACTCTGTATGTTTCTCTAGATGGAGAATTTCACATTAAACCACTCTGTGGGACTTTTTGCATCTAAATGCTTTAATTATGTAGAAATGTGAAAAAAAGTGGTCGAATTTCTATTGAAGCATACCTTAATTAGCACAATCCAAGTATCAGCTGAATTACAAAAATAAAAATGCAACCACAAAGCAACTGTGACCATATCAACAGACTTTGGATGTCTTGGTTAGAGGTTAATATCCAGTCAAAAAGTTGGAAGTTCTTCAGGGTTGTTTGGCTCTCTGGGGTCCAGCATGACATTCTGATTTTTTTTTTTTCCAGAAACATCCCCAATCTTTTGTCTCCTTTACTGCATGTTAATTAAGTAGGAAATCCATAAAATGGAACAGTCTCACGGCTGAGTTTCAACAGCATCAAAAGTCTCTTCATTCAGTAGTCAGGACTAACCAATTATCTGATATGACATGTGCTTATGAGTGTCTTTTTCCATCTTTATTGATGTATCTTCAGGGTACAATTTTGACTCGACCTGTGAAGCTTTTGTGCATTGGAGGAGACAGGTTGATGCTTTTTTATTTTAGTTTTACAACATTCAGCGGTGTCAAACTCCCCGGCTTCAAAGCTTGTTAAAGTTAAGATGACACTTCGGGAAAAAAGGAGAGAGGACATCAATATTGGATGAAATACCCACGGGGGAAGGAAAAGAAAGATGGGGAGAGAGAGCGAGAGAGAGTGAGGGACAGAGAGAGAGAGAGAAACTCAAAAGTTGCACAGTTTTGAAAGGGGAAAGTTCAGTGACTATGTGATGTTTTCCTCTGAAGTTTTGTGGTAGTGCTGCTGGACATGCAGCATGCTGCCAGTGGTGGAAGTGACCAGGCTTCGAGACAGCAGGTGTGCATTATCATTAAGACCAGACGAGCAGGATGTGTCTGAAATCATTTCTGCAGGAGGATCCACAATGTATCCTGTGGACCAGCGTTGTGGATCTGTAGCTTTGTTTCAGCAGAAATTGTCAGTGTGGTTATTGTAATTTAACTATTTAGATATTATAAGGGCATTATATAATTAACTACATAGTTAGTAGGGTTATGAAAGGCTTAAAATATTATACAATGAGTATCTAATGAGTTTGTATGGAGAAACCAAGGTGGACGTACATGCAGACGTGAAACACAAAACAAAACACTTGACATATACTCTGTACAGGTAAGATAAGATAAACAACACAATATATGCCACAGGTATAAACATGGGGAAGTCATGGGTAGAAACACAAAGATAGGGTATAAATACATGAAGGTAAACAGAAACAGAAAACATGTGGGGGGCGGAACATGACCGCACATCAACAGACATTAAGCGTTGATCAAAATGTTAATTGAATCCTGATTAATCTGTTGCATCTTCTCAAAACTGACCCTAAATTATTTTTCCTCTCATTTAGAACCAGCGCATTTCAATTGGAGTGGACAAAATAAGTTTTTTTTTTAATAGCCATGTTTTCCCAATGTTCAGGTTCACATGATTTCAATAGAGTAAACACAGCTTCCAGGATTCATCAGCGAGAGCAGATGTATATTATATATATTAAATGTACAGTCAATGATTCCAACTTTCCAACTCCTCTCTGATTGCTGTCCATTCTCATTTATAAAGTTTGTGGTTGTGGTGGAGGCTCTCAAGAACCGGAGATGGAATGAGTGAGCGTAAGAGAGAGAGAGAGAGAGAACTTGTCCAAACAACTCTAGAGGAGCTGGAAACATTTACTTGCTTTTGTTAGTTTGCTGCTTATTGATTTATCCATAGGTCTCCCTTGAGCAGCTACAGTCACGGATTCTATCATAACATACAATGCACAAGTCAAACAAGGAAAATTCATTTACAGCATTAAAAACTGACCAGTTGAAAATATGCCACTTTAACACATTATTACCTCATTCATTTTGACAGCCCTCTTGGTTACAAATTCATTTACATTATGGATAGACAGACTCAAGTACGCACTTGAGACTCTCTTCAGTTTGTTTTGATCTGAACCATCTGTTAAAAATTAACTGAGGAGTTGCTGTTATGTTTGGTGATAACTAAAGTGTGCAATGCAAACGGTTGGTTTAAATTAAAGTGTATTTGAATTGATGTTAAATTTTGTTTTTTTCATCTCAAAACAAAATTTGCTTTGTTTTTTTCTGGCTAAGTGTTAAATTCAGTTAAAAAACAGTTAAACTGCTTGTTAGCACATGAAATGACTGATTCATCTTTTTAAACACTGAATTTAAATTAGTTCTTACTTGAACTAATTAGTAGCTCACTTATATTGTGAATAAAGTTTGTGTTCATAAGCCAAGGAGATATTTTAGGACGATTTATTATCTTCTATCTCCTCTTGTAGAAAGAAAGCCATTCTTTACATTGTTGCAAGTGCAAGCGTGGACTCCAACCTGTCAAGATGGAATGCAAATCAAAAGTGAAGGTAATGTCCAATAGAATCACATATGAAGAGCTCTTTTCCAAAACGGCATAAATCCATTTTGATAGTTTTCAGGAAAATTACATTTTTTACCTAGACCCACACATTTTGTTAATATTTAATTTATCCTATTAAAATAGTTTGTTGGCTCAGTCTGAACATGTTAAACAATGATTGTTAAATCAAACAACAGTATTGTTGATTATAAATTCAAAGTTTATTATTATTTTTTCCAAAATGATA
>JBBPCY010000082.1:23005447-23016023 GCA_037974405.1 Brachyalestes nurse | reverse complement strand
TGCATTATTATTTTTACTTAAGTAAAGTACAGATACGTAAAAATTTACTTAAGTACAGTAACGAAGTACAAATACTTACATTCCACCACTGCAGGCCAGTGTTGGGCAACTAGCAATGAAGACTCGTCACGTTAGCATGCTAGTTTACAGTAAAAATATCTTTGTCGCAAGGGAGAAACGAAGGTATACAAAGGTATTAAAGTAGCATATTCTGAAACGAAAATTGTGCTCACCAAGCATGTTAACGTCGAGAGTTGAGAGTACATATCACATTTTGACAAAAAATAGGTACAGCACTTATTGCGGTTTGGATAAAAACGGCATCTTGCAGTGCATCTTAAACAAGGAAATACAGCGATTTGGTATTAAATGTTGATGGAGCAGTGAATAGGTTCAGTGCACAGTAAAATGGCATGACAAACTCATTTTTTAAAAATTTGGCGTTTATTGCGTTTTGGATAAGAGCTCTTCATATCTAGTCATTCTAAGTGGTTCAGCAAACTCCTGACCTTCGGTGGATTTGAAAACATCTACTTTCGGGTTCTGATGCTCTTTGGTCATTGTTTTCACTCTTTGTTCGCAAAGAAGGTCGGGAGGATGACTTATATAAAAAATAATGCTGTCCCTATGCAAGGGGAACGTGTTTTGATGAGTTTTTTTTCCATCTCTCATCTGGCTTTAAATGAAGTTGTTTATTAATCAGAAGCGGGCCGCCATATTGGCAGGGTCTCCATGGGAGTAGAGCCGCGGTTCATTTGGAGGTCACAGCAATGGAGGATCAAAGGCTTCGGCTGCCTCTCCAGCTTTCAGACAGAGAGGGGGAAGCTCTCTCTCTTTCTCTCTTTCACTTTCATACTCTCGCTTTCTCTCTTCCTCCCTCTCCCTCTCTCTCTTTGATCTCCTCGCTCGTTCGCGGAAAGTAGAGACAGTGGTCCCTCCCGGCTGTTCCTCTTCTCTTTAGAACGTCCGCAGTAGCTGCACTTGATATCCTCATAAAATACGACACACACACACACACACACACGCATGGTGTCAGCCTCTCCAGGGTTGGCAACCTCCACTTCAGTGCTTGTGTGGGAGTCGAGCCGACCGTTTGAAATCGCAGCTCCGATAGAGATGGAGCGATGGAGCGATGGAGAGAGGGATAGAGTGATGGAAAGAGGGAGGGAAGGAGCTAATTGTGGTGCTGATGTGGGTTGACATGTGTGGAAGGTTCAAGTGCCAAATGTGCAGAACAGCATGATGGTGAAGGGAAGTGCCCTCATTAGTACACACATTCATCGGGTTTTACGTAAGGTATGGAGGCCTTATGCACACGCTTAAAAGTGCTTAGGGGATCTCTTTCAGGTCCTTGTAGCTCTGGCTCCAAACACAAATGCCCGAAAAAGAGTTTTTGCAAACTTTATTAGTGCAGTTATTGTATTTGGGGAGTAATGTGCAAGTTGTGCCGGGTGAGACTGAAAAAAAAAAAAAAAAAAAAAAAAAAATATATATATATATATATATATATTTAATCCTCAGAACTTTAGGCTATTAATCATAATATTGGTTAGGGTAGGGTGGTTAGGGACTTGCCCTTGCGATCAGAAGGTTGTGGGGTCGAATTCCAGGACTGTCTGTGGCATTAAGTATCCTTGAACAAAGTACCATCCTCACACACTTTACCTTTAACTTTACTTATAACCTCTTGTAGTGTGGTCAAAATTACAGTGAAAAAATATTTAGGATAGGCCAGGCTTCATGTACACCATGTTTTTATGAGTTTGACTACTTTTCTGACCGAAACTGCCCCTCCTACTCATTTTATATTTTTGCCTGGGTAAGTTGTTAGATATCATATTCTGAAACTGTTAGACTGGAGTGTGTGTGGCTCTGAAATCAAAAGATTTTGATGTTGGTTCATTCTGGGCCTTGTGATGTATAGCAAATGTGATTAGTGTAATTTGACTATATTTGTAATGGATTTTCTCTCCTTTTGAATGAAACTCCTGTAACCAGCAAGAAAGGCTTTGATAAATCCCAGATACGTACTTTTAAAACATTTTTTATCTTCAGATTAACTTGGATATTTACCATATCAGCTACTAATAATGACATAAATGTGAAATAAATGGAAATTGATCAGGATGAGCGTCATTTATTAGATTTGATCCTTTCTTCTGATCTGATTTAGCTAAAGAAGTTGAATCGGTATGGACCCACTTTTGCTTATTGGAACACAGCCCACTATAATCTTACTCCAGTCCCTTCCCTGTCCCTCTCACACATGCTCATATGATGTGAAATGAAATGAGTCTGTGTGACTTATTGGTTTAAGCTCAGTATACTCAGGATTCCTAATGGATAAAATTAGAAATCCAAAAGAATATAATGTTTGTTTTTTGTTGTAAGTAGGGGGTTTTGTGGGTTTTTTCTCTGAACATTTAACAGTTTATAACGCTCTGGATCACTTTTAATACTCTGTTGAAATCTGAGAAAACTCCTCTCACTACTCCCACGAATTCTTGGTGAGATTGGGTGGGCATGCTGTTACATAAACAGAGTTTTACTGACCGTAGATCAGAATTCTTACTCTGTAAAGGTAATTTTGTCCTTTTTTTCAGTAGGCTCCCTGCACAAAGAGTAGAGCGGTGTGGCGTAGAGATGCTCCTACTGCGTGTGTGATCGCGTGTGATGAGGGGAAATAGGATTAAGACGGGCTGAAAACAGCCCAAATTGTTTGCATATAAAGCCGCTTTTGCAAACTGGTGTGAACCGACACAAATTAAAAGAAATGAATAAGTCAGCCCCACCGAGGGACCTTGCTTTTTAACCTTCTGTGACACGAATGCTCAGAGCGTCGAGGAGAGTATTATTAAAATGAGTGTCGACCTCCGGGGAGAAAGAGAGGAAGCTGAAGCGGAGCAGCTAAAGCGCTAAGGGGGCTAAACGCTAACATAAAAGCTTCCCCGCTATCTCTACTCTCCCTTCTTTTTTCTTGTTCCCTCTCTCTCTCTCTCTCCTCCTCTCTCAACCACCACTTACTCGTTCCAGCTCTTCTGCAGAGTGATGGCTCAATTTCTAATCTTTTGAGCAAGGCAGGGAGCACTCACAGAAATATGTCTTAATTCCCTAAAACTACCATGCCACCTCTCTCTCTCTCTCTCTCTCTCTCCTGAAAGCTTAGCCAAGCTGTTGGAGGGAGGGCCTTCAGCCTGTACAGCCAGATGCTCAAGGACATTATAATGTGAAGAAAGCAGACAACCATCCGCCAGCAACACCTTTGTGCTTACATATGCTCTTTCTCCATTTACCATCACGGCGAAAGGTTGAGAGCCTTCGATCTCTGCTCAATCCTTCAAAGGCAGGACTTCAAGGTAGAAAGTCTGTTGCATTTCAGTCTGTATTCTCACCATCTCTTTAGCCAGAGTTCAACTGACACCTAGTTGACCCTCCTTAGGAATAACTTGGTTAGAAATGAAGGAGGCATTTCATACACGCGAAAGGACGGATGTCATATTGGCTAACTCATTTTAAAGGGCTCATACACTATCATTAGAAAATATTCCTTGCTTTTTAAAGGAAACATAAAATGATTTGTACATGTTTCCAAACATACATTTGACTCACCAACCCATGCAGTAAATGTACAGAAATCTGAAATGCATTCTTTTTGTGATGTCACAAACACATTTACATGTTTATCCCTGTTCAACTTAAACTGAAGCAGTTTAGTCCCCTCCATTGCCTTAGAAATGGTGTTTTGGCTTGAAACACTGAATTTCTTAACAAAAATGGCCTGTTTATGTGGGATAAAGGAGATAAAAATTGGTGTAAAGATGTGTAAAAAGGAATTATGGCGTTTTATGTTACACAAGACCACACATATGTTAGTTTGGTGAAGCTCTGGGGGGGGGCGGGGAAGAAAAAATGTAGGACATGACACCTTCACAGGCTGTCCAGTTGTAACATATGGCTTATTGTCTGTGCTGTCTGATATTGTGCCTTTTGTTCACCTTTATGAAGGGTACAGCTGTGTCGATACACAAGTACACACACTCACACACACACTGTCTTACTCAGAGTGCAAAGCTACAGGGTAAGAGGGCACACAAAGCCTGTCTGATGTAGTAGCGTTGCGTGCTAACCCTCCCAAGAGAGCCCCCTCTTCTGATGCTACGCTGTGGAACACCTCTGTGGAAAAAAAAACAAACCGCCGTCCTTTTCCAGGTGTCAGCTGTGACCCAGGACCCCTGAGGAAGCACCTAGCCCACCACGTTCTCCAGCGATAACAACACACACACACACACGCGCACGCGAGCCACCTGATAACCTGACAGCCCACTATCAGCAAGCTAGCTCGACCCCGACTATCCTCCAGGCAACAAACTCAATCTAATATTGCCCCAGGACTTCACCTTTTCCACTGGCTCTCCAAGCTCTCCTTAACTCCCATCAGTGGTGATATCTTATCCACTGCAATATTCTGACAAATCCCACCTCCTGCACTCGGATTGGCCGTTTCCTAGTCAGAAGCAGTCGGCTTGCTTTAGCTTGCACTCAAAAGCATAAAAACATAAACTACTATTCAGTCCTAGCACAAGAAATGAGCATTACCCTCCAATCCTACTGTATTAAAAGTGTGTCCTTCATACACTACATGTACAAAAGTATTGGGACACACCTGTTTTTCAGGGTTTGGGCTAGGTCCCTTAATTCCAGTGAATGGCAATATATGCTTCAGCACACCGAGGCATTTTGGACAACGCCATGCTTCCAACTTTGTGGACACAGTTTGTGGAAGAACCTTTTCTATTCCAGCAGGACTGTGTCCCAGTACACAAAGTAGCTCCATAAAGACATGGCTGGAGGAGTTCTGTGTGGAAGAACTTGACTGACCCACACAGAGTCCTGACCTCAACCCCATCCAATACCTTCATTTATGAGATCAGTGTCTGATCTCACAAATGCTCTTCAGAATGAATGGGCACAAATTTCCCACATAAACTCCAAAATCTTGTGGGAAGCCTTCCAAGAAGAGTGGAGGCTGTTATTTATCCCTTATTTCTATTTATCCTACTTCCTACTTTCTACTTCTGTATATGTTTCAGCATAAAGTGCTTCTGGCGGTGTTAGTCACCACAGCAATACTGAGATGACTTTCTCTGTCTATGTTCTGTCTCTCTATTTCTCTGCTTCTTTCTCTTCGTCTTCATAGACAAACAGGGCAGAGGGCATGATATGTTTTTTGCTTATACCTGTAGTCATCGTGGGCGATAGAATCACGATCACAGTAATCTCCATGCCAGTTGTAGTCTCCCTCATAGCCATCGGTGAATGTGCGGCCCTCAGCATCGTCTTCATCACCTCGAGGCAGCATGGTGACCCTGGGGTTAGACAGAACAGATAGAGGTGTAACTGCAAAGGCACTTCTGCAACAGCATACTAGACCATAGTCCAACACTGCCTAACGCCTTCGGTCTGGTCTCATCCTCACTGTTCTACCCAGTGTTCCATTTACTCCTCAGTCCATATTATACATGGAAAGTGAGAAAAAAAGGGTTCTCTGAAATTCAGCCGTCAGCAGTTTAGCTTTGTCCAGTTATGCTGAAGTTATAAGGAGTGTTGCAGCTGTTTTTTCTGGACTCATATTCACTCTGTTCTACCCAGTACCCCATGTGTTGTATTTATCTTGCTACTCTGGTTGTTACTCTTATTAGAAACTCCCTTGTAGTTTCGCCTCACTGGTGTACAGTTAGAGACTGTGGTCCATCTGTTTATGCCCAATTTGTCTTAGCCATCCTCATCAGTGTTCAGTATTTTACAACAGACACAGAATCAGAAAACATTATTGATCCTGGAGTAGATTGCTGAGTTTTGGCTTCTAGTGACCTATGAGGTAGCTGGATTAAATGAAAGCTGGATTAAATGAAAGCTGGATTAAATGAAAGAACGACAGCTGTTTCCAATGGACAGCGAAAAGGGAATGAAATTCTTAGTATTTTCCACAGTTTTCAAGGATTTAAGAGCCGGTATCCTACATTTTACATACATTATATTATTGTTTTCCTTGTAGCTCACTCATGAGATTGATGGAATTTTCTGCCCAAAAGAAGTCCAAATCAATTTTAACATGACAATTTAGCAGTAATCTGACTGGCTGTCCTGAATAGTCTGAATTGAAGCACTCCTTGAAGCATCAGCGTGAGTGTGGGCTGAATAGACTGATACATGCAAATGAGTTGGGTTTTGTGAAAACAGGAAAAGACGGAATTTAAATGGTGTGCAGTTTTTAAAATTGGTTTTACATACATAGGCTGTTTGGACTGAATAGTAAACAATACAATTTAAAGCTCTAGATTATTTCAAATAAAAAGTAATAGCGATTTAATGAAGGTTTATTGAAGCTGTGGCCTACATAGAAACTCAACTGGACGAAATAAAAATCAGCCTGAAATCAAAATTTACATTTCATCTTGCAGTTAATGTCCCTGTTCATATTAAGCACGATTCATCACACCATTTAAGAGACACAATTCTCATTTTTTCATAGTAATATCATGTTTCACCCTCACACTCACCTGTCATTAAGAGGCCCTCAGAGACCCTCCCTGATAAAATGTAGCATGCTGTAATACGCCGCAGGAGGGAAGTGGTGTGCTTTGTGCTGACTTTAAATAAGAGTTCAAATAAAATGGGCTTGTTTCACTGTAAAGCTGGTGACCTTCACTCAACCGAGCAGACATGTGCTAAGGAGGATTTGGCCCCTTTGGTTAGAGGTAATGCACTTTTAAGACTAACGCTTTGGCCAACTCACCCTCACCTACACCCCCAAACTTGTGGAAAACAAATTTGTAAACCCTTGTCAATACACTATTCTATACCTTCCCCCAACAAAAAAATTTAGACACTCCCTGTTGACAAATTTTAATACAATCACTCACGTTTCAGCCCCCCACCTTCATTTGAGCATATGCCCTTCTAAAGGTCAACCTTGCAACCCTGCATTTTTTATTGCTGCTAAGAACAGAAAGAGTGAGAGAGAACAGAATAAACAAAAATATTCTAATTGTGTCTTATGACTTGTTACTGCAGACTTGAGCAGAAAGAGGATTAGAGGGTGGCTGCAACCATCTGCACACATTCTGTAATTGTGTGTGTGTGTGTGTGTGTTTGTGTGTGTGTGTGTGTGCGTGCTCAGTTAGGTTACATTATGTGTTCCATATATTAAACATCATGTCCTGCCCCGATGCCAGTCAGTTCCTTCCCCTTACTACAGTCCCACAATCCTGTTAGTGCTGCAATTACTTGCTCACTAATCTTCATACAGTAATTGCCACTGGTGTGATTTCTTAAGTGATGCTAAAACCAACAGTTTTGCTGCACAGCCTGAGGCTTTAGCCTGAGGCTTCACTCCTTTTGGAGTCATAACCCTTTCGTCTTCTTCCTCTTTTCAGTCTTTCACGGCAGTAAAAAGACTGCGGTGGCGGTAGGGCTCCACCGAGCGCTGCTTAAAGGAATGGTTCTGCGGAATATCAACCGCACACAGCATGCGCAATGTGAGCGCACCCACCTTGTGCCTGAATTTTACATTTGAAGTACTGAGATTGTAGCCACGCCCACAATCTCCTGTGAGCTCTAGTCAGCAACAAGTTTGAGATAATAAAGAAAATGGTGTGAAGTTATTTTTCATTCAAAACATTCTACATGGGGATCATTTCAGGAGTGTAAGTGTTTGAGACTTGTCTAACATGCTTTAACAGCTGCTGTGGTTAAAGGGAGATCCTTCAACAGCATGCCTTTTGTGACCCTAAGACAAACTGAAGTGATGGAGGATGCAAAACCGGCCACCACTCAAACTTCAGGCGAATTACGCACAACCCTTCAATATATGCATCCCTTCATCAAATGTATATGCATGAGGGAGAGAAGTACATTATACACCTTACAATTCCTTTTCGTTTCTTTAGGCTCAGCATGTGTCTAATGTATTGCTGACGGTGTAAAAAGCTTAGCAGACTTAGTATATCTAACATTTTTCTCTGGAATTTTAGGTGAGGAGACCTAAATGACCTTAATGCTTATTATGGTTATATCCCACCTGCTGGAGCACAATGATGTAATCAAAACTCAGACGACATTTTAGAAGCAAAATCATTACTTTTCCTGGAACATTAAGAGAAACATTCTGTACCATAAGTTTCAGTTACTTTTTCTGTTTTAAAAACATGGCAAACTTTGATGGGTCAAGGCCAGTATGCCTTTGAGGTCCATCCAGTGAATTGGTCTCAGCAGCACAACAAGCTACAATGACCTCTGCGTCACTGAAAAATATCCCCTGGTTATCTGGCAAGATCTATATAGTCATGTACAGAGTGAAGAGCTCATTTATTAAAGCAGGTCGCCCGGTGGCTGAATGACTTTACACTCATCTCTCACTGTCTCTGATGTCCCGAGGACTCATAACAATAATATTAATATACTATTGAGCGCACTCAGCGTGTAACTCAAAGCTACACTGCAAGCCTGCAGTAGTCAAAGACACAACAGATTCTGAGCAAAGAACCAAATCATGCCTCTGGCTTTATTATGATTTGCAAGAAGGCACTGTTGTGTTGCGTTAGACTGATGCCCACTTATGGATGCCCATTTTTCAGCTCAAATAACTCAATAAAGCTTTGTGTACTTGCAGTCAAATGATTTAAATAGCTGGTGTTAACCAAGCCTACAGTTATTGTTCTATTTTTCATTTAAAAATGTCATCATGTCATTTGATTCAAGTAATAATAGTATAATATTATATGACATTGTAGTAGTAGTAGTAGCAGCTGTAAGAAAGATAATAAATGAATAAAGAAATAAATAGATAAATTAGGGCATTAACACAAGTCGACGCCCCCTGAGAGAAGTCGACTAGTCGTGTGTTTTTTTCCGTCTCTCTGTATGCGCGCTTGTGTACGCAATGCAATCTCTGTTTCTGATTGGCTTACACTGTCACACGTTCCTTAACTTGACCAATTATTATAGTCCCTTCATAAAAAGGGCGGTAACTTTGGCGCGAGGGGAATCTAAACACAAGATCACAACAAGACGAGAGACACGGCAGCAGAGGAGACACACACACATCACACGAGTGGAGATACTTCACTCTAGACACACAAACAGCACGATGACCTGCACAACCTGCAAGTCCACGTTAAAGTACAATAAAAGTATGAGCATTCTGTACGGCCATCTGAAACGGCATCCGTTCCCACTTTCTGTAGCACACTTAAATTTACCAGAAAATTCAAGGTATCAGCCTTCATTTTGTTTTGTTTAATTGTCGTGTTGACTGTTAATATTACAGAGAACTTTAATAAAAGTTGCTCAGTGTTTTTTTTTTACTTTGTTGACGGATTAGTCGACTTGAAAAAAACTTGAAAAAGTCGTTAACGATAAATGCATAAAGAAATAATAATTTTATGTCATATCATATTTTAATGTATTATATATTATGACATTAAAATGACTGTAACATTACAGCACTGTAAAAAGTGTTCTCCTACTCTACTGCTGCTGTGTTGAAGGGAGGAACGAGAGGCAGAGAGGATGGAGGGATGAGAGAGAGAAGATGCGCTTGGCTGGGTGAAGGATGTACTGTTATTAAGTCGGTGTCCCAGGGTTACCGCCGTGATGTACGGCTGCCGCGGCTTCTGCAGGGCCATGCTACGGCATTTACAGAGGGCCATTTTTTATCTTCAAAGCAGCAAGTTCTGTGGTCCTCCGAGAGGGGATTTACTTTCCGATGCAGCAAAGGGTGAAGAAAAGCGTTTAAAGTGGAATGTCAGTGTGTACGTGTTATAAAATTTCAGTTGCCTCACTGGCCACTTTATTAGAAACATCTCCCTTGTGCTTCAATTCAAGGCTCATTTTATGAGCTCCACCAATGGGTCCAGTATACAAGAATACAATTTCACACTGTAGCCCATCTGCTGATTCAGTTTGTCAACCAGCCTCTATGCCATTCATCACACTACAGGATCAGACATTACCAGATATTATTTGAGTACTAGGCCACTCTCAACACAAAAGTAATACATAAATAGTAGTGGTGGGATCGTGTGTGTGGTTCTGGCACAGTGGGTTTTAACGTATGTGGTTTACCCAAAAATTTAATATAAGATAAGATAAGATAAACCTTTGTTAGTCCCACAAGTGGGAAATTATCATTGCTACGGCAGAAAGTGGAAAGAACAAAGGTAAGAGCAGCAAAACAATCAAATAAAAGCTATACAACAGTATAATATAAAAAGCACACTATACAAATAATACAATAATATAAATATAGAAATGTGTGTGTATGTAAATATATACGTGTACATAAACCTATATAAGTATAAGTACAGCCATGAAAAAAAAAAGACCACTTTTCCCTTTTTTTCTGTTCACTGTTTGTACAATTTGTGGCTGTGTGTGTATGTGTGTAAAATGCACAGGTTGCTAGTCTTTTATGAACTATTGCAGTTTATGAGCTGTGTAAAAAATAAGAAACGCCTCCATATGTGTTGTGAGTGCAGTAGTGTGTGTGTGTGTGTGTGTGTGTGTGTGTGTGTGT
>JBBPCY010000082.1:22961018-22972681 GCA_037974405.1 Brachyalestes nurse | reverse complement strand
TAGCAGACAAAATGGCGGATCTTCAACTAATCTAGTGGGCGGGGTCTCGACAGATGAGGGGCGGTTCTATGCAAATTTGCCCAATTTGTGTGAGGTTACAAAGTGAATGAATGAATATATACTATATATATATATATATGTATATATTTTTTTTTTTTTTATTATTAATACATTTGACAAATACAAAAAAACTGTACTGACAAGTACAAAACATTTCCAACATTTTTGGACTGTTCTGCTTTTTTAAAATAATTAAATGTTTCAAATAAATATAGATTTAAAAGGTTTGGATCTGGCCACAGTAAGTAATTTCCTTCCGTTTTGTAATGGACAGATCCTCAACCAACATGTGCAGCAAGAAGAATCGGTAGCATTGGAGCTAACACCATGCTAACTTTTAATTCCAGTTACCATCAATTCCCCTTCCCCTCCTCACCATCTCAAGGATGCTATGAAGTCGTTTGAAGTTGTTGAGAGCTCTTTCAGGAGTTCAGCATTTTAAAGGAGGTTGGCGTGGATAATTAAAGGAGAGGGCAATGAAGCGAACCCTACCTATATCACAGCGGTCAGGGCTGAGTCAGAGAGACGGCGCCATAATGAGTTTGTGCCCACAGAGGCAATGAGCCTAAAGAAAGGGGAGGAGAGGAGGAGGAGGAGGGAGGGAGGAGAGGAGAGGAGGGGAGGATGGCAACCAAGGGAAAGTTTGCATCCTGTGCTTAAGTTCTGAAGCTTTTAATCATTTTTTTGTAAGGGTTGTACTTTATAGGGTGATATATTTATAAGATTTGAATCATCATCAGATCAAACTTTCATAACTCTTTCATGAGACAAAAAAACAAAGAACAGAAATGGTACAACAACGAATACAGTCTTGTTAAAATAATTTTTTTTGGTTTTGGTACAATGGTTTGTTCCAATGCATTTTCAGTATTCCAACATATAAATGGAATATATTTCAATAAATATTTTTAAGGACACCTCAAGCCTGATTGTCTTGAAAACTAAGGGTGCTAGAATTTTTTTTTGTGTGATCCCATAGGTGTTCTCCGAGGAACCTTTCAATTGATAGTTTAGAACTGTTTTTGTAAATGAGATGTATGAGCATGAAGAACCTTTTATGGGTTTGAGAACCACATATGGCAAATATTCCTGGAAGAACGCATACATTGGTAAAGAACCTATGCATAATGGGTAGAGTCCTCATGTTCACACATCACATCTCGCTCATGTTTACAAAAAATCACTTAAAGATGTGGAGTGTGGAGCGCCTCTGAAGCTAAACCCACCTGACTGTATGTTTATCTTAAAGATATTTCAGTCTAAAGGCTCGTGCACACACTTAAATTATTGTCTGTCTTTGATATTGTTTTTAAAACAAAACAATTAGATTAAAAATCTGTTTTTTTAATGCCCCAGCAAAACAAATAATTTTCTGCAGCCGACAAGGTCTCAGCGTATGTATCTTCTTCAAGGCTGTCAGAAAAGCATCCCAGGTGGCTCCTCCTGAAGCTGCTTGAGAGAATGCCAAAGTTTGAGGGAATATGCAAAGCTGCAGAACTAGGTTGAAGAATCCAAATGAGAAAATAGTTTTGCATTGTATAATGCCATGTATTCACTCTTGAATAAATAAAGTGGTCCTTGGGTGTACAGTTCCTGGAAAATGCCTTTATTGGTAAAATGTTATTTTAATCTATAAAATGTATTATTAAAAATGAGTGGAGAACCTTTGGTTCTTACCAGAAGTACCTGTTCTATGGCCGTTTTTGGCTCTGTTTGTATAATTCCTGCCATGCTACCTTTAGTCTTGGTTTGTTCCAGCTACAGCTTTTGACTGTTTGCTTTCTTCCACCTTCTTGTTTCTCTCCAGTCTAGTTTTCTTCACCCTGAACTCTTGTTGTGTCCTTCACATGATCTAAGTTTGTTACTTTGTCCCAGTTTTTCCTTGTTTCTGGTAGAGTACATATACCCTTTGTTCCCCTTGTTTTATTGCAAGTTATTGTGTGCTGCTGGTTTGTATTAGTTATTGAGGTTTTCTGGTTATTATTTTTTTAAACAAGGAGTATTGTTTCATTCAGCCTTTATCTTTTGGGGGTTCCCCCCCCCATTTTCTTTTAGATCTATCTACACTTCTAGACTGTAGTCAACCATCACCTCAATGGTGCCTTGAATAAAAACCTATGTTCTGCGTCCACATCTCAACCATTACACCGTTATTTTTAAGAGTGCTTTTACCGTAAGAAATATGCCATTCAAAATAGTCAGCAAGTCAAAACCAGGTATCCCACCAGTCACACACACCGGAGTGTCAGGGCTAGGCAAGAATTAGAGCAGCAGGGAAACATTTGTGCAAACCACAGTAATGACTACTTTCATAGCGATAAAATGACAGGCTTGCATCCTTTATCCCGGTTTGGTGATGCTGTGAGATGTTGTTTGGCAGAATTGCCAGTGTTACTGTGAATTAACACCCACTGTGGTACATGGGTCTGTGGTGCACTGTGCAGTCCAAAACGTGTTGGTGTTAGTGTGCACTGATCAACCACAATATTAAAAAACTGCTGACAGGTGGACTGAATAACATTGATTTTTTCCTTTACAGCCCCCACCTATCAGGAGGTGGGATATATTAGACAGCAAGTGAATAGTCACTTCTTGAAGTTGATACATTGGAAGCAGAAAAAATGAGGTCTGAATAACTTGTGGTGGTTAGATAATTGGGACAGAGCATGTTCAAAATGGCAAGTTTTGTTAACTGTTACCAGTATGCAGTGGTCGGTACCTACCAGAACATGTCCAAGTAAGGACACCTGTCAAAAGAGCAGCAGGGTCATCCCTATTGTTGCTCCTCTCACAGAAGAGCCACTGCAGTACAAATTGCTAAGGTTATGCTGGCTATGACAGAAAGGTGTCAGAACACAGCACATGGCAGTTTGCGAGTATGGGGCTGTGTAGCTACAGACCTGTCGGTGTGCCCATGCTAACCACTGGCCACCCATGAGTACACCTACAATGGGCACGTGAGCCTCAGATCTGAACCATGGAAAGATGTTGCCTGATATGATGATTCAAGTTGTCTTTCACGCCATGTGGACTGCTGTGTGTGTGTGTGTGTGTGTGTTTGTGTGATGTATCTGAGGAAGAGATGCACCAGGATACCAATGGAGGCAATGTGGTCCTCTGGGCAATGTTCTGCTGGGAAACTTTGGGTCCATACATTCGTGTGGGTGTTACTTGAACACATATCAACTATACAGACCAAGTAAACCCCTAATGGAAATAAATAGTTAAAAACCGTAGCGTTCTGATTTAGTTGTTCTGTGAATTCACAAAAACCAATGTATTTGGATTCATCTTCCTATTCAGCCTATAACAGTGTAGGTTGGAAAATGGTTGTGCAAAAATGATTCATGACTGTATTGGTACATAAACCTATGCAAGAATCATAAGTGAACAAAACATGAAGCCATAAGCGGAAAAATACAGAAAATGGGCCCTTAAAAATGAGATGTCTTTTCGTGCCAAGAACCCCTGAGAAACCTTTATTCTTAAGAGTGCGACTGGGACTCGGCGAGCAGGCTCCTATAATAACTACTGTACTAGAAGAGGATGCACACAGCCCCAAGTCAATAAACTGCAGTATTTGTATTGCGCGTCCCTTTCCCCAGCTCCTCAAAGCCAAAGACAAACCTTTTTTTAATGCGGCAAAATGGTGAACAAACACAACAAGCCGTGTTTCCGCTAACTCTTTTTAATTGCCCCGACTCTTGCTCCCTATATTTTCGGCTTTCGTAACGAGCCGGCGTATAAACACGAGCGCGGAAATGAGCGTAATTGCCATCTCAATTCCTCCCCAGTCATTTTGGAAAGGTCAGGCTGAAGGAGGCTTTTAATTGGAGCACTCCATTAAACCGTGTGCCGTTTCGCGTCTCAAGACATCAGGTGAACGCCACATAAAAGGAGACAAAAGCAGTTGGGGGGGTGCACGGGGCTGCTGGTTGGGGAGGGGGGCAGGGGCGGTGGGACAGATTGCTGTAAAAGGTGTTTGTTTTGCCCATTGTGAAATTATGCAGCCATATTTTACGACGTTTCCGAGGTCTGCCCAAGAGGAAACGTGACACGGGCGGTGAAAAGTACTTGCAGCAAGAAAGCGATTGAACATTGCACTTATTAAGACGTTTTAATTACTTTTGTTCTTATATACAATGCAGGACAAATTGGTGTTTTTAAATAATGACTGCATAATTAAAATGTCTACATACTTTTTTTTTTTATTAGACATCTCCAGAACGCTCAGGGTCATCCCACAGGGCCAGGTGTGTGTATGTGAGGAGGCAGAGTGTAAACTGTGCCGTGATCTCGGCCTCAAGTGCTTGGGATGCATTTGAAATGACCATTAAATTTAAAACGGTGTGGGTAATTGCACAAGCAGCGCATAGAGCCTCATTCAAACTGTGTGGAACAGGATGGAAAAAGTGCAGTGAAATACTGGGGCCGTGGACGAGCTCGGGATGCAGTCAGAGCAGATGAAAGCACGGTGATGGAAAGATTGTGCTAAAAAAATGATTTCTTCCCCACCAATATATTCGACAGCTCGAAACTCAGAGTTTGGGAAACAATAGTACAGACTACGAGAACATATTGCAACTACATCAAAGCACTTTGTCGAGCACTTGGCCTATAGAGAGCTGGAATAATGTTATTCTGTTGGTGAATATTCTTTCAGAACGAACCCATACTAGGTTTTTGAGTCCATTTAGCCACTGCAACTGCTGACATGTATTATGTGTACGTGCACACATACCTCAGGTGAGTCGACGTGGTCTGATGTATGAGTTCACTGCTGAGAATAACAGCATTCTTTATTCCCCTTCCACTTAACTAAACTCTATTCAACTTTCAAGAGCAAACAGCCGTCGTGTTCCAGAAAGCTTTAAAAGGGTCACTGGAGGCTGCAACCTGTTAACTCACAACACACAAGCTGTCCATTGGCTTCTAAAGTCAACAGGTTTTCTGCTCTTTTATAGGGACCTTGTCTGTGGTGACTGACCCTACACAACAAGCTTGTAACTAAAAGACTTTTCTATTAACAATGTACAGAAATGGCCGAGTTTTACGTGGATCAGAAGTCGCAGATTGAGTCACACGCTGATTTTTTTTTTTTTGAGAACCGAACTCATAGTTTTATGCGGAAATCCCCACAATAACACGGAAACTGCAAATATCCTCCGCCTTTTTTGGCTTTTTTCTGGATGTTTACACACAAGGGGACCCGTTCACCTTGCCGCGGTGTCCCAATACTTTTGTCCCGCGACCTCCCGAGTTGCATATCTCGGCGGGGAAAGCACTCAGACTCTTTACAGTTCGGTAGATCACCAGGAGACCTTTCCAACGAGCCCTTATTTGTATTTTTAGCTCGAGCAGATCAGGTTTTATTCTCTGAAAACCAGGTGTCCCAATACTTTTGTCACGCAACCTTCCGAGTTGCATATCTCAGCGGGAAATTTACATTAAAAGACGGGTTTACCTTGAGAAAAGGCGAATAGGGGTTTACCTTTACATACAGGAAAGCACTAAAGTATGCAGAGCGGAGGTCTGCAGGACTAGTTTTGGGAAACACTTAAATGACCTTTCATTGGATGTTTTTTTGAATAAATGTTAATAAAAAATAAGATTTGTGAGTTTAAAGAGCCTCCACATATTGTAAAGATTCTAGAAAGAGCCTTAAATTGGTAAAGAATGATTATATTACATTAAGGTTCTTTGAATCTTAAAAAGGTTCTTCACTAATCTTTTCAAACATTTGGCAAAAGAGTTCTACACACAAAAGAGTTCTACACACAAAAGAGTTCTACACACTTAAAATAAGGACGACACAAAGGGTTCTTTCAGTGATGCTGTAAAACCATATTAGTTTTCTAATAAATGAGATTTCTGAGAGTGAAGAGCCTTAAGCTTTCATTAAGGGCCTTCACATAATGTAACATTTACGTTTGATGGTTCTTCTGAAGTTTTGTTCATTTCTATAGCACACAGTCTGTCATACTAAACCACATAGACAAGTTTTCTCCATCTTATTGAAGACACGGATGCAGTTTGAAGGGGTTGAGAGAAACTTCATGACGTATATGAGCTATTTTGATGACTGTTGACTTTGTTAGCATTATTAGGCTTGCAGCTGCATTTCTAAATTGAGTGTGTTTGCTGATTGACTACATCTGGGCTAAGTGGGAAAATGTGTAAACATTTGAACAGTTGGAGTATTTGTATGCTTGGATAATTACGCCATTTCTTTCCATCTCTCTCTGGTTGATTTCTTGTGGGTTTCTTTATGGCACATTTTTAGGTTGCAAGATTCTTTGGCCGCTCGTGCATCACAGCTCTAAACGAAGACTCTGAATTCCATCATATCAAGCTTTTTTAGTGTGAGTAGTGCTTTCTTTTATCCTTGCCTTACCCGCCTCCAGCCTTTGACCAGTCTAATCACTCTGTGGGCAGGACCCTGAGACAGGCTATGGATGTGTTTACTGGTCGTACCCGTCGTACTTGTTTCGCCCAATTCTGTAAAGCTGCGGGAGACACATTGAGCCAGGAGAACCAGAAGTGTGCTATTTTTTTTCCACCGTGTTCTTTTATCAGCGAAAGTATTCTTATTGGCAAAGAAGCAAGTTAAA
This sequence comes from Brachyalestes nurse, assembly GCA_037974405.1. Taxonomy (NCBI): domain Eukaryota; kingdom Metazoa; phylum Chordata; class Actinopteri; order Characiformes; family Alestidae; genus Brachyalestes; species Brachyalestes nurse. The sequence continues at coordinate 22,966,010 of JBBPCY010000082.1, read as the reverse complement.
AAGCTGGTTTTGATTTGCAGAAAAAGAATAAATATCAGCTCTGATTATCAATCTAGCCTATTCAGCACTTCTACATCTACAGCAGGTTACTTACTGTTATTAGTGTGATAGCACCAGCAAACACGCTACTGTTCTTCTTAAGTGTTTTTATTATTATTATTGTTCATTTTATATTTATTCCACCCGTTTTTGGAGCCGCTTCTCCTCTTAATGCATTTAAAATATGAGCATGGTTCCAATGCCATGGCGTAGTGAGTAGGGCACCAGCCACTAGACGACTGGAATTTGAGGCTTTTATTTTTAAATACAATTGCAGATAAAACACTGGTTTTATAGCAACCATGCAAACACACTTTGCATTTTCTCCCGGAGATGCATATTCTAGTTTTACAAATAAAATCGACTCACTTTCTGGACACCGTGACGCGTCTCTTATTTGAGGAACTTTAATTCAGTTCATTTGATTTGTATGACGCATGAACGCTGAAAGCTGCCCAAAGAGAATATGAAAATGTGATTGTTTAACGTTCCACTCAAAGAAACATAACTCATCCTCGCGTGCACACACTCGTGCAGTAGAGGAGGAAGTGTGGAGAGCCGGAGTGTGTGCAGCAGTGGCAGCAGCAGCAGCGGGGGGAATATGGGTTTATGATTTCTGGAATCTTCAGTGGCCTCGGGGCAGAAGCAGATTAGTGGCTGACTAAAACTGGATCATGCAGAGAGAGACGGGAACCGTGACAAAGCCTGAAAATGGAAGAACGTGTCGCTTCCGTCACTCGGCTGTCCTCTCCGTGACCCCTCCGCCTCTAACCAGCGAGCAGAGAGCAAAGGAGAGCAGACGGCCATCATATTCCAGAAAGCATTACAGGGGTCAGCAGAGGATGCCCTTTTGTGCTGGGCGGGTCTCAGCTTCCCTGTTCCATTCTTACACTCTTTAACCCCATAAACTCTCAGGATTCAGCCGTGGACTCACATATCAATGTCTCTTGTAACTCTTATGACTTTAGAACTTCATAGGAGTTGCTGGGTAAACTCATAAGAGGTACTGAATAATAAGCTTTGAGATCGATAATCAAATAATAAGCCTGGAGAAGAAGTCCCTAACCCCCGGGCTGTGGACCGGTATCGGTCTGTGAGTCGTTTGGTAGCAGGCCGCAGAGAAAGACAGAATAAAAATAGTTTATTAAGTGTCAGAGTCTGGCAAAAATGCTAGCAAAAATGAGTTAAAAACAACGTCCTTGTTTTTAACTGAAAATCTTGTTTCACAAGAAACTGGCCAGTGGTCTCCGACGTAATCTTTACCTGCAGTGTTCGTTTCATAGATTTGATAACACAAACAATAAAAAGAAAATGATGGTCTGTTCTAGTCAACAGCGTTTCTGCTGTCTTAACATGCAGCAGATAAAAAACAGGTTGAAAACCTCAAAGAAGTCAAATGAATGAAACTTCTTTAAATGTTCAAACATTCAGCCGCATTTTATGTAGGAGATGTGGGCCGTTTGTCATTGGAATTAAATAGAGGTCAGCGTGGGACTAATGCACTTCCAATAGGGCAGTTTTTTCCAACTACTTTAGTACACCCACCTCAATAAGAGGCTGTTAATGAGCTAATTAGTTGGATCAGGTGTTTTGGGAGCGATAGGAAAACCCTAAAATATGCAGGGCAGTGGGCCTCCCAGAGCAGGCCTGGGAAACACTGTATTACAATAAATTATATACATAAAGTACGCCAGAGGGAAACCCTCCGGGCCTTCCTGGCCTTTATAAAGGGTCTTATGATGTCTGAGGAAAAAAATATGTACTTTTAGTGTACTTTCATTTCATTCAAGTTTGTGTTTAAACGCTCCAAGTTCTACGGTGCTATTTTTAGACCCTTATTATGAAACATAGGAACTGATCATGTATTGATTTACATTGGGAGAGCCTCATTCTCTATAGGTCTTCTGGACGTCCTAGATACGTTACGGACAAGTGGCAGTCTAGCCAGAGTGTTTCTGTCAGAAACAGTGGCGTCTCCATGCCAGGACTCTTTCCAGAAACGGTAAGAAGAACATATTGTTGCAAGCTTCAGGAAAACGTAAAGTATCCTTAAAAAGCTTCAGATGTCCATGTTTAGTGCAAAATAGGCTTAAAATGTTCATGTGTAATTCTGTTACTAGAGTCCCGTAGATGTGTTATCTTAGAAATGAGCATATTCCAGTTTCACGTTTGTAAATATTCGGGATAACATTATTAACGTAGATAGATGTTTTGGGAATAAATCACACATTTTCTACCCACTTGCTGAGCTCAGCAATTATTTCAGCTCTCAACACTCTTTGGGCAAAAATGATTTTTAATAGGTCTTATTTTTTAAGGAAATCTGTAAAATCATAATTTAGAGAAAGCCATCTCTTCATAACAAGGATGACAATTGAATGAAAATGAAGTAAAACACCCTAAATATCAGGAAACAACTGTTGATAACAAAACCTTTGCAGGTTTTTTATTCTTAGCAGTGGAAAAAAAAACATGTAAAAGGATGGAAAGGCGTTCCTTCCTTTTCATATCAAAATGTGAAAAAGGAAAAGTGTTTCCATAATTGTTAGGGTTGTCGTACTGGATCTCAGATTGCTTGCAACACTCAGCTTCTGTGTGGAGTTGTATGATGAGTTGGCAATGCCAAAGGCAGCCAGGCGAAGTGGAATATGCGCTGATAGGTACGGTGGGAATCGATTAAATGTCCACTTTCGATAACCCGTGTGTGGATTTATTCCGTCATTGGGCTGGACTCTTGAATTGAGAAGCATTGGAGTAATTATTGTGTGCATTCAGCTCTGGGTTGGTGTGAGAGGTGGCGTAAAATATGGGCTGTGTTGCAAATTCAAGCAATCACTCTCTACAGTGGTCTTGCGTTCCTTTAAGGTCATTAAATTTCGGATTATTCTATTCGGTGAGATAAGGTCACCTTGGTAACTTTGCGGGTTGGTTTCCTGGCACTGTGTTCCTCTGATGATGGTTCCGGATATGGACAGAGCAGAATAAATATATGGTGCTATAGAGAGACTGATGAATCAATTTGTGACCAAATTATTCAATCAGCTACAAGTGATTAGAAGAAAAGAAAGATGCTAAAAGAAGAAAGAGAAGAAGAAAACATGGGCTGCATTTGTTATTGTGCAGTGGAATATTTTCCTTCCTCTTCAGCTTCATAGCCCAGGCTGTGAGGATTATAAACCCACTTGCGCCCTCCCGCTGAACCATTAATCCTCTATAGGACCAGACACACACTTTCTTTGATCCTGTTAAATTAGGAATAAAGTAATCAAGGAATCTGGCTCATCAGTGCACCAAACGTACCCAACGGTTGATTTTCTTCCTGCTAATGATGGTCTCCTTCACTTGCACGGACACCTCTTTGGACCTCGTGTTGAGTTCCACTGAACAATTACAAAATGCAAATTCTGAACTTTTAATCAACTCTAGACCTTTTCTCTGCTTAAAAGTGAGGGAACAGGCAAACGTGGCCATGAAACTGCTTAACAGTCACACATCCCATTACTTTTAAGCCCAACATTTGTTAATAATTGAAAAATAAAGGATTTTTATTGTCATTTTGAAGATGTGAGGTACATTAGTACATTAGTTACTGAATAACAAGTCTTAAGATTAACGGCTACATTAGAAGGCCTGCAACTAACAACTGAATAAAAAGCCACAAAAGGAAATGAAAGGAAATGAGGTTTTGTAAAAGTTCGAAAGACCTGCTTTAAAACAATCCTGAATGTCTCTGATCTGATTTTCCTTATCAGGCTCCCATAGAGGCTTGAATTCCCTTCTTGGAAACAGCAGCTGGAGGTGAGCTCCACCAGGCAGCTACATATCAACACTTGGCACTCTTCCCGAAAATCTACTTTTCCTCACTTTCCCCACCACCCAAGCGTGACCTTGCCTACTTTTTCCCGAGGTGAAAAAACTCGACGCCAGTCCTACGCCGCGCTTTCCTCCTTATCTCCCTCCGTCATTTCTAGCACCCATAGTGCTTTGCAGCGGCTTCCCGCGGGCCCGTATCTAATATTTTCTGAAGGACGTCAAGAGCTTTCAATACTCCCCCTCACCTGCCTTCTTCTTCTCCAAATCCGATAGCAAAATCCACGCGCTGCAGCCACCCCCGGCGCTCCGGATCAATACTGTCAACGGGAGCCCGCGTGTGTGTGCTTAGACACTATTATTGATGTGCATTTCCAGCTTAAGCACCGGAGGAAATCGGGGCGGCAGGGGGGCCCCGCGTTTGACGTGCCCCGGGACGGAGGGGTTTTCGCCTGAACCCCTCGATTGTGGGGGCGGGGTGATTGAATCCCTTACCAACCCTCTCTGCGCCGTTGATTAAACACCGGAGGTCACGCTGAGGGGTTTACTTTCTTGCCTGCTGGATCCTGAGGCACCTGCCAAAGCTGCCTTTAGGCCTTCATGATCTGCTAAAGCTTCTGGTCAGGTGTAAACAGGGAGGGTCAAGTGCATGAAAATTGCTTAGAGGGGAGTAGGAACGTGTTAATATTAAATTTTTTTCACATGTGGACACTATGGAAGAGTCACCAACCGAGTTTCTGAAGATCTACAACCCTGGAGGACTTAGATCCATCTCATCTAATGTAGCCAGTGTTGGGAGTAAGGCGTTACAAAAGTAAGGAATTACTGTAATGCATTGCTTTTTGCTGTAAGGCGGTAATGTAAGGCATTACAGAAAAAAACTTGGTAATATTTTACTCGGTACAAATGTCAGTAACGCCCAATACATTTTTAACCCGGAATGAAGTGATGTTTTTTTTCTTCATACAAATTCGCCCAAATCACTGCGAGATCAGCAGAGAGGAGAAACGTCCACGCAAAATGTTTCACTTCTTGTAGTCAGACAGAGAGATGAGTGAACCTGCAACTGATCTAACGTCGGATAGAACAGTTTTTAACCATAAGCCCAGCTCAGTCAGATACAACATCACCTTCCACTGGCTG
>JBBPCY010000082.1:22937524-22948977 GCA_037974405.1 Brachyalestes nurse | reverse complement strand
GAGAGAGAGGGAGAGGGGGAGAGAGAGAGAGAGAGAGACAATGAGAGAGAGAGAGAGAGAAAGAGAGAGAGACAGAGAGAGAGAGAGAGAGAGAGAGACAGAGAGATAGAGACAGACAGAGAGAGAAAGAGAGAGAGGCAGAGAGAGAGAGTAAGAGAGGGGTGGTCATAGTTTGAGAGACAGAAAGTCAGTGGAAGAGAGAGACAAAGACAGAACAAGAGGAAAAGAGAGAGAGACAGAGAGAGAAACTGAGCGAAAGAGAGTGAGAACGAAAGAGAGAGAGAGAGAGGGAGAGAGCATGAGAGAGGGCAAGAGGAAGAGAGACAGGGAGAGAGAAAGTCTGACAGAGAAAGAGAGAGATTGCTTATAAGCAAGTATTTCGTGAGCTGATGGCAGAAAGTGGTTTAAGTGGTTGAGAGTCTGTGCATTGTGCTGGCATCTTTCATTCTTACACTCATACACACACACACACACACACACACACACACACACACACACACACGTGTACCCTACAGAGGCCCTCTCAGGAGACTGTGAGATGGAAATGCACATGAGGGAGTATTTTTAGATGCGCTACCATAGCTACCCTAGCATTGGCTTGGGAATGAGGAGGTAGATTTGTCATTACTAAGCAGGACATTGGCTCAGTTTGTATGTGCACACGAGTGCGTGTGTGTGTAGTGCACCACCATCATCAGCTCACATTACATGTCTGCTATAGTCCAGCTGACTGCAGGCCCGGGAGGACGAGGAGGATCACGGCTTAACATGGAGGGGTCTTTAATATATGCATACGAACACATACACACACACTTACGCATGCACACACACTTTAGTACTGCGACATGATCTGATCCAGCTTCGGCCTGTAAGGAGCGCTATAATTACTCCCATTTAGAACAGCACATCCCAGCTAACATCCCACATCATATCCTTCTGCTGAGTCCGGCTTCAAAAAAAGTGCTGCATGATGGAAAAAAAAGTGCTGCATTAAGTTTACTGTGTATTAAATATTGCATTACTAATAAAGTGAATCTTTAGTCAAATTTTAGCCTGGCTAAAACCCTCCATTCCTGCAGTCAAATTCATTTGCATATTAAATGGATAGTGTAGATACACTTACTCAGTTACATGAATATTGTATGTTTTGTTTATTTTTATTGCGCCTTCAATTAAACTCCAGTATATTTGTGAGGGAAGTAGTCTGTTTTACTTCGTTCCAGTCAGGCTGTTGACACAGAGTTCTTTTAAAAGTATACATTTTTATTTTCTTGGTGTCTGTTTTACTCACAACTCCCACCAAGATACTCAATAAAGAGAATTGCTGGATGTACTAAATAGCTCTCTTTTGATAGATTGGTACTTATTTTGTGAGTTATTTCTATGAAACATTTACTTTGGGTCATTATTATATATTTTTAATTATATTATGAAGTACCAGTGCTTTTACTTGAGCTACTCTTACTTATAGAAAATACCAGACCAATGGCTTTCCATCAGAAATAAGAACCATTTAAGCTTCATGCATTCAAATGGTTCTTTGAGTTTACAGTTCTATATAGTATAGAATTTGTAAGACTTCATGACACCTGCATAAACCTTTCAGGACAACGGATATAAATCTGCATACACATTTGTAATTCTCATATCATTTTTATACATAATATTGTCATTTAGGCTCCTTTTGTTGATTTGATGTCATTTTACCTCAGTGTTGTCAACTACCTTTATGAATAAACCTTTAAATGGTTCTTATTTATAATAGAAAACCTTTATATGAAAGTTTAATGTACATGTGATGTGGCCTAAACTATGTAATGGGAACCCATTTAACAATCAAATAGTTCCTAAGAGCATTGCTTTGCTCCAGTGACTCTAGGTCCCTGTTTTAGGGTGCACCTACCTGATCTCAGATCATTTCTGAGAGAAATTCTAGTCTGTTTTTTGCATCGTGAAACATTTGTGCAACTTTATAAGCTTGAAACTTGCATAAAACTTGTTTTCGCTTGCGTCGCATAATGTAAACACTCTTAATAATGTAAAAACTCATTTGAAACTCAACTGCCAGAGTGACTTTGTGAGGCCTAATGAAACAGCCAATGAAAACAGGGATGGCACATCATGTGATCAGATCAAAAGCTATGGTTGCAGTTAGACAACAGTGCTATTAAGAAATGAGTTTGCTAAATAAAGTCAGTTTATTAGTTTCTCCTTTGCTGAGAGTCATCATTTTAAGATGTAATATGTATGTAAATAGCACATTAAATTTGTTATATAGTCAGATGATGCAACATTTGAAAACTACTAGCTAGTGGAACCGTGCTGGAAATGATATTTAGGGCGACTCTCAGCCTGAAGACTAGTTAGGTGGAAGTTTCACCATGCAGTGCCAACCTCATACACGTGGCTGGTGATTTTTTCCCCCACTGTGCCAGCCTTCGCCCACATCTGCATTAACAGCAGGACTGAGTCGCCCAAAACAGCCCAGAGTGTCTTTGTGAATAAACGGGCGCCCCCAGCTAAAGCCCCCTACATTAACAGAGTATTCAGCACGGCAATTACACCCTACTAACTCATCAGCCTCAGCCAAACAGATAAACACCGGCCAAAGAAATAATCCCCAAAGCGTTGCATTTAATATTGATTTGGCTTTTAAAATTCAGCGGCCATATCTGGAGCAGTGATTAAGATTAATGACCAGTGAAAAGGTAGAAGAGCGAGAGCGAGAAGGATGAATGAGGAGGATGATCCAGCCTAAATAAAGTTTATTTATCCCTCATTTCTTTCAGTGTCCGAGAAAGAGAGAGAGAGAGAAAAAAAAAATTGTCTGCCTCAGCAGAAGGCGTCGTCTCCTTTCTGAGTGAGAGCAGTGCGGTGTGACCTGAAATGTGTATTTGCGTGGCTTTTGTGTGTGTGTGTGAGTGAGTGAGTGGCCTGCCAGAATTTTCTTTAAGCAAAGATAAAGCAAATATAAGTGAAGTGTGAGGTTTACTCGTTTACGATCACTTCAAAACGATCGTTCCCGACTGCTTTAGAAAGTTATTTGAAGGTTTATAAAAACTGAAATGACTGTTTATTTCGCTTTCTCCGGTGCCAGTTGCTCCGAGTCGCCTGAGTACCAGGTTCTTGTCTTTTGAATGAATTATCCCTTCCACTGTGTCCCTCGATATTTTAAAACCAACCCGGAAACCTCTGGTCACCATTTTGCATATCTGCCCGCTTAATCAACCTGTTTATTGTTTTTTGATTTACACTCTCATGAACTTTGGACAAAACTTGTGTTTGCTTCAGCATTTTGTCACTTCTGATCTGGCACAGAATAAACTTCGTGTGAATAAACTCAGTATCGGCAAGCCCTTGCGCCTCGTTGTTGATGCCCCTATGACACTTCTATGGTATCATTTGTGTCAGCAATACTCAGAAAGATCAGAGTATTCACTATAAGGCTGGGCACATTAATGCGTTATTATTACGGTAACACATTATTTTACACCGACAATGACTTTATTTAGCAAACCAAATGTTATTGGACTTTAGTTAATATAGCAGTACTTTATAAATAAGTGTGCAGTACACTACTTTTAAATGAATTATTTAATTTTGCATGTAACAATGCGAATAATCAGAAAACCATGTGATTAATCGCAAATAAATTGTTTAATTGCTGCCCAGTATTAATTCACATAGATTTAATTGCCCTTGCTGCTGGAACTGTGCTTCAGAAATGGTGGGTCACCTCTCCTTGGGAGACTATACATACAAAAGTGAATGAAATGTGTATATATGTGTATATATTAGTATATAAACTCCTTAGAAACACCTATGTACATTTTTGGTGAGTATATTATTACCAGCTGTAGCTAAAGTAGGACTAGCACAAATGAATGACTTCACTTTTTACTTTACTTCATTGATAGCAAGCTAATGTTCTACCAAAGTACATGCATGCATGCAGTATTTGTTCAGAAATTCATTCATTTTGATTAAAAAAAAGTTCAGATAATAATTAAATAATAACTAATTATGGACGCTTAATTGAATTGCCATAACAAGGTAACATCTTACTGTCCTTGAGAGGCTCAAGGCTGAATAGACAGTCACTAAGAAAGGCATTAACTGAGAGCAAGTAATGGTAAATAATTGCAATGAGCAATGGGGAAATTTTATTTTGCTTTGGATCTGATTAAAATGATTAGTGATGTAATCTTGAAACCATGAAAATCCAGTGCTCTGCACACTAAGTGTGTGTGTCTGTAATTTAGCTAGAACTAACTTCGCTTTTATTTTAATTTAGTTTGGCAGCTGAATGATATAGTGGTATATACAATGAGTAAAAATTAAGATCTGAATGGAATTATCAAATGAATCAAATGAGAACTGCTTCGTTTTAGCCAACACGTCACTCACAATCACTTCAGTTGCGTTCAGTAAGAACACGAATGCGATTTGGTTAATTATTGATTCATTTATATTATCTGATTCATTTATAAAAACACTGGAATTCTGCTACAACTGCTTTAGCGCTCAGACCAGCAGTAGCAGTGACCTTTAGAGGTCTAGATGCTCAAATTAAGGTGGGGTGGCAGTAAAATTGCTGTTATTGGCACATAATCCTTTGCTGACTGAGGAATGAGTGGGAGTTGAAATGAAGCCAAACAAATTAATTACAAAGTAAAAAAACGAATGAACCGAAATGCTGTTAAATAATGATAATAGAAATAACAAAAATAATAACAACAATAACAACAACAACAACAATGAAGACAACAACAACAGCAACAAGAATTATTATTATTATTATTATTATTATTATTATTATTATTATTATTATGTTAATAAAATGGATAGTAAAAAATGCATACATTTTTTAACCACCCCTCTCACAGAAAGTCATTAGTGTTGGAAACCCCTGCGTTAAATCTTAACAATGTAGGCGCATAACGATGCTATGGAGTATCGGGTCATAACCTAACGTGGGGTACAACTTAACACCAACTTTTTAATGTAGTTAAACAGGCTCTGAAGGCTCTCAAGTGGCCAAATCATCAAAGTGTTGGCCTTATCACCAGGAAATTGCAGGAGATCAGCCATCCGTGGCCAGGACTCCAGGAGAGCTTAATTGGCCTCACTCTCTCTGGGTGGGCGGGATGGTTCTCCTTCTCCCCACATCACTTAGCATGATGCTCATGTATCGCTGTAGTAACAGAATTGGCAGTTAGTGGTCTCATCCAAGCGTGTTGAGCTGTCAGTGACGTTGCGCTGGCGGCTTGAAAAGATGCGGCAGAGCTCCAGAAAAAGACTCAGAGAAAGTATGTGCTAGCCTTCACCCTCCCAGTGACAGCAGGATTGTCTGATGCCAGCACACAGGGCTAGAGGTTGAAAACTGGTAATAGAAGATAAAAGTGGGCAAAAATAATCATTAAAAAAAATGGTTCTTGAAAATCACCACAAAAAAAAAAACATTTAAACCATGAAAAGCACTATTGTCATGGTTTATATTATATATATGATTATATAGGTTTATTCACCCTTTGGCCTGATTTTGAAGCAAATGAACAAGGTTTAAGTACAGCTTCTGCACTGTGGGGTCAGTTTCAGCATGATGCTGCAGCCAAAATGTCTATATCTATATCATTTTCTCCTACATCTGAAAATGCCTGTCAGATACTTGTTGGAAACAAAATGCAGTGTTAGATGAAAGCAATTGATTCCAGGCTATTATAGGCTGCTAATGATTAAAAAAGCCCTTTGCCCACCAGACGAGCACAAGGTTGAGTTTGTCCCTGCAGAGATATTGTGAGAATCACTGCTTGACACCATATCTAACCTACAGGAATCTCTCAGTTTTAGACCGAGACAGAAAAAGAGAGAAGAGTGTGGTGTGTGTGTATGTGTGTGTGTGCTGGTCGTCATTGTTCTCCGGTTATGGCCCTATCATGTTGGAGGTGGCGGAAAGGGACACAGGCCTAGTGGAGCGATGCTGCTGGAATTGCAAAGCAGATAGATGGGCTTTTGTATAATCAAGGCTGGGAATGACTATTGATTCACACTGGAGCATTCTGGAGAAGCACCAGAGGCCTAATTGTACACTGGTGCTGTATATTTTACATGAGCAGGAATGAATGGCCTGGAACGCGTCAGAATGAAGCTTTATGTTGGTCAGCTGTTTCACACTCACACACACACACACACACACACACACACACACACACACACACACACACACACACACACACATACAGATACATTGAAACACTCATATACAACAGTACGAACAGCCCCAGTCAAATGACTCGTTCTTTTGATTTTCTTAGTGAAAATGACAACACATCCTTGACAGGAAATAAATATGACATTTATGTGCAAAGTTTAGTATTGAGCTGCTGAGTTTAATGCATTTCTAACTTGTTAAAAATGAAATTAAAAGGTAAAGTGGCCCATTATAGTCAGGAATGAACACAGCACAGCACAGCACACAGTGTACAATATGAAATTAAGCCCATTCACCAAGTGATACAGTGTTAAGCCCATTCACCAAGTGATGCAGGGGGCTGCCACCAAAGAGGGGGGGTCCGGGGAGCAGTGTGTGGGGACGGTACCTTACTCAAGAGAACTTCAGTGATGACACTAGCAGTGCTGGGATTCGAACCCACAACCTTTTGATTGCTGAGGCAACTCCCTAACCACTAGGCTACCAGTATTAATATTAAAAACAAAGTAAAATGTACCATAACGGAACTTTGTATGTTATTATTATTATTATTATTATTATTATTATTATTATTATTATATTATTATTGTTGTTGTTGTTGTTAACTTTTCACCTTCAGGCAATATACATTAAAGCACTGTACACACAAAACACCACAATACATAGATGTAGCTAGTATTACTACCTTTTTATGTTTTTTAATCTTACTTTAATTTAGTGAATTATTATTTATTTGTAATTTTTAGGTTTATATCTCTTGTTGATATATTTTGATATTCTTATAAATGCACCACGGGGTGCTTGGGGTGAAACGGCATTTCGATACGTTGTATACTGTGTATATTGTTGTATTGACAATACAAATCTTGAATCTTGAATCTAACATTTTATGCAGGCAGTTGGTGTGAGAGAGGAAGATGCAGAGGACAGAAGGAAATTGAGACGTTTGATCTGCTGGGCTGAAGCCTAATTGGGAGCAGCCTAAGTAGAAGAAGATGAACATTTATGTTATTATTATTTCTGTTTTATTCATTTATTTATGTGTTTTATTGTTTCCATTCAAGTGCTCAACACAGAGATGATGTGAACTTGTTCACACTTGAAAAATCAACAAAAATGTGTTATTTAAAAGGAAGTGGCCAAACTTTTACATATGGCATGTACATACATGCCTAAACACACATTAATATGGACTCATGCAACACGCACACACATACTCACGAGCACACACACACACACATACACAGACACACACACACACACACACACACATACACACACACATTGTGGGACCTGAACGAGGTCCAGCACAAATTGCCTGCAACAAAAAAACAACAGTGAATTGCGAGAAAGCAATTAGCATGCTCATTAGCAGGGTGGTGTGTGTATGTGTGTGCGTGTGTGTGTGTGTGTGTGCGTGTGTGCGCTATGGCTGGTCTACCTGCCAGCACTGCAGCAGAATGCTCTAATAGAGGAAAACATACTGCATTCCCGTGTGAGTGTGTGTGTTCGGCAGGCGCTGGATTCCTGCCTCAAGGCCACAGGGATTGAGTCTAGAGAAAATGATTCAGGATTTAAGAATGAAAAGAATGGAATGGACACCAACGCTGGGGGAGTTATCATCTATACCCGGGGTCTTCAAACATCAGCACTCAAAATGCATCAGGTTCAGGAATGTGAGATGGCAGAGGGACATTGGGGAACAGTGTGACGACCTTTGGTCTATACCTTTACTCCTGTATTGATTTTGCACTATAATTGTCTATCAGTATAGCTACATTTAGGGTTTTGTTGATCCACCATCCAAAAATACCCAGGTAATTACAGTTCTGTAGTCAGAAACTACCAGTAATGAGAGCCAGAGGGTGACTAACACAACCTGTGCACCAACAGGTGGGCTACAGTCATCAGCAAGGTGACACAGGTTATAATAACATGGCGTGTACTTTTCAAATGCAGTTGGAGAACAAACGCTTCACTACTGACCTTTATATTTATATAAGATAGTACTGAATTGAGTTTACAGCATATAAACTACACTGTATGAACAAAAGTATTGGGACACCTGACCGTTACACCAACAGAGACTTTAGCCCAGACATTTTATTCAAATACAGAGACTTTAATATAGAGTTGGTCTCCCTTTGCAGGTATAACAGCTTCCACTCTTCTTGGAAGGCTTTCGATAAGATTTTGGAGTTTCTGTGGGAATTTGTGGCCATTCATTCTGACTTGAGACTTGACTCGGACTTGGCTGTCGTGACTCATGAGTCATAACTCATAAACAATGTTCATTTCATGGAATTATTTATATCTCGCACTCTTTCCAACGACCCTTCGTTTGCCACGATAACCCAGAAAACCGTTCACCTCGCCCTGGTGTCCCGTTACTTTTGTCCGAGGTGAACGTTTTTCAGCTGATAACGGTTCTTGAGGGGTTGTTGGAAAGGTGTCACCGAGCCCTATCTAACTGTGAAGTTTCACATTTAGAGTGTGAGATATATTTTTCATATTTAACATTTAGATTTAAGATCATTTAAGGCAAATCCTCCATGTCGGTGAGAGCATATCACAGCACGCAGTCCAGAACCCTGCTAAGTAACAGCTAATTGTAATCACAGGGTGTGGCCAATTAGCATATCTTCTAAACATTTAGAGCTCAACATTTACAGCTTAAAAATGCCACACTTAGAGTCGCCATTTCTAAATATTGCCACTCAAAACTTGAGACTTGACTTGGACTTGGTAAAAATGACTTGTGAACATCTCTGTCTCCGTTCCAGTTCATCCCAAAGGTGCTGGATGGGGTTGAGGTCAGGACTCTGTGTGGCCAGTCAAGATCTTTCACACTGAACTCCTCCAGTCATGTCTTTATGGAGCTGCTTTGTTTACTGGGACACAGTCATGCTGGAATAGAAAAGGTTCTTCCCCAAACTGGGTCCACAAAGTTGGCAGCATGGCGTTGGAAAATGTCTTTGTCCGCTGAAGTATTAAGATTCTCCTTCACTGGAAGTAAGAGGCCTAGCCCAAACACTGAAATACATGTGTGTCCCAATACTTTTGTCCATATACTGTATAAAGAAACACTTTTTTTTTTTACTTTCAATGCTATTATTTTCCATCATAAGACCTTTCTAATTGCAAGAATGTATGTGCTGAAATGATGCTGTTGTAGCTGACCAGACTTGTTGTTTGATGATGTTTAATGATGTGTAACAGCATCTGCTCAGCTCTGGCGGGTGGTGTGTTCACGCGGCGTCTCTTTCTCGATTGTTTACGATTGAGTCATTGGCGAGTTATTTGAATGATTTTGTGTCTCTGCTCCCTGTGGCGATAACTTAAGCAAGCGTGTTTTATCTCCACATGAGGAGACAGCGGAGAAAATTTTGCTTTGAAACTTCTCTTGCCAATTTTAAACATGTTTAGAAGAGGTTACTCCAAGTCGTTAAAGGAACGGTCAGACTAACACAGAAAGAGAGAGAACGATGGAGAGACAACAACAGTGACTGAGTTAGTGGAGACAGAGAGGAAAAACAGAAAGAGAGAGAGAGAGAGAGAGCACATGTTGCCACTGAGAGGAAAGTTATCAAAAACAACCTTTGGTTAGTGAGCTAGCAAGACAACTAGGTAATGTTCATTTTCTTGTTATCTATCAATCTGTCTGTCCATCTGTCTGTCTGTCTGGCTGTGTATCTGTCTGTCTATGTATATATATATCTTTCTGAGCACTCTTAGTGTGGAAGTGGGATGGCAAAGCTACGTTTCTGTCATGCTTATGCTTGCTTTGATATTTTTTAATACTTTAACACTCTACAAAAGAGGTACTACAAGCTAGCCAGCTAGCTAAAGACTGCTTTGCATTAGCTTTCTATCTAGCGACCAGCTAGGTAACAATGTTAGCAAGTTATTGATAGCTACATCTTCATAGACTATCTAGCTTCACTTTTGTGGCCCAAATAATAGCAGTGTTTGTAACTGTTTGCCAAGCTAAAGAAATACTCTTCATTTAGCCTCTTCATTTAGTCTCTGAATCACTGCTCTACTCCCCTGTGTTATAGACACATTTAGAACGTAGTCACACATAGTCTTCGAAATCAGTGCTCTCACTCTTAAGTGACAGTTTTCTTTGAGAAAAGCTGATAAAATATAATTAAAAATCAATGCATGCTTCTCACCTTTACTTTTTGGATGAAATTTGACTGTGTTTTAGAACAGCTTCTAATTTTGAGTAACCACGACCACTTCCTCCTGCCTGCAAGTTACTAAAACTGACCATGAACACCCTGAATCCCACCCACTCTCGCTTTCCTCCTCACGACAGCTTCTGTGAACAACATGTGCTCAAGCTGTCATGGTCATAGCAGCAGATTGAGGCTTAGCGGTTTGTGGTGTGTGTGAGGGGAGATGAGGACTGGTCTGGAGCTCAGGGAGGTAGGACCTGAGGCACAGCCCAGAATCATCAACCGTATGTGTGATTCGTCTGTGCTGGCTACAGCCCAGAGCATCCTGGAGCATCCTTGTGGATGAGTGTTCTGTTGGTGCACTACCTTTGTGTATGTGGATCTGTCTGTCACTGTGTTGGTGCTTTTCTATGACTTTGCACCTGATAACTTCATTAGAAATACCAAAACTCTAAATCAAAGATGTGTGAACAGTCCATTTGTTAACTATGAACACACCAGAACACACAGTGTGAGTTCTTTCTCTCTATTTAACCCATTCACCAAGTGAAGCAGTGGGCAGCCCGCAACACAGCGCCCGGGGAGCAGTGTGTGGGGACAGTATCTTGCTAAAGGGTACCTCAGTGGTGCCACTAGCAGTCCTGGAATTCAAACCCACAACCTTCTGATTGCAGGAGCAGAGCCCTAACCACCAGCTGCCCCTTTTAGAGGAACCATAAGGGATTGCTTAGGGGCTAATTTAATGGATTCGTCTTTAATGAGTGTGACAAACCATTTCAAAGTCCTTATAATTAAGTTTTATACCAATAGATTTTCCTGGGATTGGACACTGATAACATTAAAAATACCTCCACGTGTTGCCAAACAGCTCTGCCCTGTTGAGGCATGGATTCCAAAAGATCTTTGAGGGACTGATGAGGTATTTGTTAGCAGCAGACTAGTTTATCCAGCACATCCCACCGGTGTTACCAGTACCATATCCTATTACTTCAAAACTGTAATGCGTTATTTATTACTTGTTACTGTCATTTCAAAGTAATTCGTTACATTACAATATTACT
>JBBPCY010000082.1:22898436-22910189 GCA_037974405.1 Brachyalestes nurse | reverse complement strand
TATGAGGGCAGCCAAGGCTAATGACTTCTCCCACACACACACACACACACACACACACACGCGCACACACGGACCTCAAAACAGTTTTAAAGGGAGATTTCTTCTAGTTCTTGTCAAGTTCAGGGCAATGTGGGTTTACACAGTGATCTTGGGACAGCTTTGATTTGCCCAAATTGTTTAGCGACTCTAAAAAAACTCTTAGAAACTGATCTCAGAGCAGTTTATAGTGCTGATTTCTCTTAGCCCTCTTCTAATCAGTCTGGTACACTTTAGCGTCTTCTTTAGCGAGTGGTGATTGAAGTGGCACGCTGCTCTCTACAGAGAGGCTTTTTTTCCTTTTCCTTAGGCATTAGGCTGGTGCTCTATGCCACCGCTTGTCACTAACGGTATTGAGAGTGGATAAAAGCCGGCTAATCCACTTTGAGACAGAATGATGCCAATAAATGAGTGCATAAATGAGGGTGCACTAGCTGGCCCTGTTTCAGTCCTACCGAGGATGGATGTGTGTGTGTGTGTGTGTGTGTGTGCGGGTGGCGGGGGGGGGTGCTGAAGTGAGACGAGATGAAAAGATGGACAAACAGGATGAGAAAGAGAGGTAGAAATCTGGAAAGATGAAGATAGAAAGCAGGAGAATAAAGTAGATAGGAAGGACAGAGAAGAGAGCGGCAGAAAGAGTTTGCGAGAGAGGAGAAAAGGAGAAGAAAGGAAGACAGATTTGAGGAGAAACTGACTGAATCAGAGAAAAAGTAAAGAGGGAAGGATGTGTGGGTGTGGGGCGGGGGGTGTTGAAGTGAGAAGGAGAGATGGCGAGATGATAAGATGGACAAACAGGATGAGAAAGAGAGGCAGAAATCGGGAAAGATGAAGATAGAAAGAAGGAGAATAAGGTAGATAGGAAGGACAGAAAAGAGGGGCAGAGAGAGTTTGCGAGAGAGGAGAAAAGGAGAAGAAAGCAAGACAGATGTGAGGAGAAATTGACTGAATTAGAGAAAAAGACGGAGAGATGGCAAGATGATAAGATGGACAAACAAGATGAGAAAGAGAGGCAGAAATCGGGAAAGATAAAGATAATAGAAAGGAGAAAAAAGTAGACAGAAAGGAAAGGAAAGAGAGGGACAGGAAGAGTTTGTGAGAGAAGAGAAAAAGAGAAGAAAGGAAGACGGGAAACTGCTTGAATGGGAGTAAAAATAAAGGGAAACGGATGGATGGAGAGAGTAAGCGGCATACAGAAAGAGTTGGAGAGAGAGAAAGTGAGAAAAGTACGAGCGGGAGAGAGAGGTAAAGCAGAAGAGGACAGAAAATCGTCAAGAGAGAAGTGATTGAGTGGTAAGAGAACAGAGAGAATGAAAGAGTTGGAACAGAAGAAAATTGAGAAAGAGGAGAGAGATGAGATATATATAGATAGACAAAAGAAACAAACAGAAAGAGAAGAGGGAAGGAAAGAGAGTGAAAGACAGAAAGAATGAGAAAGAAAGTACTGCAGGAGTGAGTGAGAGAGAGAGAGGATAAAGTATGCAAAAGGTAGAACAAAAAGAAGAGGATAGGGGACACCATGAAGAGAGATGGACTGAGGAAAGAAAAGAGAGACGGAGTGAGTTGAGAGAGAGTGAAACGGAGACAGCAGGCGATAGAGAGACAGAGAGGAGACAGAAAATGACGGAGGGAGCGAGAGAGTAGACTGCTGTTTATAAAGAGATGAAGATGGCTCCACATGGTAAAATAACCATTGTTAAATTATCACCCACCGCGACTTCACAATGTGTGCGGGTGGAGAGTACTGTGGCGGAGCTAGACTGGTAGAACTGACAGTGGTACACATAGTAGGTGTGTGTGTGTGTGTGTGTGTGTGTGAGTCAAATGTTGAAAAAAAAAAATTGTAAAAACATTTGGTTTGAGACCATAAAGGAAAAGGTTTTTATTTGTTTATTTCTTTCTTTATTTTATTTTACCCCAGTTATCTCCCCAGTTTTAGTCCTTGTACCCTTCAGAATCAGAATCAGAAAACCTTACTGATCCCAAAGGAAATTGCTTAAGTTATGACTGCAAAGAGACATAGAGACAAGAACATTATAAAATATAAAGTCTAGCCAAATTCAATAAAATCTCTGTAGAAAAACCTCCGTATGAAAATACACTATGCTTTATACACAAACTCTGGGTATAAATGGGGCAGCTGGAGGCCTAGTGGTTATGGAATTCACCCTGTTATCAGAAAGTTGTGGGTTTGAATCCCAGGACTGCTAGTGGCACCACTGAGGTTCCCTTGAGTAAGGTACCATCCCCACGCACTGCTCCCCGGGTGCTGTGTTCCTGGCTGCCCCTGCTTCACTTGATGAATGGGTTAAATACAGAGAAAGAAATGGTCATTTTCCTTTAATTCCTAGCTGTATAGGAGTCTGAAACACACCGCCAGCTAAAATAGGAGCCTGAAAGCTAGCGTGTGCTTCATCCAAGGCACGGCTATCACATCCTTTCAAAAGCAAGCTGATTGCTCTAGAATTGTGTGTATGCAAGTTGGCAGATGCCTACAGTTGGCCAGCGCTGCTATAGATTGACAGGCAGAAAGGCCCTGAGCCATTATTCCCATCCGGAGAAAACATGGCTAATTGCGCACTCTTGGACTCCTGACCACGGGTGGCTGTTGCATCGATGAGATTAGAGCCTGAGTCCCGGGAATAGGACAAAGCTCTCATCGCCAGCAGCGCTGCAAAGGGTTTATTTATAAACATAATGCAGATTTGATTGGAAAAAAAAAAATTTTGATTCCAGAGTTAACATAGAGGTATAGAAATATTTAGTAAGCATAGTTAACCTTTAGTTCAATTCAGTTCAATTCAATTGTCTTGCTGTACATCTGAGATAATAAATAAAATATCTCTTCTACTTATGAACACAATGGTGGTTTATAGGCTCGAATCCACACTTTCAACAGAAATTCTTCCACTTGTAATACGTTACAGGTGAGGAATAAATGCCCTGCATACGTAGCCAGAACAGGTCGGCATGTCCAAAATTTTATTTAAACTTTTGAATAATAATTACTTGACCATGTAGTTACTAAATAACAAGCCTTAGGATGTAATAAGCCTTGGATTCGAAGAGAGCTACGAAGTGGTTTTTCAAATCTTGGATGAATAATTCGTAATTTTGTGTGATACTCTTAGAAAGAAAGTATTAAAAGTGTGTATGTACATAATTATTGGCTTGTGAAGTAGTTTTCTGCTCAGATCAGATTGTGATTACGCTTTAAGTACATAGTAAAGTAACTCACGAGTATTACGTTCCAAAACCACCCGCAAATTGTGAAAAACCGCAAATGTGTGATGTGGTAAAAAATTCCTATAAATACCTATTTTAATAGGGAAAACCCTAAATAAGCCCCCAAATATGCCCCCAAAACACTTTAGTGTCATTTTAAATTCAGCTTAATACATTACCCTTAAAAAATTCAGGGCTATTTCACCATCCCAAGACGTGTTTTCGTATACGGTTGCTTTGTGTTCTCTCGACAGTGCTAAAAAATGTATACAGTTATATTTCATATGGAAATGTAGCTGAATTTAGGTTCATATTTATGTTTCAAAATTATGCATGAAAAATTATAGATTGCCACGAAAAAAGCAAAGTAAAAAAAAAAAAAAAAGGTCGACTGTATATGAGAAGCAAGGACGCCTGGGGTGGGATAGTTCAAGTTCCGTCACCAGATCTGAAATGAGTCGGGTTCTCTCCGCTGTTCAGGTGCTGTTGTGCGGGGCTGGAACATATACCTGCAGAAACCGCAGCTCTCTGCGGGCCAGGATGATTACCAAGCTTGAAGATGATGCAACAGAATATATTTTTCTCTCACTCCTACAGCTGCCAGTTGGCAACACACTCTCGCATCTGGTGAAAAAAACCCCATTGAAACGAAGCAAAGGAAACAGCCTGTTCTGTTGTTCCTCCTCCATTCCAGTGACTAATTTGTTGTAATGCTATACACTTCATTTCAGTCTTTCGTACGTTCCCCCCGTGCCCCCACCAGACCCTCTTTAATTCCTTCACTCACTCTGTCCTGTAGCCACTTGACTCTGAAGGCAGCCCAGGTGTCTTTCAGTAAAGAGCTTTGTAAATAATGCTATTGGCCTGGTGTGCATGACCATGTAGTTTCTGAATAACAAGCCTTAGGATGTAATAAGCCAAGGATCTGAAGAGGGTCAAGAAGAGGTTTGCGATCTAGGAGGAATAATTCAGAATTCTGTGTGGTACTCTAAGAAAGAAAGTACTAAAGTGACTAATTTGTTGTAATGCTATACACTTGATTTCAGTCCTTCGTAGGCCCCCCCCCTGCCCCCACCAAACCCCCTTTAATTCCTTCACTCGCTCTGTCCTGTAGCCACAGGACTCTGAAGGCGGCCCAGGTGTCTTTCAGTAAAGAGCTCTGTAAACAATGCTATTGGCCTGTCGTGCAGGCCAGTTAAAGCTTAGCGCTCTGTTTGTGGCTGCTATCATTGCTGCGTGGAGCACTCATATTGATTTCGCAGACACACAGAAGCCGAATCTCTGGGGTTTCCACTTTATACCTCCAACACTTCAATAGCTCTTCAAAGAGGGAGTTAGGGGGTTTTGTAGAGCTTTGTACTGCCAGCTACTTTGTGCGTGTATGCGCGTGTGTGTGTGTGTGTGTGTGAGTGTGAGTGAGTGTTTCTTTGTGTTAAACCAAGGTCACCACAGTGGTTTCCCAATAATATCTTGAACAAAACTGCCTTTTAGTTCAAGGCTTGGTTTCATTTAGATCTGTGAAACTAGATCTATTCTTACTCTTAGCGAAAGAAAAAAAAAAGATTTCTGAATGCTTCTAGGATTGAACACACGGTTCTATCTTTAATTGTTACTTGATGTGGAGGTTCCTTAAACTTCTAAAAGGTTTCTAGCACTTCCTAAAGAGGTGGACCAAAGAACTGTCCATCGAAAGGTTCTTTAGGGAACAGAAAAGTGATTCTTCTTTGGCACCGTCCAGAGTTTAGCGCTGCCTGTGCATCACGCCATGCAAACAGATCTTGGCGTAACCTTTGACGGTGACTAAGATTTATAACATTTATCAGAAGTTACCCTTTTTGATCATAAGTAACCCAATCGATTAGCCCGGTCTCTGTCTTTCTCACTCGGGCACACGCCCTTACTCTCCGTCGCCTCGCTATTGTAATGAGAATCAATTTGTAAATTGCACCTTGACATTTCCCAGACTGTTCCCTTGTGCAGTGATCTTGGCCTTAACCCTCAGCGCCTCTGTTTCCTACATTTCTTCTCCTCCTCCTCCTCCCCCTGCTCCAAACTGCTCGCTAAAGATCACTAATGCGTGCAGTGCTGCTGCTATCGGGTCAATTTATCTCAAGCATTCGACAAAGGAGCCATTCTTCTCAGGTTGTGACATTCAAATTCCAAATGTCACCTTTCTTTCTTCTTCGTCTTCTCTGATCTGGGTGAAAAATGGGAGAGAAAATGGTTTTCATGGTTTTTCGGGTTTCTTGTCAACCTCCACCACCACCCCCCCAACCCTCCCGCCAAGCACACTCTCCCCGGCTTCCGTGATTATTTGCTTATCACCCAGACTCCAGATTCAAAGGAGTTTGTTTTGTTGGTATTGTTAAATGTCAGTTTAGTGATGCTGTTTTAAATTGAGGTTTCCTCAGAGAGGCGTGTGAAAAATGGAACGTAATGGCATGAACACTATAATGTGGCGCAATTTCAAAGCCGGATAATAGATCTAATGGATTCAATGTGAAATACTAGGAAATTACACAACCATACAATTTTTTGTAATTATTTTCGCCTCTTTCAAACCCGTGTTTGAAAGTCAACAATAATTAGCAATGAATTGTGCGGAGAGTGCCATCGGCTGTGTAGAGTGAAACTGGGTTCAAGTTTAAAATAACAAGTCTTTCTTCTTAATAGACTATGGCAAGTATTCTGAAATGGCAAATGTAAACTCACTGTTTATCGTGAGTAAACTGTGCGGCAGTCTCATATCACTTTCACATGATATTAAGGCATACACCTCTGCAGATACACTTCTAATACCAGTTGAGAAATGCAAAAGGTAATATACTAATCGTTAATGCTTGCAATGACAAATGACAAGTATGGTGTCCTTTCATGACGAACCATGTCTATTATAGCTAGACACTCTGAAATGTAAATTGAAGTACCAACTCTGTTAGCTTTAGATAGCTGATCTGTTGTATGGTGATTAACACTAGAACCGCCAACATTCCAGTCCCCCCTAGAACCGCCAAGGGGGGTCATTTTGACCCCCGTGCTGCAATAGCGTCAGCGATGCTAAGATGTCATTTCTAGAGCTGTGAATCGGCTCATTCCCATCTTCTTTTTTTAAATAATAATGGAGACTGGACAAAATAAGTGTTCAAAATATATATTTTTGAGAGTTTTTCACTCTCACAACCTGTCCTCTTTTCGACTCTCCCTCGCTCAGATCCTGATACAATAGCCAGGCTTCTTTGGCCGTCATATATCTTTTGTACGGGTCCATGTCTTAAATTTGGCAGTATTTTAACCGATGGGGCGCTGCCAAAGTCAGATGACATCATAAGCGTCTAGCGTTACTAAGCGCCCGTGCTGGTGGGAGGGGCGTGGCACTAAAAACGACAGCTGATCGAAATGAGGGGGTAAAAATGACTCCTAGGTGGTTCTAGGTATAAGTGGTCGTATTTATTTGTCTTTTTATCACACACTCACCAAAATCCACTAGATGATTAATAAAGCCATTTTAGTAAAAGTAATGAATATAAAGATGTAGGGGTTTTATTTTAACAGAACTACAAGCATTTGAAAACGTCTCTCTCTCTTTCTCCGGGTTGACCAGAGGAGGACGTTTTCCTCTTTTGGGTCTTGGTTCCTCTCGAGTTTTCTTCCTGCAACTTAGGGCCTTTTTCCTCGCCTCTGTTGCCTTTAGCTTGTTCACTAGTGATTCAGGCCTGGACTTTGCAAAGCTGCTTTGTGACAACTTTGGTTGTGAAAAGCTCTATGTAAATAAAATTGATTTGAACTGAATTGAGGTTCTGTTGTAACAAGCGAAGCGGTCAAAAGGACACACTTCTATGCTAATCCTATCATCCTTGTGGGATTACAGTAGTGTGCTAGCACTAAGCTAATGACATTACAGATTAACAGATTTTGGCAGTTCTAGATGGAACACAGACCTCTGAAGTTCATTTCATGTTCTAGTTGAAGTTTGTAACAGATATATTAACTCCTTCAGCAAAGTACTTTAGCTCAGAGCTACTCTCTGCCAGACACCCAGTGGTTAGGCTGCCACTTGTATTCACTTCCAGATGGTCTAAAGCAGTGGTTCTTAACCTTTTTTGAACAAACGCCCCCTGACCTCATCATGAGCCTCTTGACAGCCCCCCCACACACACACACAAAGAAATAGGCTATTATCATAATTGACGGATGAAGATTCTGAAAATATATGGCCTAATAATAATAATAATAATGACTCATTCTTATAAAACTTTTCTTAAGATTGAACAAAGTTATGAAATGCATAATTCCCAGCACACAGTAGGTATTCCACTGCATCGTGCAGATTCATTCGAATAAGTCATGAATCCCAGATAATTTTGGAGGTTTAAACCACTTTGGGCCAGGCAAATATCAACTTCCCACCACACAGTAGACATCCCACTATGAGGAAAAGGTAGAATTCTTCTGGTGGATTCCCCACAAAGGGAAAAGCCGTGACTACCCATGTTCTGTCTGTCCAATGAAAAGTTTGGAGGAAACTGAGCTTTTGAGTAGGGGGCGTAGGATTTGGCTTATTTATTTCTAATCATTCCATGAATATATTATTACATCTTATTTCGTGTTCAAATGCACAATGCCTGTTTATTGTATATGCTTAAAAATTCTAATTCATAAAATTGACGCCCCCCATTTGCGTCTGAGCGCCAATTAGACATCACATGACGGGGAAGTGAATAATATTGATTATATCATTACAATGCCACCATATATAAGGCAGCAAGTGAAGAGTCAAGCATAAGGATCTAAGTGACCTTGACGATGGACAACTGGGTCAAAAACATTTTCAAAATGTCTTTTGGGTGTGTGCAGTGGTTAGTACCTACTAAAAGTGGTCCAAGGAAGGACAACTGATGAACCAGCGTCAGGGTTGTGGGCATCCAGGGCTCACTGATGCGTGTAGGAAGAAAAGGCAAGCCTGTCTGGTGCAATGCCCCAGAAGAGCTTTTGTAGTACGAACTGTTGAAAAAGTTAATACTGCCTTTGCTAGAAAGGTGTCAGACCACACAGTGTATTACAGCCTGCTGTGTATGTGGCTGAGTAGCTTGCAGACCAGTCAGAGTGCCCATGCTGACCCCTGTCTGCCAGAAGCACCTGCAGTGGGCACATGAGCTTAGTTATATTGTTCTCTAATTATATTTTCAGTTCATGTAGTAAAACCAAACAAAGCAATAACAGTGTATTTAGACTTGGAAGGATAAAAACATATTTCCTTCTGAACAAACTGTAGTCCCTTGAGAGCTTTGTTTTATTTAAAACCTCTGATTGCCTGAAGACTCCCTTCTCGGGATTTACTCTCCTGCGGGGTTTACTTACAAATTTAATCTAACACACCTGGCTCTGAAATTCAGTTTCTGAAGTCCTTGATTAGCAGCAGCAGGTATGTTTGATAGGACTTGGAACCAAACCAGACAGGGTCTTTGTGCTCCATGAACTGGGTCAGGCACCCCTGGAATCAAGCCCGGTTTACTCATTGTGTCATGTGATCTCATACCTTCACTGATTGAGGATCAATACCAAAGTCAGTGGAGCCATGGAACAACAGAGGAAAAAAGTAGGATCCAACAAGCTGGCCAGTCTATTTATACCCCTAGAATGCATTTCTCGTCAGCACCACAGGAAATAAAGAACACCGGGTTTTTATCAACAGGAGGTCAGCTGTATCCAGATATACCACCGAGACGCAATTTCAGCTAACATAGATCATGTAGCTTTTACAGTGTACACACACACACACACACACACACACACAACTTATGACTGGAAGAATGCCATCGGCACTATGTTAAACTGCATGTGTGAATAGTATTGTATATTAACATAAGGCATATTTATGCTCATATGTACAGAATTGCATGTAATAGCACCGGATCAACTCAAGTCGGCGTAATATTGGTAAAAGAGTCACTTTGTAAAAAAGTTTGTCATAAAAAACTGTTAGAATTGCAGCTGGAATCATCTCCATTTTCCATATTTGTGTTCATACTTTTGAATGCATAATTCATACATTGTAAAATTTTTGTGCATTAGATGGCATGCCTACTTCCCAACGCCTGGCATAAAATCTGTACAATTTCTCCTGAGCAGCGTGTAACTACATGTAAAACAAAATATAAAACAAGTTATAACATGTAGACGAAATGTTTGTAATGTCAGTTAACCCAAATAATGTCATTTTGCACATGGCAAATGTTTAATTAAGACCATGAATGAAAACACCTCTATTACATGTATTTTCTTGTTATTTATTTTTTTTGTGGTAAATTCATAGCTGAACATCTAAGCATGGCTTATAAAACAACCTTAACTTAGTTTGATCTGAGCATCATCACGTTTAGGTTAGATCTAGATCAGAGCTGAGCTCTAAATGGCAGGTTGCACCAAAATCCTGTCTTCGCTTCGCACTGTATCAAACATCAGGTTAAACTAAATTCCTGGACCTCTCAGCAGGTTACAGCACTTCAAAAGAAGTCTCTGTGATACTGAGACAGCAGGAGGATTCTCAGACTTTTTGTACATCTGCTTCTTTTTCTTTCTTTTTTTTTTCCTGTGTTTCCCCCCCTACCCGGCTCAATTTGGCCTACTTTAGGGACTGTGGGCTTCCACCGACAGACACAGACGGCGACTGCCACTTCTGATGACTCTTGCTTGATGTCTTACTCGTCGGAATGGTGTAGGGGCGGCAACAAACATTCAGCACTTGGTTTAGTCCGAAACGAAGCTTGTGAATCTTGTTGACATCAGTTATACAGAGACATCTTATGCCAGACAGTGCTCTCAATCCTTTCTGACAAGGCCATCTATAACATTCATTTATAGCCTCTTGACATTTTAACCAAGACTTTTTAGCCCAGACTGAAACTGTGTGTAAACCAGTCATGGTAAAAAGGCTTGGGACTAAGATGCACACACTGAACTTTCGTCTTAGGGTAGCCTAGGAGCGTCTTTTCACCTGGTCATTTGTGTGGTTTGTGTGTAGATTGGATCCTGAGCATTTTAACCACATGCATTGATATTCATTCATTCATTAATTCATTCATTTTCTGTAACTGCTTGGTTCTTACTAGGGTCACATGTACCCGAAACCTACCCCGGGACCAATGGGTGTGAGGCAGGGAGATGCATTAATATTTAGTAGAAAAATACACCTCACTGCATGAAACCATGTTTAGTTTAACGGTTTAGGCCTCGTCCACACGGACGTTTGAATCTTGAATAAATGAACGTGCTCTGAACTCCATAGGCGTTTTGTAGTGTTTTGTATCTGCACTTGATTGGTGTTACACTGGCGTTCGTCCGGCGCTTTTTAATGCCAGCCTGCAGCCCAATGTGTAGTTTCATGTATTCACCTGTGGGGGCAGTAATCATTCTCTCCAGATTGTTTACATGTTGGACATTTGTAGTTCTACACTGAAAACATTGTAGTTCTACACTGAAAACGAAGTTTTATTCTTTGTTAAAACTTACTTTATAGTTTTAAAAATCCTCCTGAATACACATGTATAAATACAGGGTAATGAAATACATATTTGTGGTGGTTTCTATTTGATTTCAGCCTTGCTCACCTGGTGCCACGAACGCCCGAAAAACGTCTAATTCAGACGCCCATGTGGACGAAGCCTTAGATGTGTCTAATGGAGTGTACAGCGTGACTATAAGAGGACACCTCACTTCCTATTGACAAAAAAGGGTTCTTTGTAGTGACTTTAGGTTCTTTGAAGGTGTTTTTAGAATATGGCCCTTCCAAATGAGATGTGTGAGCGTGAAGAACCTTTGCAGGAAGTTGGAGGAACCCCCACATAATTTTTCTAGAACTATATATTTAAGCAAAGATACATCCATCACTGTTTTATTATGGAGACTGCATGTTAACATCTGTTGTCTTGTGTAATACGTATAGACTGGAAAATCCATTCTTTCACTTGAATATAACACTTCATTTATTCCACAGGTATCATTGTTCCATATAGTTTCTACTCACACTGGAAACTGTCTCAGATGTGATAAACAACAGCTCCAGATGTGTTGTGGTGGATTTATAGACGCTAGTGCATAAACTAGTGTACTGGGATACGACTGTTTGTAGTGCAGACAGAACAGTAGACCTATTGTGCGAAGGCAGATGTTTTACTGTCACTGAGAGGTGTTACAAAAAAATATGAATAAAATCATTTGTCACCTTGTGACACCCCAGAAGGGCTTTTTACTCTGCAGGTGCTTCCTCTCTCTCTCTCTCTCTCTGTCTCTCTCTGTCTCCATCTCTCTCTCTCTCTGTCCCTCTCTGTCTCCATCTCTCTCTCTATCTCTCTCTGTCTCTCGCTGTCTCCATCTCTCTCTCTCTCTCTGTCTCTCGCTGTCTCCATCTCTCTCTATCTCTCTCTCTCTCTCTCTCTCTCTCTCTCTCTCTCTCTCTCTCTCTCTCTCTCTATCCACCTCTCTCTCTATCTCTCTAT
>JBBPCY010000082.1:22870017-22887817 GCA_037974405.1 Brachyalestes nurse | reverse complement strand
TGCATCATTTCTCTTATTTTGATGTTTTGTCATTTCCTTTAAAATGATGCTTTAAAGAACTATATTTTTATTTGGAAATTAGGAGAAATATTGCGAGCCACTTTTCAAAACGAAGGCAAAGCGGTTCAGTTCAATATTTGCACCTATAAAAGATAAAACCTGAGAAACTGAACATGTTTGCAGTGGTGTCTCATTTTTTTTGGAGCTGTATATATTTGAAGGAGAATCCCTGAAAATGTGTGTGTGTGGGGTGGGGGTGTGTGTGTAATGGAAAAGCAGTTGATTATGTTTATGTATAATAATGTCACAAACAGAGCCACATGCAGCGATACACAGGCTCCAAACACTGATCCGCTTAAAGTTGTTCATCTATAAATATTGATGCACGCAACACTTCTTATGTATCTGCAGGGAACAGAAAACTAGAGCTAGTGTTGTTTTATTATTTGTTTAAGGATATTTTAGCGCCCCCTGACGGCCAATCTGGAACATATTTTTCCTTTCTCAAGTGGATCTCAATCCATATCAATTTAGAGAGGATCAGACATTTTTGAATTGAATTCATAGTCGCCAGAGCCACATTAATTAACTGAACTGTGATGACTATAATGAACAAAAGTCAAAATTTTTTGTTACTGAACTCTGTGACCTCAGTGAAATAATTTATGCGAGGTACTTGATAAGTAGTGGACAGTTCTTCCTCACACTGACATTCTCTTCAGATTTCATGATGACTGACCACAATTAAGCCTGCCAAATCCTTATAATTTCTCTTATTGCATTTTGCTTGAGGATGGAACATGCTAACTTGTACGTGCATGCATCAAATGTACATGCATGTCATCTCAGCTACATACATGTAAACAGTGAGATGAGTACAATCTGTCTCAAACTAATTTAGTTTTATTGGATTTAGAGTTTAAACTGTTCATGAGTTTAATTATTTCAGAATATAAATTCAATATAATAGAAATAAAAGTCCTTGGTGTAGTTTTGTCAAACAAATAAATCTGGGGGACAAAAGGGTCGATTTTTTTGATGAATTTTGGTTTAGTTTGGGGTCAGAAAAACGGAGAACCCAGAATTCTGTATGAATAGAACGACACTGTAAACCCCATTTCAGGCCAGTCAGACTCATCTTATGTGCTTGTGTAGCAGGAGGGAGTACTCATTTTGGAAAAGGTCTTTTAAAAATGTCCTTTTTAGTGCAGAAAAATAATTAATGTGAATACGAGCAAAATGTGAGTGTTTTGACCCTGCGCTCTTCACAGGGCTCCACCCAGACAGCTAACTCTGCTGCTTTGTTATCCCATTGATTTGTGCATTATGAAAAACAAAATGGCTCCAGTCCGCTTCTTGTTTTGCTTTATGGTTAAAGAACCTCATGGCTTACCGTACATAAACAGCC
This sequence comes from Brachyalestes nurse, assembly GCA_037974405.1. Classification (NCBI taxonomy): domain Eukaryota; kingdom Metazoa; phylum Chordata; class Actinopteri; order Characiformes; family Alestidae; genus Brachyalestes; species Brachyalestes nurse. The sequence goes on along the minus strand of JBBPCY010000082.1, from coordinate 22,886,409 downwards.
ACAATCTTCCAGCACTTGACGGGTAAAAACAAACTACTCAGGAGAATGGCTGCCCAGGGGTTTGTGCAATCTCATGAAGAGACAGCAGCACCGGCATAATAAAGCAATAAGCTGAGGGCCCATGTGTTGTAGTGATTTTTACCACGGCTAAAGGGTGATGCTACACCTAATGCGAGACGAAGTTAAACCTCCCACCTGATGAAATCGCTGTAATGCTCCGACTCCGGTGCCTTATTGCTTTTATAAAATGCTGACAAACTATAAAACACATTATTATAAAATACAATACAATACAATGCATGAAAAATGCATTTTGGGGGTCTGTGTTGACCCTTTCATTGGGTATTTGATCCCTAAACCAAAATGTAAGACAGCGTGGGTGTCTGTTAACTGACAAAGCAGAATTAGAATTTAGTATTCTCCTCCAAGCGTGTTGAGCTGTCTATGGATGCTGTGTTAGTGGCAGGCCTACTAGGTTTTACATTCCCAATGTTGGCAGCATTGTATAATTAAAAAAATCATAGCTAGTAGGTGGGATTGGAAATTGGGAAGAAAATGCCCCCCCCAAATAATACAAATAATTTTATTAAGGTAGTATTCCATTGACATATCTATGATCACTTAAAAATGTTAATAGCTTGGTGCTATTGAAGGGCTTTGCCACAAGTAAGGATTTGGCCTAATTAATCAAATCTGATATATGATGAACAGCACTCAAAAAACAATAATGTGGCAACAGATAAGTTCTAGTGGTCTAGGATCTCATCAATGCTAAATTAGGTTCTGACACACAACAAATACTGAGGTTAGTTTCAGTTGGTTCCCTTTCACAGCTGCTTTGCCGTAGCAGAACTGAGTTTGGTGTATTTAAAAAGAGCCATATACGAAAAAAAAAACAAAAAACTGTAATACTAAGCAACAGAAAACAACCTGTAGCATTCACTGTGACTTTACTGGGTCATCCAAAGTTTACCTGATTTGCCTTTGTGACCTTCTGTTTTTTTATTCTGAAAGCAAAAGGTGTGTCCGTTTATGTCCAGGGGGGTAATTCCCTTCAGCACAAAAGCAAAGCGAGTGCAGTGACAGCCTAGCATGGGTGATTTGCTCTAAATTAGCAGCATTCAAAAATTACCCAGCAAATTTAGAAGGTTGGCATCACCGCGGTTACTGAGTGTGCTGAGAGTCCGTGCCCATCACACTGTGATTAATGATCTCTTGGTCTCTGCTGACCGTTTGAAAGGTTGACCTTTTTTTTTCGTGAAAGCCCTGTCTGTCTCTCTTTCATCATCTCTCTCTCTCTCTGTCTGTCTGTCTCTCTCTTAATCTTTCAAAGGGAGTAGTGTGCTGGGATGTGAATGATTTATATGTGCTGTTTCAAGAGCAGTCATATTTAGATGTGACAGGTATGCCTCGATGTAGAGCGTAGACTTTTATCTGCACACAAGCTGAATACCCTTCACTAGCAGCGGCGGCAGCAGCACTGTTCGCTTGATGAGGTGAGGTGGTTTGAGACATCGCCGAGCAGACAGGTAATGTAACCTTGGTCTAGTGGACCCCCATTTTCTCAAAGAGGCCCTTTTCCATCATCACAACACAGTAAATCACTTCCTCTGTTGCCATCTCCTCCGGATCGCCAGCTCTTTTTTTAGCGTGTGCTGCCTCTGCTTTCACCGCTTAGCACTAGCGCGTTCTAAAGACGCACTTCACAGCGTGAGGAATGCAATCCCCCCGTGTGCCTTTTGAGTATTTTAGACAGTATAGATTCACGGTTGAAATGCAATACACTCTGTCAATACGAGCGGAGAATGGCAGTCACAAGGTCCAGTGCTTCTAATAAGTGATCCCTTCGGCCTCCGTGTCAGTGGCCCTGACTGAGATGGAATTCTCCCCTAATGCCGGTCGGATCTTTGCTGAAGTAATGTCGACTTGATGTGTATCGATTTTCATAAGAGAGTGTTGCTTTTAATTCACACGGCAAAGCCACAGCCCCTTAGAATCGAAGCACATTTCCATTTGCATTCTGGAAGTAAGTAGTGAGCGGCAGAGTAGCAATTGGGCAAATGTCTGAGAGTTTAACATCTGATTTCCACTTTTTTGGAGCTCAGAGAAGCTTTAAGGGGCAGATTTTGATGTGATGACGATGTGAAAGCAGCGGTGCATCAGTGGCTAAGCGCTCAAAACCTTTTTTGCTGATGGCATTAAAAAGTTGGTTCGACGCTGGGAAAACTGCATCGCAAAGGAAGGTGAATATGAAGAAAAGTGATGGAATTTGTTGTTGAAAATCTTAATAAATAGAGCTAAAAAAACGTGTGGAAACTTTTTGAATGTCCCTTGTATATCATGAGGTCGTCATGAGGCCCTCAATGAGAAAGGGCCCTCACGAAGTGCATTAACATGTACATTAACATGCTGTAGTGTGGAGGGAGTGATGATTCTCTCTCCTGAAACGCAGTGCTGATGTAATGCTTGAAAGTTCATTAACCCATAATCAAAGAATAAAAAGGCTTCCGATCTAATTTGCTGAGGTAATAATAAACAAAAACATTTTCTTTCGTTTTTCCACTGCTATGTTCACACATGTTACAGTATGTTACAGTAATCTGTGTCTTTCTGTCATGTGCCTGTTTGTTTTAATCTAAAGTTACGTTTGTTCATTCTGCAATGATCTCAGGACCTCTGATTCCTGAGCCCCCCCTCGAAAAAATGATACTAATAATTTCATTAAAACAGTATTGCATTAACATGTCCATGACCGCTTGATGTTTTTTAATAGCTTGGGCTGTTGAAGCATTTTGCAGTAAAATAGGATTCGCCCTAATAAGTCAGATCTGATATGTGATGAACTTGAACAACACTCAAAAAGTATGTGGCATTAATTAGGTTCTAAAGCACCACCAACAAGGACCTAAAACTATTTTCTTTCGTTTTTACACTGCTACGTTCACACATACCTAGCATAGTAACCCATGTCTAACTATCATTTGCTTGTTTGTTTGAATCTAAAGTTATGCTTGTTCATGTGAAATTCTGCCAGATCTCAGGGCCTCTTATTTGTGAGCATCTGAACGTGTGTTAATCTTGTGGTGTGAGGGGCTTTGACGACTGAAGGATGATTAAAGACAAAAGTATATGGAATCTGTCATTATGGAGTGCAGCGTCTCATGTTTTCAGCATTGGGTTAAATTTAAGGAATCCTATGGTGTGGGCCAGGCATCATATATAATAACTATGATCAGGTAGGATTGTCATGGTGTGATTAAGGTCTTAGTCGAGCTATGCTTAGCCTGTTTAAACATGTGGCTTGGGCTGATATTGGCAGGAACTGCTCAAGATAGATTTGGACATGTAAGCACATAGATGGCTTCACTGACTTGCAACGCTTTCTGCAATACCGCATGTGGGATGACAGCTTTTTGACAGCAAAACAAACATAGAAGGCGAAAGGGCTCCCACTTTTGTGGAGAGGAAGAGACGTGCCATTTTTGTCAGAGGTGCCCACCATGAGATTTAAATGAACTAATAAAGAATGCTATGTTAAAATGGCAGAAAATTCATAGTAGATAAAAATATGGATACTGTTGTGTTATGAAGAGGCCATATCACCTTAGAAAGTCAGACTGTGCTGCCGTGTGAAAGGACTAGTGCTCTTTGAAATGTTTCTCAGAATAACTAAGAATGTTGTCAGGATATTGTGTGTATGGTAAACAGTTATTGTCTATGCAGTGAGGCAACACTGTTCCTAAGGCATCTAACATCAGAATGTAAGACAGGTCAACACATACAGTCATGCTAAATTGTTTTATAAATACCTTTTTTCCACCAAACTGGCCTATGCTCTTTTTATATTGATATAACATCAAGGTTTCTTTGCTCATTCCCAGGCTTGTTAACCACTACATTATTTCAGGGGCCTCTTAACCCCTGGGCTTCATGAGTGAGCAGTTAACCATCCCTAGCTCAAATGTTGGCAGCCCTGCACTGGCACATTTTTAAGCTGCGCCTCTCCTCGGACATACATCTGATTCATACGTCTGTGGAAATCCATAGAGAAATAGCTAAAAGCTAATTCATAAGCTAATTCATTCATGAAACAGGTGGCAAAACTGAAACACATCATTGTAGAATGGATAACCAAAAAGAAAAACAGTGAGATTCTCAGTTTATTATTCAGGTAACGCTAAAGTACCAAACTAACAATAATTGCTAAATCTTGCTAGCTAGGGCCATCTTATTGCAGTAGCTAGCTAATGTTGACTAGCAAGCTGCTGGTAGTCTAGTGGTTAGGGAGTTCCCCCTGTGATCAGATGGTCATGGGTTCAAATCCCAGGACTGCTAATCGCACTACTGAGGTACCCTTGTGCAAGGTACCATCCAGACATGCTCCTCCCGGGCAGTGGTAGCTGCTTCACTTGGTAAATGGGTGAAATACAGAGTTGTTCACACTGTGTGCTGTGAAGTGGTGAGTCCATGCGTCACTATTAAGGGCCACTTTACTTTAAGTTAGTTAAATGCACCAAGAGGATATGTTAGATTACACCTGACTGTTTGAATTACACTGGTATCAGTCAAATAGCTCGAACTGGGTGAATAAGTAACAACATAGTGCCTAACAGAGGCCGACTGAAGGTCATTTTAACTTCATCTCACTAAACCCACAAACATTATGCACTTAAAAAATCTCTTAAAGTTGGTGATGAAACATGTTTTTGTGAGGTAAGCTTCCCAATGAAATGATTCAACACAACGTGCGTTGGCTGTTTACAACCAGAAACACTCCTTTGTGATGCAATGGACACACCACTGAATGGAAGGCTTTCATTGCACTTTACAGAGGGCGGCAAATCGTTTCGGCAATTAAATATATGAGTTGAATTAATTGTGCGGCCTCAATACACAGCCCAGCGGAAGCCCTATCAATAAGAAGCAAAAAGCCCCAGTTATATTGTAATGAATCTTCTTCCCATTGTAAATAGCCCTCGACTTGTCGGAGCTCCCCGCATTTATGCACTTGCAGAACTGTTATAAAAGTGACTGATGCTTCGTACGCTTGGCTCGATTGATTTTGTAATCTGCTGTTTCTTTTAGGCTCGGTTGGGAACACTTTCCAAAGACATGTTTCTGAAAGCGCATCTCAGAAAGAAATGTTAAACTGCTGAATGTCCCTCATTCCTCTCCTTCACGGCAAGGCACTATAGAAACGACATGCCAGCAATTGTCTGGATGCAGTATTTGTTTTCGCAAGCTGCGTGGGTAGATGGTTGTTCATGTAATGCTAAGACCGCATTTAAGACACTCGAGGGTTAGCGGAGATGTAAGCTGTAGACAGAAAAGTACTGCAGATTTGGTGAATGAATGCGCCAAAGCTGGCTCCTAATTGAGCTGAAAACCAATTTTCTTCCCTCTTAAGCCACATTTTGTTTCAGCGGTTTTCTCACTTTGCTGAGGGGAAGATCCACACAGCATTGAATTACTAACACGTCGCTTCCGAAAAGCCCTATAAAGCTGCTAACTCATCACACACAGGGGCAGATCTGGGGCTCCAAATAAAGTTTGGCCTGGCGGCCCTCATTAAAGAGGTATGCAAAAAATCTTTATCATACTATATTTATCTTCAGTAGTCAACATTTCTAGTCAAAATTGCTGGGTCATTTTGAAGGAATGTTGATGTGGTTAACACTTGGTGTTGAGTCGTTTTGGCTATTAAGGGCAATCAATAGCAACTTCAGCTACAGGTAAAGCTTCATTTGATGATTCTCATCAGACTTTTCTTGAATACTGGATAGAATACAGTGGTTTCAGGGTTGCTTCCAATAGTGCTGAATAGGTAGAAAGGTGCTAGGCTATTACAATGCTATCTCTATGTATGCATTTGCATGACTGGCAAATATAATTTATAATGTTAGGAATACTCTTTGTTCACTCTTGAACCAAGAACAGTTCCAAGGAAAGTTTTTAATTGGTATGAAACAGGGGTGTCAAACTCGAGCCAAAGTGTTGAGACGAAACAATATCTAGAGGGTCCTAGAGAGTTACGACCCGAATATGATAGCCTAGCCGATTACTTACCGATTCTAACACAGTTGTAAAATTATAAAAACGCACAGAAGCCACAGAAAAAGGAAAATTCCCTCACTCATACGCCGCATTACTGCGTATTCTTCCACCGCGTGCAACGAAACTAGTTCTCCCACGTAGTCTGTAAGTATGAGGCTAATGGTGTAAGTCGAGTTGGAGTGGGAGTGAGCGTCATAAACCCAAAGCATTGTATGCTGTAACTCGAGGACCCCCTGTACAAATAAAAAAGGAAGGTAGTAGTCATTCAGTAGTTATACCACTCTGATACTTAAATTATTTGAGAATAGAAATAAGAAATAAGAATTTAATCAGTTTTATATAGATAAAAATAGATTAAAAAATACACATGTTCTTTCATTGAGTGTGTGTCAGGCTTGGCACTTTGATAATATGGGGTAAGGACTGGCACTGAGAGTTTTATTTTCAGGTTGTAATAATGCATTACAAAATAAGTCTTTTTTATGCATGCGACACCATACCTTTTGACATGTATAACACCCACCTAGAGCTTATGTCATGCCTACTACTGCTTCAAATCCAAATACAGATAATAATCCAGATATTTCGAGTCGTGAACAGATACAGAAACAGATAGCGATAGTGATGTGCTGTTGCATTGCACTTTATCACACACAGATATGCACAGAGACTCCTCAGACACAGTATTTGCACCACCTTTAGGTCTTTTATCACCATGCATGAAGGCTTGAATGTGTTTTCAGTGGGGGCAGAGCGATATTGCTTTCTAAACTTCTCAAACTAAAGCTGAGCATGAGAACACACTCCGAGCTCAATGCATCACCATCAGCTCATGGAACACAGCGAGTGACAAATCGCTGTTGCTTCTCATTTGCATGCCCAATCGTCCTTGACTCTTGTTGTATACGTTTTTTTTTTCCCCTTCCCCCTTCCACCTTAGCCAAAAAAGCCAGGGAAGCTTTTTCATGCATCATGCTGAACAGTGAATGATTCATTGGTTTGCTCTAGCGAACTACACATACCAGATCGTATACGGTGATAGATATCCACAATACGACAACATTTGCGGAACCTATTGTGTTTTACCCAAACGCCGAAACGACCGTTCTCCATCCATCTTCTCCGATGGCCGGACCCGAAAGTAACGACTGTACATGCCAGGCGGGGGAAAAACCTCACTAGCAGATGCAACAGAATGTCACGGCTTCTCTCATTCTTTTTCCCTGAACAATAAGCTGCTTCCTCCAGTGGTCTTTCTATGTGTGTCACTGGCACATGACACAGGAGCTCAGAGATGTCATAGATAAAAGACCCGGGTTTGAAGTGGGTCACTCAACAGCGTACAAGTGCTGTAAGAGGAGACAATGACTGTGTCTGTTATGCCTCTCAAATCCTCAACCTGCCGAACCTTTCTTTCTGGTCTTCAGCAGGGATAGATGGGGGGGAAATCACTCACAAAACACCCCTTTGTGAACTTCATTGTTTTTGGTACTCGACTGCTTTGTCTCCCTCACTTTTATATATATTAAGGCATGCCATTTAGAAAATATGTGTACAATATGAGGTTTGGATATATAGAATGGATATATTGAGACATGTTGATATGGGATAAAAACTTTGAACATATGGAATGATCACTGAAAATATATAATGATTCGAGGTACCATTCTATTAAAACATTTAATCTAATGTATTACAAACTCTCTGATTAATTGATTAAAATTAATTAAACACATTTTTGGTGTAAACGTTTTTGAATTGCGGCGTATGAGTGAATGAATAATCAACATTACAGGCGCTGCACCCGTGCATGTTTCATTCATACAAATCGCTGAGTGGATAAGAGGGGGGTGTGTACTGATGTACTCCAATGATACAGAAATTCAACATTGCATGAACTGCAGAGAACGATACTCCTATCAACCGTGACATCTGTCCCTTTTTAATAGTAATCTTTTCACTCACTGGGCAGAGCAGCGCGTTCATTTTACAGAGCGCCTGTAGCCAGAACCGGACCGGGTGGTGCGATTAATCAGCATTCATTATTTATACACTATTTTTTCAGTAATTAATTGATTGAAATTAGCACGTTATTTCGATACCCCTACTAATATATTATATATATGTATTTATGCTGATTAATCGTACCACGGTCTGGTGTTCTGTCACGCTACCCATCGAGATGTTCTGTGTTACCGTGGGACATTGGCGGTTGTATAAACTTCAAGGAAGTTTTCCACAGGGTAACATGAATCAATAGACTTTGATTGTCGATTTGCACTATGGTAGCATTTTTTGACAAGGTAGCACTCATCATCAGAACACCCATGCCTGTTTGTACATTGTCTTATACTGCACCTTATAGATGGACTTCGTTCCATCATTGTTCTCCCTGATGCGTTTTTCTCTCTCAGCATTACTGCACATGAACAGTGCAGAAACAGTTCTTAAATAAAAGAGACGCTGAAAGTCTGTAATGCTGATTATTCATTCACTCATATGGCCAAAAAAAAAACATTTACAGCAAAAATGTGTGCGATTCATTTAGATGAATTCAGAAAACAGACAAAATCAGAGAGCTTGTAATGAATTAGATATTTTTGAATAACCTGAGAACCCTAACTACAGTCAATTTCAGTCCATATGGTCAAACTTACTGAAATAACGTGCCATAATAGATCATTTACAATATAAAGGCCGCTGAAGTGCGCTGTGGTATCCTCTGGCGCCAAGGCGTCAGCAGCAGATCCTTAAATCCGGTAAATTGAACTGTGGGGCCTCCATGGATTAGACTAGTTTGCTCAATACATCCCACAGACGCTCAGTCAGATTGAGATCTGGGGAATTTGGAGGCCAAGTCAACACCTTGAGCCATTCCTGGACAATGTTTGCAGTGTGGCAGGCCATTGCAATTATTGGAATTCTATGCTTGTTCTGCAACTGTGTTCGGTAGGTGATGTGTATCAAAGTAACATCCACATTAATGCCAGCGCTCAAGGTTTCAGAGCAGAAATTGCCCAGAGCATTCACACTGCTTTGGTCAGCTTTCCATCTTCCCATAGTGCATCCTGACACATTCTCTTCCACGGATAAACAATGTAGACGCAAGCTGGCCGTTCACATGATGTGAAAGAAACAATGATCTATTAGACCAGGCCACACTTTTCCATTGCTCTGTAATACAGTTCCTTCTCACATAAGGGGTAAGTGAGTAAAAGTGAGTAAAATACTTGCCTGTGAACCTGATGACAGAGTTGCAGGTTCAACCCCCCCTAGCTTTCTACCACTGTGTCCTTGACCCTCAGTTGCTCCAGGACTGTCCCTGAACAACACAAAGTGATCAACGGTCTGAAACATCTCTAAAGTTATCAGGTGGTTCACTGCTTGTACACTGCATTATCAACACTCATTTGTGGTGCATCAGGATGAATTCCATCCAGTCACCCATCCATCTATCCATCACTCTCACTCCATGTTTGTACATTGCCTTATCTACACTTGTCCAACCGTCCATTCATCCATCTATCCATCCATCTACCCATCCATTCACCCATCCATCCATCCATTCATCCATCCATCCATCCATCCACCCACCCATTCATCCGTCCATCCATCCACCCATCCATCCATCCATCCATCCACCCATCCGTCCATCCATCCACCCACCCACCCGTCCATCCATCCAGCCACCCATCCATCCATCCATTCATCCATCCATCCATCCATCCATCCATCCATCCATCTACCCACCCATCCATCCATCCATCCATTCATCCATCTATCCATTCCTCCATCACATTCACTCCTTTTGTCTGTTTTCAAATGAAAAAAGTACAAGTATAAAAGCCATTCTTCCATCCATCCATTCACCCATCCATTCACCCATCCATCCATCCATCCATCCATCCACCCATCCATCCATCCATCCATCCACCCACCCATCCATCCATCCGTCCATCCATCCATCCATACGTCCATCCACCCATCCATTCATCCATCCATCCATCCATCCATCCATCCATCCATCTACCCACCTATCCATCCATCCATCCATCTATCCATCCCTCCATCACATTCACTCCTTTTGTCTGTTTTCAAATGAAAAAAGTACCAGTATAAAAGCCATCCTTCCATCCATCCATTCATCCTTCTGTCCATCTGTCTATCCACCTGTCCATCCATTCTTTGAGCTATCCATCCATCCGTCTTCGCTCTGCCTTTGTATTAAGTCATAGCATCAGATTCTCTCTCTCTCTTTTCTCTTTCTGTGAACATTGAGTCATAGTAGAACAACAGTCTGTTTCAGAGTGTGGGATGTAAAACATTCAGAGATAATGAAAAAGAAATAAGACAAAGAGGAGATTACGCGAGAGATGACCTGAAGGGATATGTCTGACTCTACTCTCAGATAAATTAGACATTTTTCATATTCTTTTGGCTAGTGAGGAAAGTGTGATCAAAATGAGATTTTTTTTCACTCTCTTGTAAGGGAGTCTGTCATGCTTTGTTAGAACAAGGACAGCACACTAATTATAAGTCAAACACAGCAAGGTTCTAGACTGTAATTTTTTAAAATATTACTCTCACTTTGAAGTCAGTCAAATACCGTGTTTCTGTTTCATGACCTGGTATCTATAAACGTATATACAGTTATTCTGAGTGGCTTCAGAAACAGTAGCTCATAGGTATGCTGAGCAAGAGACACAGAGGTCTAACCATGCAAGGCTTTGGTATATAGCTTGCGTAACTGTCTGTGGTTCCATTTTGACTGTGATGTTGGAACCGCTTTTGCACTGACCAGTTACAGGCTTTGTTGCATAGTGTGGTTATCCAGAGAGTTAATCCAGCTCCCATTTGCGTGACACAGCGTTTGCAGCTTTTAATTTTCACAGCAGTTACATCATGTAAACATCAGGCAAACATTGTCTCCGCAAGTAATCCTCTTGAATTAGGAGTTAGGAGTTTGTTTAGTATGTATGCACTTCTTGCACAAGAATTTCACTCATATGTACTGTACCAGTAAGGTGAGGTGACAATAAAGTGATTTGATTTGATTTGATATCCATGCCGTAATATCTAATCTTCATTCCCCTTAAGATGTGTTAAGGAATGACTAATGACTTCTATAAAATATGGTCACAATAAAGAATGTTATAGTTAGAAACGTTTTGTTTCTTTTTCTATGAAGACATGATTTCAGAACGGCAGGGTGTGGTTACAACAGTAGCATTATACATGGTTTTGTGTCAAATTTCAATAGTCAGATCTTCTAAAGACTTGGGCCGGACTGCGTTAACTGTCACTGCTTTAATATGCTGATACTAATGAATTTCATAGGCATCACCTGAAGAACAGAAGGGTCAATTAATCAATTATTGAGTCAGAAGGACAGTGTCAGTTTATCTCTTTCGCGACGCACTTTCATTACCCAAGGTTAATGTGTATTTAATAATTAAACAATAATTACATTCGCACTCAACCTTAATTGTATTTTCATTTGCCCTGGGCTAATTTGCAATTGATGTGCCCTCCTTCCCCTGACAGTAGATCTTTCCTTTCGACAGAGTCTCTTCTATTATGCCGCTCCCAGCAGAGTGAGGTGTACTTGTGCTCTTTGAAAGAAAGAAGAAAAAAAATATATATATATATATATATTTCAGAGCTTTGAAGATTAGCGCCCTCGGCCAAGCCTGGCAAACACAAATCTATAGTGGGAAAATAGATAACAGTATTGAGCGATTGTGTTGACACAGTGTTCGGAACCAGAAGTGCCCATTCAGTAGACTCATTGGGGGCCAAATGGGTCAAAAACAAGTAAAAAAAAAAGGTATTCAGTGGTTGGAAGGACTGTGGAAATAAGGGTTTGAAGGGTTCAATAAGACCCTATTTATGTTTTATGTTTCATATATATGCCCTTTGTGTAAGGATCCATAAAGAATATATCGAGTATTAGAGTAACGTGTTGCTTTTTTATTTGAAAAACTTTAAATCCTAAAAGTCATATCAGATATATCTACAGATGAACGACTTCATTATGTACATCTACTTTACGTATTGATGCTCATTGTCCATTTTATCAGCATCACTGACCGTATAATAGTTGACTGTCACAGACTGTAGTCCATCTGTTTCTCTGCATCGTTTGTTAGCCCCCCCTTTACCACCTTCATCAGTGGTCAGGACCCCCACAGGAACATCAGTAGGCATGTGTGGATTATTCTTACCACAGCAATGACAATTACTTTGCAGTGTGTATATGTGTGTGTGTGTGTGTGTGTGTAAGTGCACATTAAAACTGAAACTTTTCTCCTCCTATTTATGTCAATGGATGACTTAAGAACAAGTCGAGTGTCATGTAATCCTGACAGCCCTACTGAAATGTAGGAGGTGTATTTGTTTGTGCGTGCACGTACGTTCCTTTCCCCTTTTCAGGAGAAATAATGACAGACATCAAAAAAGCAAACCAGACGTCTGCGGTTCCTCCCACTGAAACCTATTTGGAAAACTCCCGAATGCCTCCGCATCCAAGCGGCGAGATGCATTGCCTCCGCCGGTCCTTTATCACAGATCTCTACTGCATCTGTATCCCATTCTCTGGACTCCAGCCAACATAATGTGATGTGTAGCGAGTGATTTCGGGTTCATCCATCTCAGCCACTTTTATCAGTGGGTGTCCCATCTTAAGCTGTTCTCTGATATCTTATCCCTACCGCAAAGCCCGCGATACATCCTCTAGCCCTCCAGGATGAGATTTAGAGCAGCGCTGCCGCTTACATGCTTCTCCCTGTGCTCCCTTTTTTCCCCTCTTTCAGTAGTGCTGAAATAAGTTGGAGAGGGAGAAAAGAGAAGAGTAATCAAGCATTGTAGCATGACATGAAGGAAGCTCAAACAGATATTGTATGTAGGATAGGTGCGTTGTCGGTGTTCCCACAAATGCCAAACCATCTTAAATGGGTGTCGACCAACAAGGAGGTTCCTACTTTGGATCTTCTTTGGTTCTTCTCAAGTTTCCATCTCTTGCTGTGAGGCCCTGGGCGTGTTAAAAGAGACTGAACAGCACAATACAGTGCATTTGAATCGGATTGGTTTAGCCTAAGGGTTATAAGCTAATGTTAGGTAACTGCTAAGTAAAGTGGTCCCTTATAGTCACGCATACACACAACGCAGTGTGGAAAGTGTGAATTTCTTTCTCTACATTTAACCTGTTCACCAAGTCAAGCCTGCCAACAACAGGGAGCAGTGTGTGGGGATGGTACCTTTCTCATGGGTACCTCAGTCGTGCCACTACCAGTACTAGGATTTGAACCTACAACCTTCTGATCGTAGGGGCAGCTCCCTAACCACTAGGTCACCAGCTGCCCATGACATAGGCACAATGCAATGATGATGAGGTACGCCATTATCACTTTTCGTTTCTGTTTAGGGTGAAGCATGTGTCTAAGATGATACCACCATTAGAGTCATTAATGCTGAGCACGCTGGGGACAAGTCCCCACCACTTTTTGTTAAGGTCCATTTCATCCTCACTACTTTTTGAAAGAAACTCTCCTAAGCCCCAGCATGCATTCACCACCTCCACACAGTTAACGTAGTCCCCACCACTTTTTAAACTAAACTGATGTCCATGGATACTACTGTCTGAAGTTCAAGTACTAGATCATTAAAAAAAGAAAGTATAGCGCAAGGTTATATGGTGCCCAAATTGAGACAAATTATGGAATATGGATCAGAATTAGGTACATTCAGAACTAAGTTTTTCTTGCTTGATGAACGATTTCTTGTTTAATGAACAAAAATGAACACATTTTATTTAACTCAAATAATGTTTTCAAGTTGAATATTTATGATTTAATATATGATTTAAGACAGCCAATCAGAATAAAGGTCATTTACTTAAATTAGTCTAAGAGGCACCGACTAGTTAAATCTAAGGGATAAAAATAAGTTGGATAATGGTCATGTAAACAAGAATTCTGTTTTTATTCTTAACTAAAGAGCTAAGTAGTAAGTGGACTTAAAATAGAGAAAAGAAATGTGCCATTCAGTATATTACCTTAGTGATGCTCTCAGACTGAACGTGACTTTAAACAAAGTTGTTCTTTTTTAGAGCTGTCAAGGTGCATGAAGAGTTTGATCCAGCAAGTTTTTGATTGATTGGCTATTAGATGGGCCTTAGCTTATTATTGCAATAATGGAAGTGAATGAGTAGAAGCTCTTGTGCTAATGAAGTGCGTCCCTGGTAATTAATTACCAGAGTGTGTGTGTATGTGTGTGAGAGCGAGAGAGAGAGAGAGAGAGAGAGAAAGAAAGAGAGAGAGTCAGAGGAGACTAAATAACTGAAACTTGGTATGAGTCATATTTTGAGGCAGTGAAATCCAATATTTTCAGGTTATTGAATCTTATTTAAAGATTAATGCACACATATGGTTTTTAATACTATACTAATACATTTTTTTAGCATTTTTTTTACATTTCATATGAACATTGCCTGCATTGCTGACTTTCAAAACCACAGCGAAACATTTCACACGTTTCCCAGACGTTGCCTTTTCCCAGTGGTTCAGCTATGACAGCTGTTTGTTTCTCTTGAAGAGTCCTCCTATTTCCCACCAGATACTGCTCAGAATGTCCATAATGGTATTTCAAGAGTATCCAGACAGGCCTTCTAATTAATGAATTCAGCTGCGTTAAGGTGCACCTATTACTGGTACAAGCATACACATACAGTTTGTTTCACCTCTACAGAAAGCAATGCCAAAAGAACGGGAGGCCTAAGATCAAATCAAGCCAAGTTTATAGTCATTTTAACCACATACACACGGAACACAGTGAAACGAAACCACGTTCCTCCAGGATCATGGCGCAACTCAAAGAATACACAAATGCTGGCAGGACAGGACTAATGAGAGAGTGCAAAAAACACACACAATAGTACAATAAGAGCATGCCAAGTATCAGCCATACTGGACTGATTGGCAGTGGAACTGCGTTTCCAGCAGTCATGAAGCTCCATAGAAATGTGTTTGTGAACCAGAAATAATCATCCGGTATCAGTGCCTCACTTCACTAATACTCTTTTGACTGAATGCAATCAAACCCTTACAGAAATATTCTAACACCTAGTGTGAAGCCTCTTGAAAGAGCAGAGGTTGTTACTGCAGAAGAGGGTGGGCGTACCCTATTAATACCATTAATTTCAGAAGAAATGTTGGAAACATTTGTAGTGTTATCCTGCTCTCACACACCTGCTTCAACCCAGGAAAGGCTTGTTAATTAGCTAATTAGGGGAGTCAGGTGTGTTGGGAACATGGAAAGTTTTATAATGTGCTGCGCAGGGGGGCTAAGGGATGAGATCACAGGTGTAGGTCATTGAGGCCTACTCTTCCCAAAATAGCTCCGGAAGAAATCAAGATGTGCAACTCTGCTGAGTTTACTGTGTAAACTCCCTTGAGAAAGAAGGCATGATATGATTGGATAATGGGAAAAGAAAAAGAAGTGTCCATGCCAAGGTACCAATCATGGCCTGTCTTTTAAAGCTCTTTAAGACTTCTAAAGTCAGCCGCTGCTAAAGTCAGTGTAAATCCATTAGCTGGATGTTCACCGCCGTGTTTGCAAAGCCACGTTCACCCAACATAAGTAAACGCCCGGAGCGCAGTGGTATAGGGAGTGTATGATGTAAGTCCTGTGAAATTGATAGTAAGCCGTCTCAAGGTGTTAGAACAGGACGATGAAACACTGAGTCATGTTATATTGTTGTTGGCGGGAAGCTATTTCTTACTCAGGGAAATTATGTTAAAGTAAACAAATACTAAAACTGGGTAGTTACCAGCATCCACAATGTAATCCTCACCATGATACATGTGTCATGATTCAACATTACATTCACGAGTGCATCATGATAGGTCACAATTCAAAGCTAAATGTGACTGGCTAGCGACCATACTAAGGTAGTCATGATGTAAACCCTGTGATAAATGTTAAAGGGCAGGTGGGATGCCTATCAGTTCGCCAATTGCTATAAAATGTCTCCTACCAGTGACAAACAGTGTTTTAATCTACATATAGCTAAAAGGAAGACAGTGAGGAAGCCCACATGGTACATCGATAAATCTAGTGTAAACAGTGAAAAGAACAATACATTATTACATACAATATATGGACAGCAGTATTGGGACACGTGACAATTACACCAACAGGGACTTTAATGACATTGCATTCAAATACATAGACTTTAATATGGAGATACATTGGAGATAGATTGTGTGCATTCATTCTGTAGCATTTATGAGGTCAGACACTGATGTTGGTGAGAAGGTCTGGATCACAATCTCCGTTCCA
>JBBPCY010000082.1:22813870-22826337 GCA_037974405.1 Brachyalestes nurse | reverse complement strand
ACAGTGTGCGTCTATCTGACTTCACACTGAAAATATTGAAACAGTTACTTGATTGGTGCCTGTGGTTTAATAAAAAAGCGCATGCAAGTCTATTGCAAATCTAATATTACTAAAAATTGATGTGACTGAAAAAAACTGAAAGCAGATCTGAAATCAGCATGAAAAACTGGTTTAGAAAAGTGGGTTGTGGTTTCTGATGATTACACAAAGAAATTGTTGACCTGTGTAATTAACCACAATTTAAGACTGTTATGTCACTTCAGAAGTGAATTTCCAGTTTAAAATGTTACAAATTTGTACTCCCACCTTGCCCCCCACCCACACACACTATTGGCAAATACAAACTCTACACCTACAGAGACCCATACTCAACAAATCCCAATTTAATGCCTTTCATGCCTTAAAGACTAAAGTGGTCAAGCCTCAATGGGCATCTGCTGTGATAATGGAAACACTAGCAATAGTCTCAAATCCACAAGAGTGTTCTAAAACTCTGGTTGGGTCTAAAGGGTTAACAAAAGCCGAAGCTTCTGAGCACTAAATGGGGAACCGAATAGCAGCTTAACAAATGAATAAGCATTTTGAATGATTTGGGTCAACCCTAGAATTTAAGAATGACTAACTGCATCTAGTTACAAGCTGTACTCTGTGGGGACGAGCAGAAAAAACAAGCGTGCCATTTAACACCAGCAAATCAATCACTGAAGAAGTGTGACTCAAAACTAACAGATGGGTCCACACTGAGGCATTTTGCTGTTACACAAATGTTTTCTGTTCGCTTGAGTTGAATAGAGCCAAGCAGATTTCAGTCCATTTAAATCCACACCATTCCAAAGGGAGTGTGAGTGCACACACCACCGTGGAACTCCGAAGCTGACATTAACCACAGATCTAATCTTTCATAGCTACTCTTGCAATGTTAGACAAGTTTTATTGAACGCTCACAAAACTGTACACTCGTCTCCATGTAAACTAATGGCAAAGTATCATTTTTGGTTCACTAAAAAACTTTCAATTGACAGCTTTTTAAAAAGAACTATATAATAAGTATGAGTGTGAAACCCTTTTAAAAGATTAAGGAACCTTTCCATAATATCAAGGCTATCAAAGGAGATCTTTCATTGGTGAAGAGCCGTCTACACTTAAAAAACTCTTTCTCACTAAAGTGGTCTAGAGCATCACTCTTTGTGGCACATTTTTTAATTCACATTCTGAAATTGAGGATATCACTTTGGGTTCTTCTCTGCACATGTGTTCTCATGGACTTGTGAAAAGCTATCAGTGATATTGTCACATACACAGTTGAACTAGTACAGCGTGTAGTGAAATGTACCCCTGAACATAAAAGGCTAAGTATTAAAAAGGTGTAGAAAAGAGTATATTTAAATAAACCTTACACATGTAAATAAGTGTAAACAAACATTTACAAGTGTAAACAGGATCTGTAGTGTGTGAATGTACTACATACTGTACAGTGCAGTGTGCTACTTGCTCTTCACTGTATATAGATATAAATAACAGACAGCAGGTTAAATAGAGTCAGGTAGCGAGTTCAGCTTGTGTTCTAATGAACGCTTCGCCACTAGCCAAGTTCAGATCAAGTACCCGTAAGTGTTCTCGATTGCTGTGGTTAATAAAGGATGCATCAGGAGATGACTTCTGTGGATTTGGGTAGTCAAGTTTACCGGATGGCTTTCCACACAAAGTAGCAGCAAGAGCTGAAGAAGAACTACCAGATGTTAGTTCTAAGGAACCATTGCCTGAACCATTCCACACGTTTTCTTAAGGTTTTATTTGACTTTTTTGTATTCCTCATTCAGCAAACATAAAATACTTCCACCATAACCGTGAACAGTTATTTCCCACCATTGGCCCTTTATAGGCACACACTATGAATACATCATTTTGCATTAATATTTTTCAAAGCTTTGAATCAAGAATCTCAAACCAATCGGAGCTGCGACATCCGCTCAGCTCATACCCAAGTTTGTTAATACAAAAATAAAATATATTTGGTCATCTTTCCCTGTTTGACCAATTGACCTTTTTAAAAATATATTTTAGAATAGAATATAGAATATCTTTATTTTCATTGCAATACACAGGAATGTACAGTGCAACCAGATGAGATTTGCAGCTCTGTAGATGCTTCCCTTGTAACTATAAAGATAAAACATATAAAGCAAACAACAAATAGTGTGATATTCAAGTGGATACCAGTATTTAAGGAGACAAAATGTCAAATGTAGGTTGTATCCGTTGTACCAGAACCAGTGTATGAGCAGATAGAACAAATAAATGATGAAGAAGTAGTAGCTTGAATGTGATAAATGAATAGATATATAACTAGAACTAACAGTACGGTAACAAAAATAGCAGCAGTCAGTATCAAATATAGGTAGTCAGTGTCAAATATTTTAAGACATTATAAGCCTTTAAAAGATGTGTGGGAACACCTTTCACATCATCAGTACTAACTGTGTGACCTTTCACGCAAATTAAATAGTACATCAAGTGTGGACTCCGGTTCTTGTGAGTCTGGACATAGCAAGTTCAGCTCAGCAGTCGGAAATGCAGTTTTTGTAATAAATCAGTCAAAATGTGGGATCCCACGGTAATTGTACCGTCTGGTACACTTCTAAAACTAATTTTGGTACGAGGTTGGCAGACATTCCTCTTCCTTTATCTCTCTACAAATGTAGAAATAAAATAAAAAAGAGATTTAATGCAAGTCTCAGTTGATGTCCTCGCAAATTTCTCTCTGCAAAGCCCGGGAAAATGAAATAGCCGCCCTTCTCGGCGAGATCGAGCCCCGGCTTCTAGCAGTTGATAGATATTCGACAAAATACATCTGGATTTCTTGATAAATTACCCACTTTCCTCTGCCGTCCCATATGCTCCCTTTGTTTTCTAGGCGGAAATCTTGGCGTCACTTCAACCTTCACCGTCTGGACCCAAGTCGGCAAAGACGATCGTGAGGAGTCGCTGGCGTGAAGCTGACGGGTTTAATTGCTTTTTAATACCTTTAAAATCCCACAAAGAGCTTTCATTAGCTTTCATTTTTACCAACGGACCACCCGAATAGTCGTCATATTATCAGTTTAAAGTCATGATAATTCGATTTTAGCTTAGATTTTCTTCCCTGGTCTCGACAAAAGAGCACGAGTTGTCTTCCACTCTGCAGCTAGGTAACCATGATTGCCCAAGCTGCCTGCTAATGTAAAATCAGCGAGAGTTTTTCCCTCCTCTGAGGGTTCCTGCTCAGTGCGTTTTCAGTGTGCAGATGGCACTGTTAAATGTAGTTGGGGACAGTGATGAGTGCCTGCATATGGACTCAGTGAGACAGGGAACCGTAGCCAAAAAAGATTCACACACCCAACACAAATCAGCCGTGTTAAAATCAGCACCTCACTGCTAACACTTGCCCAATGCATGTTGTGCAATTATTCACTGGTATCACTCTTAGGCTCTTATATGGGTGATTTTGAAGTGTAGGAGAAGGTGTGGTATTTTCAGTTTTGCCCTTTTTTTCTTTAATTAGTTATTTTGGGAGTTTTTGTAACATTATGGTTGGTTTGTGTCTAGTTACCCAACCATCAGTACATCCAATTTGTGATATCATGTAACAAATTACATTCCTTATTGTACTTGTAGACTATTGGTCAGGTTGGTTTGAGTCTAATTATTCATCCGTTAATACGTCCATCCATGCATCTGTCTATTTGTCCGTCTCCGTGTCTATCTATTTTTGGCTCTTTCAGCCGTCATCATCCTCCTAGATACATGTTGTAACTACGTGTTATGCTTGTTAGGTGGAGTCCCCCAGTCCCCAGTCTTTCAATGAGTTAATCGGTTTGTCTAGCCATCTAACCATCCATAATTGTCTCTCTAACCCACTTGTTTAGCTCTCTCCTTCCATTCTTCTTAATAGACTTGGTGACAAGATGTTATTCAGATACCAATTTGTCTTTACATCCATCTCTCCACCCACCCTTCCATCTGTACATCCTTTCATTCATCTATTACATTTACTAATCAATCCCCCTATCCATCAGTGCATACATCTGCATGTCCACCTGCTGTCCATTATTGCCTGCATGATCTGCCCATCCATCTATTTGTCCATCAGTTTTCTCGCTATTACCATCTATCTCTGCATTCATTTATATGTAGAGATGTGCATCCATTCATTTACCCATCTGTCTTCCCAAGCATTCTTGTACCTGTCCATCCGTCTGTCCATCCGTCCATCCATCCACCCATCCATCTATGCCTCCATCCATCCCTCCATCCATCCCTCCATCCATCCATCCATCCATCCACCCATCCATCTATCCCTCCATCCATCCATCCACCCATCCATCCATCCATCCATCCACCCATCCATCTATCCCTCCACCCATCCAGCCATCCATCCATCATCCATCCATCCAGCCATCCATCTATCTCTCCACCCATCCAGCCATCCATCCATCCATCCATCCATCCATCCATCAATCCACCCATCCACCTATCCCTCCATCCATCCCTCCACCCATCCAGCCATCCATCCATCCATCCATTCATCCATCCATCCATCCATCCATCCATCCACCCATCCATCCCTCCACCGATCCATCCATCACACCACCCATCCATTCATCCGTCCACCCATCCATTCATCTATTCATCCATTAATTGATTCTTCCATCCATGCTTGACTTTTTTCAACTGCTCTTTCAACCATCGTCCCTGGCCACTTCATCCTTCTTAATAGTCATGGCTACATGCTATGCAGAAGACCCCCAGTCCCCACCATAGTCTTTAAATTAATAGTGTGCTGCTGCTTAGCCTGAAGAGCTCCATTTATAATTGAAACGGTTCCACGAGTGAGTCTGAGACTCGGGCTGGTTAGCGGAGCTCAGCGGCACTGAGAAGGCGAGAGGGAATACTTTATTATTTTCCTCACTGTTCTGTAGCATGGCTGAGGGCTCTTCCATTGCGCTTTGCTGAACATGAAGCACAGACACACATATGCACAGACACACACGCAGCGTCGAGGGGCAACGTCCTCCCATCCAGTGACAGATATTAATGAGAGAATCCGTATGCATTTGAAATCACACATTTATAACCACTTAATTACTTGCAATTAAAAACCCATTTTGTAACCCCAGCTAACCTTTCTATATTTCTCCATTCTCCCTCTACACTTTTCTATACCTCTCTGTCTCTTTCTGTTCCCACTCTCTGTCTGTTTGTCCGTCTGTCTCTCTGTCTCTCTCCCTCTCTCTCTCCTCTCTCTCCTTCAAGTGGCATTTTATCATTTTGTATGATTACGCCTTGAGGCGTTTCTATCCGTCTTTCTCCTCTGCTCCTCCTTTCAACCCCTCCTTCACGCTATCCATCTTTTTCACTCGTACACCTTTTAGACAGGATGCTAAAGGCTCACTTTCTTAAGCACTGCCTTATTGATGCGCATTTACCATTGCCTTCTTTTTTCCCTTCTGCATTTAATGTGTGAATATCACCGAGAGACCATATTACTGTAATGGCATCTACATTATGGATGGCCTTGAAGAAGATTCTTAGAAAATAAAAAAAAGGCTTTCATTCCAGTGTGTTATTGTCATGTCCATTCATCAGTCTACCAAGCCAGCCACACAAAGTGCCTGAGAACTTTAGACAAGCATGAAATATATGGTAACCTTCACCCTAAAAACTGTTTTTAAGGGAATTTGGTAAAAGTAAATTGGTAAATGCTGCTCTTTAGAAGTTCTCTATAATGGAGCACCTGTTATTAATGGGTCTTTAGAAATAGTTCTATATACACTATATGGACATTGCTTTCAAATACATCAACTTTAATATGGAGTTGTTCCCCCTTTGCAGCTATAACAGCTTCCACTCTTCTTGGAAGGCTTTTCACAAGATTTTAGAGTTTCTGTGGGAATCTGTGTCCATTCATTCTGTAGCATTTATGAGGTCAGACACTGATGTTGGATGAGAAGGTCTGGATCACAATCTCCGTTCCAGTTCATCCCAAAGGTGCTGGATGGGGTTGTGATCAAAGAACCCTGTTTTCCTAAAGTATTGCTAAAAATGTTTCTTAAATTTCACAGGATTTTTTTAATGGTTCTTTAAAGAGCCAAACACTGAAAGTTCTTTCGGAAATTGTTTTTATTTGGGAATTGCTTTTTAGTAAGGACCTTAAACAATTTTTAAAAAAGTGCTTACTGACATTAGGGCTCTACAAGCCAGGCACAGAGTGTCTACACTCCATGAATGAAAGAACAAGCATGTTCAGCCATTGTAAACACAGCTCAGTGAACATCTTATTCCACACCAATGTGTTTTAATGAGAAGTCGGACCCCCTTTTTCGGCTGTAACAGCCTCCTCTGTTCTGGCGGGCTTTCTACAAGATTAGAACATGGCTGCATGGATCCGCTTCCATTCAGGCACAAGAACACTGGGGGGATTCACACCAGACACATTGTTTACAGACCAATGTGACTTTTTTTATTGTTTTTAATGAGAGAGATGCAGTTCGCAGCCTGTTGTCTTTTTCTGCCTGGTTGTCTTTCGTGTCAAGTACTCCAGGCAGCCTGAGTTGAAAAAAAAGTACATTTCAATTTACTGTGGTGTTCACTCAAATGGCAGGCCTTCAGTGATGGTTGCAGCTGCAGAGCACCCTGTTTTAACTTTCACTGCCTCACTGGCTAGTTAACAGTAAGACCTCTTTATGAAAGGATGGGTGGCTGAATTTCTGGTACTACATATTGAAAAGATTGCTAACACTCTTCAAAGACTAAGACAGTGGAGTTCAGTTTTTACTGGTATAAGATTATCCCACCTCTTATAGTGAGTTCAGGCATTGATGATTCAGTCCCAAAGGCACTCAATGGACTGATAGCAGGCCTCGATACATACCAGTTAAGTTCTTCCACCAAACTCAACAAACCCTTTTTTGTGACCTCGGTTGGTAGAAAGGGGGCTTTATCAAAGAAGAAAAGGTATTTTCCAAACTGTAGAATGAAGAATGAATGAACCCAGTCCAAACTACGAAAAACTGGCAATTATTCCTCCTCCACCAAACTTTACAGTTGGAACTGTGCATTCAGGCATGTAGCATGACATCCTCAGATTCATTTTCCCATCTGTGAGATGGTGAAGCTTGATTGATCACTTCGGACAATCTGTTTCACTGCTCCAGAGTTCATTAGTGTTATACTTTATTGATTAGGAAATTATGAATCATGCTTAATGTGAGCAGGACATGAACTAGTGAGGCGGAAAAGGTCCATTTTGATTTCAGACTGACTTTAACTGCAGTAGGCTGAATGTCATTTCAGATTGTGTTGGAAGAACAGTTCAACATGCATAAAAACATTTTGTTTCCTTAAGTGTGCATTCTGTCTGGTTTAGATGTTATAAAGGGTTCACTTTGGTGTAAGATTTGATGTAAAATCAGGTCAATATTGACGAGCTATGTCAGAATTATACGACATTGCTTTAGGATAGAGTAGCAGTACTCAGGAGGCTGTATTACTAATTACCCAAATATTCTTACCCAAAAGTTACCCAATTACCCAAAAGTTCTGTGATTTATTTGTTTGACATCACTTTTGCATTAGCGAATGCAAAATGCGATTTTGAATTAGGAACCAGTTCCTCGTTCAATTACACCTGTTCAAAGCCTGTGGTATCTTTAAGTTACAAAATTTCCCCCCAAGGAAATCAGGATAAATATTCATTGTTCCGTCCCTTTCTCCCTCTCTTTCTGTGTCTTGGACCTAGTGGTCCCATGGGTAATATTTGGCATGATGGAACCTTTATTTCTTTCTTTTTTTCCCTGAGAAGGTAGGACAGTAATTCCCTGGACAGAAGATTGAAAGGACGACTTTAGATTTGCTGCTGTCTGAGCCTAGGTGTGTGTGTGTGTGTGTGTGTGTGTATGTGTGTGTGTGTGTGTGTGTGTGTGTGTGTGGAAAAGAGCAAGCGCCAGAGAGTATTTGTGTGTTTGTGGGTGTGTGTTTAGGAAATGTGCCTCAGACAGGGCTGGAAATTGCTCCAGCTGAAGAGGAATCACTTGCTGTACTTTTTCATCACGGCCATGCAGGCAGGAACAAAGACATCATTCAGTCACCCATTCACAATGCATATTGATCAGCTTCGTCACACACTGTCTGTCCCCATAAACCCCCACATCTCTCTCTTCTTTCAGGCTGCTCTTTCTGTTTTTCACATCCGTCTATATCCCGCTCTCGCCTCCTTTTTGCAAGCCTGTGTTCGTGTTACAGGGTTAAAGTGCGGCGAGTCTATTTTTCTCCCCTAAAATGATATATCTGTGTTGAATGAACACAAAATATTGATCTTTTTGAAACCTATATCAGATACACAAGTATCCAGACAGCTTTTTGAATTAGTGAGCTCAGCTATTTTACTGGCATAGGTGTTCAGAGGCGTGCACACAACTTATATAATCTCTATATAAAAGTACCAGTAGAATGGAACTCCCTGGACCAGCCACACATGAGCCTGAGGCCACTACGCCCCAATCCCAAGCTTCAACAAAGGATAGTGGAGCAATGGAATTGCATTCTCTGGACTCATAGAGCTCTATATCCAATGTCCTTGGAATAAGCTGAAGTGGGGTTTGTGTTACGGAACTAGTAATCCAACATCAATCCTTGACTCAAGTAATGCTCTTGTTGCTAAATGCAATCAAATGCTTGCAGCAATGTTCCAACATGTAGTGTAAAGCCTTCCCAGAAGAGGCTATTACTGCAGCAAATGGTACAAATGGAACATGGTAATATATCTGGATGCTAATATGTTTTGTCTACAAATCTTTGGACATATAGTGTACGTGTCACATGATTTCCCTCCAAGAGATCATATCTTGGAATATTTCCACTCTGGATTTACTTCATTATTGTCATCAGCCACTCATCCGTATCCAGATGAGTAGCCATTTCACTAGAAACACTCCATGTAGGTTTACACTGAGGGTAGCCCATCAATTGCTGCACATTTTATCAGCCC
The DNA here is from genome assembly GCA_037974405.1 of Brachyalestes nurse. NCBI lineage: Eukaryota > Metazoa > Chordata > Actinopteri > Characiformes > Alestidae > Brachyalestes > Brachyalestes nurse. The sequence goes on along the minus strand of JBBPCY010000082.1, from coordinate 22,817,312 downwards.
CCCAGTATCCCATCCATCAGTTGAAAGGGACTACCATAGTACAGCTGACTAGATATTATTTTTAATGGTGGAGACCATTCTCATGCCCAGCAGTGACACCAAGATGGTAGTGCCAGGATGGCGTGTGGTGTTGGTATAAGCATATCATCAACAAAAAAGTTATTTTAAAAAGTTATAGTTTCTAACCACAGGGTACATAACAAAAAGTGAGCTCTGTTTAGCTGTCCTGTAAAACTCAAGGGTCACAGGGCTTTTGCAGTTATGGCACCAACGCTGTAGAACTCCTTGATGGTGAGTATCACATTTCCCTATCCATTGTGGCCCATATAAAAGGCCTCCATGTGAGTTTGATTGATGAGTGAGTTTGAATTGTAAATGATTTTAATTAGAACAGTGAGTCTGTGCTATTTTATTTTATGTTGTTAGCTTTGTTTAGTTTTAGTTGTTTTTTGTATGATATAGCACTTTGGTGACCATTAACTGTTTTGAAATGGGCTTGCTTATTTACTTACTAGACTAAGTGGTCCTGTGGTGGTCTCTTTCCATTGATGGATGGCTTACAGGAGCTTATAAATGGTGCAGCTACAGTTAATAACTGTAAACCTGCAAAAGGCATGTATGGTGTAAATAAGTGAAAACTAATATTTAAATGATGTGGTGAAATGAGAAATTTCACTTTGTGCCTACTTCTAGGCTTTCTCCTTCTTACCTCTCTCCTTAACCCCTTTCCTTCCTGCTGTCCTCCTTCCAATTCCTCTCTCTCTCCCTCCCTCCCTCACTCCTTCTCTCCTTGTCCTCATCCTTCTTTCTCCTTCATCTGTCTCTCCTTTGTCTCTTTCTCTTATCTTCAGTCTTTACTTTCACCATCTTTATCTCTCTCTTCTGTTTAACCTTGATTCCTCTCTTCGTCTTTCTTCTACACTGTCTCCCTTTCCCTCTTCTCTCTCTCTCTCTCTCTTTCTCTCTCTCTCTCTTTCTCTCTCTCTCTCTCTCTCTAGTGGATCAGGTTATATTCTCCCAGGGGGTCCAGAGTGTAAATCTCCGCTGTATATGACCGCATTTCCTCTGTCTCTCTTTTGCACCACCCCATTCTCTCTTGTCCTCTCCTATCAGCCGCATGGTAGTAAAGTAAAATTCATTCAGAATACATATCCGAGGTTTTAATATCTGAGGATGTGCTCCATCTTGTACCAAGAAGAGGCAATCATCTGTGTTTTTTTATTATTTATTCCTCCATTTTGCTTTTAGCCCAAAGAGCCCGCACAGATCCATCCGGCAGAGATATTTGTTGGGGATTGTTTCGAGCACTTCTCTTCCCTCAGCCTGGCTCCAATCTTTCACTCTGTACTTTTTAATCTGAAGGGCGGCAGCTCAGTAAATGCACTTCAAACGAGCGAGAGGGAAGGGGCCATTAGGCGGGGTTAAGAGAGGAAAAAAAGAGGCCACTTTTGATTCTCAGCCCTCTGAGTCTGACTTCAGATGCCCGCTACGGTGCTTTTCACACTTCCACTCTACCTCCACCTGCCTCTGGATCTTTTAATTAAAGGCGTGGTGGAGACGAATGAAAAGCATAAACACAAGATAAGTCCAAAGGCAGACTGAAGGCTTGCCTTCAACTCTATAGATGTGTGGAAAAAAGAAGCCCACTTTTCATACAACACAGTAAACTTTCGTCCTGGAGACTTTTTCCTCCTCTTTTGCATTCGTGTATTATCATCGAGTTACGAAACGCATATGTAATATTGGCTCGGGCTGAACTTTGGGGAGCTTTCAAGAGCATAATGAAATAATGCTTCACACCCAGGAGCCAAACTTGTCTGAGAGTCTAGGCCGTTTTAAAGAGCGTGGTGTAATGAACATAATTCAAAACTCCACGGTGTTTGTCTTGGGTAATATTACGCTAATACGCGTTGGCCTAATGGTCCATTTAAAGTTCTGCATGGAGCGCAAAGTTCAAGGGCCGGCCCAGAGCGCGGTGCCATCATTCACAATTACCGGCCTGTTCCACTCCATAAGTGGACCCTGATTTGATTACGCCACGAATACTAATTAAATCCAAATCGACTGAAGGCCAGTGTGTGTGGAGGGGCTCGTTAAGTCCGTTAGATGTTCATTAAGGGCGTCAGGCCGGCGAACTCTGCGCTGTAGCGCGCCGTCTCTGAGGGCTAGCGCTGTTAGCGCGAGGCCAGGGGTTAGCGGCTGAGAGAAATGGGCTAATTGGAGGTGACTGCTAAGCTCCATGTAGAAGTCAGCTATTAGCACGGCTCAGCGTGGTCAATACGGCAAAGCGGCGTGAGGCAGATCATACTAAGCTTTTGGGGTTTGGTGATCTACGATCGACGTGGTCAGGATTCATATCCTAATCCCAGTGACAGGACAAGCCTCCCGGCCTGCCAAACTGCACTTTTCCTGCTCGCCCTGCTCAGCGTGTTGAATATGTCACAACCACGTTTTGAGTCTTATGTATTAGACATGAAGCGCCGTAGCCAGGATAGGCGAGACATTGCTACAGAAACATTTACAAAAATGAAAGGAAATGTATGTAAAATTCTATGTAAATGCTAACAATAAGAGAGATAAAATATGTCAGAGCAGAAAGCGACATTTACTGAGAATTTTGTCTAGAAGTCTAACCACTGAGTTCTTCAACTATTCAGGACATACTTACAGTGTTACACACTCACATTGAGTCTCAGCTTACCAGCAATTCTGTCTTACCTAGAGAGAAATAGACTTAAACTGAATCCATGTATCTTATTATTGTGTATAGAAACAGAATTATGCATATTTCATATTTAAAATGCTATATTTTCATATTTTCTTACTAGTTGTATGATATTAGGGTGAAGGAAAGAAATTTCAATAAGTAAGTAAATGTTGCTAGCCCTTTTTTGTAATGTTTGCTTAATATAATCATTTATGTCCTATTTATAATCTTTTTTAATGTGTCTAATAGACTTATAGGCTGTGTTTTGTATTATGTAAAATCTCATTTTCAGTGTTTTTTTTTTTTGCAGTTTTTACAGTTAATCTTAAAATTCTTTGACACCGTAAGAAAGCGGTGATGTCTAGAAATTGGTGAGAGCGATCACAATCTTAATCAGTTCTTTTTAAAACAAGTGACGTCATAGAAAAAATAATGTATTACCTTAAAATGTGATTTCACATTCTAGGATTTATTTTTTCTCAAAAATACAGATTTAATTATACACTCATATTGGTAAACAATACACTTCAGTTTTCTCTACATCATGGATTAGTTTCTTCTACTTTAGTGTAGTGGAACATCAGCATATATATATATATATATGCTGATGTTTTTTTGACCGAAAACCGAAAATGAGGAAAAACTTGGCCGAAAACCGAAACCGAAAACCAAAAGAAATTATTATTATTAAATTAAAATAAATCTGTTACAAAACTATGAAAATATTTATTTAGC
>JBBPCY010000082.1:22623605-22639853 GCA_037974405.1 Brachyalestes nurse | reverse complement strand
CGAAAACATCCCTCCTCAAGGAAAAATAGTTCAGGGAAAAGTAAAAAAAAAAAAAAAAAAAAAGAACAAAAACTACCTGTCTGGAAACACACTTATAATAGAAGGTTCTGCATCCTGTAAGCACCTGCATATTGACTTCTATTATAAGTTTCTGTACTGTATTCTGCAGTGCAGGCAGATATATATATATAAATAATGGTATTTAATTGCATGTTGCGAATGTGGAACATATCAGGCTGTATTAAAGCTTTAAGTGTTAAAATTAACTTACATTTTTCAGTCTCCTGGTCGTCTCTTCACGCCTGGAAAGAAGACAGGACGCAATATCAGTCTGACAGAGATCTACTCACATAGGCAAATCAGCTCAGTGGCAATTTACTGTACTACAGATTACAGTAACTGAACACTCCCCCATACCACAGGCCGGGTCTCATCACTTTACATGTACCTCACTAATGCTTTAAATACCAACACATGTCAAAAATCTACACACACTCACCTACAAAGCAGACGACTACACAAATGAAAGCACATCACATGAGCCACATGTTTGCTTTCATGGACCAGTGAGAGGCAAGATGAATGCCACCATAAATAACATCACGAAATGGGATACACATACATGGGGATCGCAACGCGGACCACATTCATACTACAGTATATTCCCCACCAGTAATGAGAACAAATGCTGCACCAGACCTGTTGTTCTTTCAGTTATTACATGAATGTATTCACATACTGTATTAAATGACATAAGGTATTACAGTTAAGTCCTAAAGCAACAGAAGCATGCCAGTGAAAGTCGGTTAAAAATAGCTACTCAACGCAGACTGATCTACTATAGCATGTGGCCTTAAGGAGTGTTCAACCGTGGCTAAATTTGGAAGCGAGGTCTTCCTGCCACCCCCGACACACACACAGACACACACAGACACACACAGTCCACAACATCAGGCCTTTAGGAAAACTGCAAGACTCTTTATCCACAGCTCAGACTGCGTGGGCTAAATAAATACTACACTTTCCAGTTCTCTCTATTATTGCAATACTAGCACCACTATTCATTCACTTTTTAATTGGCCAGACTCTTAATTCACAAATTAAAAAAAAATATATATCAGCTTTTAAACGAATATTTAAACAATATTTTGGTACTCATGGTAAACATTATAGTACTGTAACACAGTGCAGTTACCTCATCAATTTACAGCACAAACAGAGCAAAGTCAAAATACATTGCCTTGTGTGTTTTGAGAAAAAAAAAGCGGCAATTCTGAATAAGAAACGTCTTTCAAAGATACACTAGAAAGCCTTTAGGTGTACAGGCAGTCCTCGAGTCCGTCCCTGTGACAGTGACGTAACCCGAATTTCTGGCTGAAACACACCCTAGCCTGAGTCACTTACCGATCCTAACACAGCTGTAAGATCATAAAAACACCACAGAAAGAGGAAAAGGATAAATATACTGTACTTGTACTTTTACCAGTCCAAAGTGGTGTAGGTTAGTGTACTGGGCATGCAACCAAACTAGTTCACCCACATTGTCCATAAGTACGACACCAACAGTGTACGGCGAAACACTCAGGTCTCAATTTTTACGGGAGTAAAAGTTTTTATGGGAGTGAGCGTCGTAAACTCCAAACGTCGTATGTCGAGACTGTTGTAACCCGAGGACCCCCTGTACTTTAATGCGAGGTATAAGAATTTATACCAGTATAAGAATTTAGAACTTGCACCATCGTTATGTAAAAAGCCAAATAATCCATTTTTCAATTACTCGGGAAAATCCTTTGATTAATACACTGCGCCTTCGAAAAACCTGCCTTCAAATTTAAAGGGCAGCTTTTCTCTCCCCGTTTCTCAAACCTGAATCATGGTTTTGTCCACCGCCATTTCAATGATTCTGTTATACAAAATCGACAAATTAGACCTCCAGACTTTTCTTAAGCTTAAAGTGGGGTGTTTAAGAATCTTCAAGAATTGCTGACTCAGCTTAACTCCTCAACCCCAGTTCCACCTGTTTATGCAAATAATTGTGGGAGAGGAACTAGTTACAGCCGTTCTGCAGGTTAACCATCATAAGGTCTAGCATCCATAGCAGAACTGAAATCCACTTTCTATGGTGACTTCTTTAAAACAGTGGTTGACAAAGTTTTATTGTTCAAGTCTGATGCTATATCAGGCACAAAAGGACACAGGCAGAGGCGTGTGGTTTTACATTTGCATAGCACTGTCCTGCCAGCTAACTGCATTCAAATACAAAGCGTGGCCTTCGTTTCAACTTTGCATGGACCAACATTCCCTGGTGCAAATGCCATAATAATCTTCACACCACAGAGCAAATAAATAAAGAAAGAAAAGCCACCTTGTGAACTAGAGGTGGTCAATATTCCAACACGATTCCGCTATCGTGATAAATTACATCACTACGCATTTTCTGTGTAGTGCTACACATTTTCTGAGTGTATTCTGGTTATCACCAGTATTTCCAACCCACTAAACAACGGCATGCATCTTTAAAACCACTGCTCACACTTTTGTATCTCATTTTGAAAAACATAGGACTACTATTTTGTCCATTCAAACTTGTTCACAAAACACAAAACATAAGAAAAGTCATAAATCATAAAAAATATTGTGATCGGTCATACAGGCGACCTTTTTTCCCGCTGACGTCTGGAAAAAACACTAATTTTTATTCTTGCAAAAATAGTACGAAAGTGAAAACTCAGCAAATTGTTACTTATATTGACCTTTTACCTACTTCTAAATCCAAACAACAACAGGAACACGGTAATCAATTCATATTAAGACTATTTTCTAGGTTCTGGGCTCTCATAATCACCTGACTGTGACGCGAGTAGAGACATCCTGCAGGTCTCCTGGATGGAAGAGCTGAGAGTCATTCAGCCCAAGTTTCCCACAGGCCTTCAGGAACACATTCACGTTGTCCTGCAGAAACCAAACCAGCAACAGTGAAAGAGAGAAAGACAGCTCACTGTGCTTGGGAGAGAACAGCAGAGAAGCAGATCAGATTACAGATCTCCTCACGGCTGGGTTCAGACTGGGAGGTTAAAGTGTGTGGTTGTTAAAAACATGAAAAGGAGTTGCTCATGTGGTTTCTGACCCTGTATGACATCCTATTATCTGAGTATTTGGGCTGTTTATTCATCTAGAGATCATATATATTTATCTATTCATCTCACACACACACACACACAAATAGAAACCACTTATATTTATATTTTTTATACAAATTTTAAAGAAACCACTTGTGCCTTTTTAAGGTGCCACATTAAGTTGAAAGAAGGCGAGTTTGAATATTTGTATAAATTAAAGTACATCCCAAAACGACTTCCCCTTCTTCCGTTCTCTCTAAAAACTCAGTGCTTTCAGGGTCATGCACGACCAACAAGCAAAACATTTATGAAAAAATACACCAGTTCATATTTGACATGAGATAACAAAACCAAAAGTGAGCCAACCAAGTTTGTTTTGCTCTCAAGATAAAAGACAATGAAAAGACAATGAAACCAAAATAAGACCATGCTCACCAAGCCGGCAATGGGTGTGGAAAGCCTGTTCACTCTCTTGATGATCCCTGGCTTGAGCTTGTTGATCAGACTGTGCATGACAGAAGAAAGGTATGAACGTCTTCACATAAAGCAACTTCACCAGTTTACACACCAATTTATGTCACGATGGACCATGTTGCTGAAGTTTTTTTAGATGTGTTTGTACCACACTCACGTAAACACATTACTAATTGTCCATATTGCACAATTTATACTGGAAGGCATATCCATGTGTGAGGCTTTTGAGGCTACATGCAATATTCGGTCATCTGACTACAATAAAGGGACATGCAGGAGCCGCAAAACTCCCCCAAAAAAGTACAGGAAAGTAAAGTGGCCTCTTATAACTTCATGTGAACACAAAGTGTGAACAGTGTGAAATTGTTTCTCTGCATTTAACCCATTCACCAAGTGAAGCAGGGTGCTGCTGCCAATGAGGGGCCCAGGGAGCAGTGTGTGGGGATGCTACCTTGCTCAAGGGAACCTCAGAGATGACACTAGCAGTGTTGGGATTCAAACCCACAACCATCTGATTGCAGGGGCAACTCCCTAACCACCAGCTCCCCACAAAAATGAAAAAGCACATACAACCACAGCGCCCCCACAGGAAAGGTCAGGGCTTCTCAGGGCTCAGGGCTTCAAGCACGGCTCGTCTTGAGCCCGCGCCGCTCACAAGGAGAGGGAAAGGGAGGCACGCGTCAAGACTCTTCTCAGTCTTGGCCCCCCAGTGGTGGAATGAACTCCCTCTTCCCATCAGATCCGCGGAGTCCCTTGCTGTCTTTAAGCGTCGTCTGAAGACCCATCTCTTCAAGGAACACCTTGGTGACTAGTTGACTAGTTATTCTTGTTGTATGTATGAATGTAAATGTAAATGTAAGGTGGTACAAATATGGGCTGAGATGCTGAGAGGTAGCTAGTAATCAGACTCAGAAGCTTCTCAGTCCAGATTCAGAACACTTTATAATAGTTTACCCATTTCAGCAAAGCAAGTAATCTGGTACCGGCTAAGAAAAACAGCTTAAACCAGAAAAATGAAAATGCTTGAAATATGAAAAAGCTTGTGTTTTTTATTCGTATATTAGTTACGTTTACTTTTTTCTCTTGTTCTGTTCACTTGCTGCTGTAACAATGCTAATTTCCCCACCTGTGGGACCAATAAAGAGTTTTCTTATTTAAAAACATAAGCTACCTAGCTAGCTTTTTTTTAAGTATCTTCTTAATGAAATAATAAAGGGTTGCCTGTAGGCTATTGTACTGTGGCCTGTTATTTTTATTAAGGGGATAAATGAAGTTCCCTTTAAGTTTAAACAACTTTGACGGAACCCCATAGCCGCTATATAATGTTCTAAAGACTAACAACAACATCTAGGATATGGACAGAGACATGTTTTTCTTTTATGCATCGTAAAACGCAACTGTCCAAATCGCCATCATTATAAAGGGGCACCATTGCCCATCAGCATGTGAGCTACGAACACCTTGACCAATTATAGTCCCACATAAACCTTTCTACAGCTGTTGTGATGAGTGAAGGAAATGATGTGATCATAAAATACGTTGGTCATAATAATGAAGGCCTGTATTTAACTGCATTACAAAGACTCACCAATAAATGTTTAAATATACTGATACTCATGAGGTTCAATTTAGACACTGTTGGATATTTAAACACACTCACTCGCACAACAACACTCCATTCTCCAGAGCAGATCGGAAGTTATTACTCCCAAACCTCTTCCCGGTCACTTCCTGGAAGACAAACAGCAAAAATTAAGATGGTAATAAGATGGAAAGCGCAACCTACGCAAACAACCACTGAACCTCAAGAACACACATCAGACCACTTTTACACACACAGGAATCAGCTGGGACTCCCTCACACATAATTTGATAAAGAGTAAATAGGAAGAACAGGAGCTCTCGTTAATAAGAAGCAGCTCGGTTCTTCTCAATGAGTATTTCTGAAACTGTATCTTGCATTAAAGTGTGAATGTCCATTTGTCACACATGAACACACCACACCACAGCAGTCAATGTGAAATTCTTTCTCTGTATTTCACACGAGTGAAGCAGTGAAGCATGAGGGAGCAGTGTGTGGGGATGTGGTAGTGGTGGCCAAGTGGGTAGGAAACTGGGTTCGAATCCTACCTTCAGTAAACCACCACTGGGTTCCTGAGCAAGACCCTTAACCCCAAGTTGCTCCAGGGAGACTGGAAGTCGCGTTGGATAAAAGCGATAAATGCCATAAAATTAATGGTATGTTGCTCCAGGGTACCTCAGTGGTGCCCCTAGCAGAAGTGGGATTCAAACCCACAACCTTCCGATCACAGAGGCAACTCCCCAATCAACAGCTTGTCCTCATTAAACCTCCACAAAGAGTTTAAAACTTCATTCACTAAATACAAAGTAAAAGCAAAACAAATGAGTCACTAGGGAGGGAACAGAAATCATCATCTGAAATTTGAATGTCTGTATGAGGCTTAAGGTTACACTGATAGCACGTATTAGATCAGAGTGTACATGTGATGTGTGGGCTCTTTAAAGCTTTTCTTTAACATTAAGCATCTTACAGAAATGGCAGACTTCTGACTTACTTTAATACCTACTGCAATAATAGAATGTGGTCAGGGTCGTCTAAACAAAATTAAAATTTCTCTCTTTTTTTTTTAAAACACAATTTGAAAATTCCAGCTACTGTTTCCAAAATGTCAATTTGAGACAAACAGAAATAACTCATCACATTAATGTATATCAAATATTACACAAATATGAATTGTACTGGGGAATCAATGCACTTCCATAATCCATGTTAATAATTGTGTTCAAGGTATGTTTTTAATCACATGGTGATGCATATCGCAATGTGACGTTTTATTCATATCATACCGAAACACACCAAAAATGGTGAGGCACAACACATTTACAACAGCAGAGACTCCATATCCACTCAGCCTTCCCACATGAACTGATCTGCGACTGAAGCAAAAGCAATTAGACGATCGCCAGAGAGACCTGCTGCTCCGAGTCCATTTTATCCAACCTACCACTCAAGCCCTGCTGAAATTAACCCTTGTACACACAGCGGAAGACCTCAAAAGCCCTTGGTTGACAGGACCGCACAGAACAACCCCCCTTTAGGCCACCACAAATGTGTAGTGTTTGAAAAATGAAGTACCCAAGCAAGCAGGCATCTGACCACCAGCCACACAGTAGACTGGGCATTAACTGGCATTCGGCAGGCACACAAGGGAGCCCTACTGCGGGACGCAGCTCTGGAGGCCTTTGTGCTCTGATTGAGGGGCACTGAGGCATCCGTGCCCAGATCTTGTGCCCTCTCTCATCAGCTTGTTTAGGCACATGGAATGTAGCCCTGTTAATGACCCGCTCTCCACAACCAGGAGGTGGCCGAGCTCAAAGAGGTGCTATGATGAGAGCAATAAAAGGATTTTCTGAAATAGTGAAAAGACCCTGTGCATGAATGTTTTCTTTCATTAGGGCCACAGCCAAGTATATACACACATATATACACACACACACACACACACACATACACATACACATACACATACACACACATATATATGTACACATACACACAAATATATATATAACTTGACATTGGATGAAATCATAATTACTTTGCATGCTTGTAAGTAAACCAAACATGGTAAACCAGCTGGGACATCTGAGGACACGACATGCTGCATTTTAACGTTAAAATAAACTTCAAAGGCAGCACAGCAAGACAACAAACCATGGAGGGAGAGGAAAAGGAAACGCCATCACTCTTGTGCAGGAAATTGTGGTTTAAGTCATAGCAACATCAACACAACCTGTTCTGGTTACTACAGAAACAACCAACTCTTACGAAAACTGCTCAAACGTCTGAGTTAACATAAGCTGCATATCAGATGCTTTGCACAGTTAACGTTACCACAAAAGCTAAAAAGAAGACTAGTCATAAACGTGAGATAGCAGAACAAGTGTCTGGTTCAACAGGAAATAAAGGACTTTACTTATGTCAATGCATTACATCATTATTCTAAACGATTAGAATTGGCACGCAGCTATAAACCCATAAAACTGCACGTTCATTGCAGGCACTTGTGTACATGCATTTGTCCAGTGATGCGCTATCAGAACTAAACCACAAGGCAAATGTTTTTGTCTGGACATGGATAAACCACATTCATCTCTTTGCAAATATGCCGTTACTTCCTCTACCGCATGATGATCTTGTCCTACATGGCGAGAACACAGGAGGCCACAGGTGGAAGGAAAGAAACTACACTGACTAGGCTAATACCATGTTAACGAATATCGGAAGGATGTGATGCTTAGAACCCACTGCCCTGAACAAGTTCAGGTCTCATCAAAGCTTGATCAGCACATCTAATTTAGATCTCCAGCTAAGCAACAAACACTTTAGGAGCTTGAGTTCTGGTCAAATAAACCCTGAAATTATGCAGGGCAGCAGGTTCTCAGGATCACATCCTTGTATTAAAACTGATGTTTGTTAACATGCTAGTAGGCTAGTCAGTGCAGTTTCTTTCCTTTCTCCTGTGGAACACCCACCACATCTAATCCGGTTCTCCAGCTAAATAAAAACAAGCACTTCAGGAGCGTGATTAGATACTGGTTGAGTATCTAATAAAACCTGAAATGGTCCAAGGTGGTTTTGTTTACAGGATCCCATCGTTCTGTCAAGCCTGATGGTTGTAGACTAGCCAGTTACTGTCCTTTCCCCTGTGGTCAACATCTAATCAGGTTCTCCAACTAATCAACAAGCAATTTACAAGTTTGATTGGGAGTACTGGTCTAACTCGAATGAAACCTGAAATTGTTCAGGGCAGTGTGTTCTCAGGATCATATCCTTCTGTCAAAGCAGAAGCTTGTTAATATCTTTAGCCTAGTCAGTTTCTTTCCTTCCACCTGTGGTCCACCAACACTTTAGGAGCTGGAACAGGTGTACTGGCATCAAACACTGGATCTTCAGGAGTAAGAAAACACTGAAAGCCCACTCACCTCAACCCAGCGTTGGGCTTCAACAAAGGCCACCTCACAGCTGAGCGTTGACTGCTCCCTCCACTCCATCTCCAAACTCGTCTCAGTGTCTCTGTGAAGTTGAACACCTTTTCAGTTTCTCAGGATGAGCACCTAGTCGTTATTCCCCACTAAAAGCACCTGGAAAGTACAGCTACAAATGTCCTCTTGCACACACACTCTAACCATCCTTCACATTACTGCTATCTGTGCAGCAAAACATTAAAACAGGACTAATTACTCTATGACACAAGAGCTTTATTTTTGAGAGCTTTATTAGCTTTAAGTTTTTTATCACTTGTGTCTTCATTTGAAACGTCTGCACAAGTTCACACCCAAACGCTGAGGCATGTGCCCCCCTCACCTCAAAGAACACCTTGGTCCTGCTGCCAAAACACCCTGGTTCACGTCTCTTCACTTCTTCTCCTCCTCCTGGCTGCTGTGACCAGTCCACCCAACGTGTCAGTGCTCAGTCCACCTTCCCTGTGACCCGAAAACAAGAGTTTAGAAAAGTGCTCGAATAAATACCAGCAGGTTGGGCTTCAAACTGCAGCCTGAGTGAAGCAGCTATAAAATAGAGGTCACGCCCTCTAGTGATAGAGACAATCCAGGGACCATATTCATTCAGAGTGTACCACCGTCCTCTACCAGTAGATGTCGCCAAACACACACTTTTAAGAAGGGACGTGGAAGTCAGTTTAAATGAAAGAAAGTGCTTCCTTTATAGAACACACCACAGCACAATGTGAACAGTGTGGAATTCTTTCTCTGCATTTAACCCATCCACCTAGTGAAGCAGCAGGCAGCCACTAACCGGGGAGCAGCGTAGGGGGACGGAATCTTATTCGAGGGTACCTCAGTGGTGCCAATGAAAGTCCTGGGCTTCGAACCTACACTCTGCCGTTTGTCTAGGGGGCAACTTCCTAACCACCAGACCACCAGCTGCCCCAATAACCTATATACTACTATTTTCTTTTTATTCTTTTTCTCTGAGTTCCACTGTGTATGTGTTTAATGTCTACTATATATATGCAGTCGTAATTCTTTTTTACACCATGAACAACCTCTCTTTATCCTTTATTTAAGCTTACATAAACATTTGAGCTTCCAACTTTGTGGACACCTTTTCTAACCTTTTCTATTCCAGCATGACTGTGACACAAAGCAGCTCCATAAAAACATGGCTGGAGGAGTTCAGTGTGGAAGAACTTGAGTCCTGACCTCAACCCCATGCAGCACCTTTGGGATAAACATCAGTGTCTGACCTCATAAATGCTCTACAGAATGAATGGACACAAATTCCCACAAAAACTCCAAAATCTTGTGGAAAGCCTTTCAAAAAGAGTGGAAGCTGTTACAGCTGTAAAGGGGGGACCAACTCCATATTAAAGTCTATGTATTTGAATGTAATGCCATTAAAGTCCCTGTGTCCATAGTGTATGTAACTGAGCCCAGTTCTGACAGGCAGCCTCATCTTCTATGTAAATGGCTGAGTCTGAACTGCTATAAGCAGAAATATGCAAAAGTGTTGTGACATCACAAATTCAAAGCAGGCTGCTTAAGCAGCTTAGTTTCCATAAATGGTCTGGATGGAATAGGGACTGTCCATTTTGCTGTTAGTTCTGCTACATCTGAGATATTAGCTAATTTTATTTTTAATAAAAAAAATTGCACACTATAGGATTTTACCACTTATCCATTTATTTCATAAACTGCAGATTTGTGTTATTGTTAAGCATTGGAATGTTGTTGAGTGAACAACTATAAATGAAAATATGTAAAATAAATCAAGTTTCCTTTATAACATGGAAAGAAAATGTATTTTGACCTCCATTTAACTTCAAATGCTCTCGTTAACTGTTTCATCACACTGGCTGACACTTAATAGCTAATTACATATGGTGGGCACCATTATAATCATATTAGATGGCTTTTTGTAGATCAGTGGTCATGACTACAAATATGACATTTTCTGGCTAATAAAGGTACTCAAATGATAAACATTCTTTAAATGTATTTGTTAGCAACAAAATCTGAGTGTATGTTTATTAAATATTAAGAGTAACATGCAAATGTGGGAAATCTCAGTGTGTGCCAACGCTTTTGACAGGAAGTGTATGCAAATGAGTTTTTGTGACATCACAAAAAAACCAACAAATTCACAATGGGCTGTTTGAGCAGCCTAGTTTTCATAAATGGGCTACATGGACTGGGAAGTGAACAGAGGATTTTACCATGTAGTTCTGCAAATGGCTGATATTAATGATATTTGATAATTTCATTCTTAGATAGGTCGAGTAGGTTTTTATTGTGATTTCAACCATAGACACAATACACAGTGAAATAAAATGGTGCTCCCCCAGGACCGTGGTGCAACATAAAGAACAAAAAAAAAACACCACAAGAACACACAATCGCAGAAATGACAGGCCTACAGGAGAGAGTGTAAGAAAACACAACAGCAACAGTACAATAATTTTCAGGACAAGGCGATTGGAGCAGTAATTGTAATAGTGTGAGCATAGCTGTGTACTGTGTATATGGGCTAATACTTTTTTATATTTTTTTATTACTTTAGTTTTTAGCTTTTTCAAAGTTTTCTATATTTGTACATTTTACTGCACAGTTTCTTGGCTAATTAAATAGCATATTTAACTACAAATTGTACTCATATTACTGTTTATGACAAATAAGGAATCTTGAATATTAAATCTTGAGCACTTTAGGAGTGGATTCGATAAAGTGTGCAAAAAAAGGACAGATTGAGATAGCATTAAATAATTGTGCAAAAATGGCAACAGGATTAGAAAAAAGTGTACAGTATATAATAAATATTGGGTATTTACAGTGGCAGTTGGAGAGTAAGTTTTCTTTGTTTATGTGCAACGGTTTAGTGTGTGTATGCTGTCGACTGGAAGAAAGGAAGCAGTTCAGTCTATGTGTGTGTGTGTGTGTGCGTGCGTGCGTGTGTGTGTGTGTGTGTGTACGTGTGCACAAATGTGATGTACAGTCATTTATTCTTGGGTTCAACATGGTCCGGTTTATTTACACAGCTTGCAATGCAATAAGTTTCATCTTGTGCAGCATTTCCACACCAGCTGAATACATGAGTTTTGTGTTTTCTGAACTGTCCTCCTAGGTATGCACTGCTGTTTTTTCTGCCTCTGTACTTCAGGCTTTGACTTTGACTAGTCAACTGCACCACCTAGTGGATTTATTTGTTGACTGGTCTTAGCATGGCCTTGTTTGCCCACATTTGTTGCATATTTATTTGCCTTGTCTTTTTACTGAGTGCAATTAGGAGCAGCCTTTGATATCCTAGTGTAGCTAGATGAAGCGGAACTAGCGAACGAGGCCTTAACTTGGTCAGAGATCAGTTTTCGACAGCTGGAGCAAGAACAGGAAGCGCTTCACCCAGCGACAGGAAGTTCGGTAACCAGAGCTGGAGCTAAATGCAAGACTGTCTGCCCACTGGTTTCCTGTGTGACTAGCCCGCTGTCTGATAATCGCGCATACACACACATATACACACACACACACACACCTTGGAGCATGCATACAGACTCATGTCTGTATGACATGTCTGATAGCTGCCCCATATTCGGATTGCTGTGTGCGAACCATTTCCTCACTGTAAGCAAACATCTCTTTGCAGAGCACTGGTGACAGACATCCATCTGATCACCTTAACACTGATCTCACAACAGCTTTGTGGTTTCTCTTTAAAAGCTTAAAAGCTGAAACTGAGGCTGAATAGCTGATGCTAGGTCAGCAAACGATGCACAAACACCTCATATTCCGTTTTCGGCCAACAGTCAACAGTCAGTCAGCCTTTTGAAACAAAGCTAGCTATGTCAAAAAAATATACGCATTACTGTTCATCAATGTCGCAGTTAGGGGTTACAATTCATTAGTAAACCTAATTATACAATTCAAAACGTGAAAAATAATCTTGTGGAACAGACCACCTTGATAACGGGACAGTGACTAGTAATCTACTCCTTAAAATTAAAACCACCTGCCTAATGTTACTAAAATATTACTAAAAAATCCATGCAATATGCTTTGCTAACATACATTTTTACTGTATGTTCACCATATTGTTCCTTTATTAGCCATATTAAATGTTTTCTTTTCTATTCATCACTACTGACCTACAAAAACACACAATATAATTATAATCACCAGATAATATAATTATCACCAGACAAACATTAGAAATTTAACAAGCTATTAAATTCCAGCCAATGAGATGAAACAGTTAAAGAGAGCATTTAAATTTAAAGGACAGTCTAGGTTTTGACTCTACATCACCACATAAACAGGATGTCAGACGTGCACTGTTACATATTTGACAGAATGTCATTTAAAGTTTCCACTTTCCAATGTTTAGCAAGAATAGAAATCTGCAGTTTATGAAATAAATGGATAAATAGTAAAATCCTGTTGTGTGCAAAAGCTTTTGACTGGTAGTGTACGTCCCCTTATTCCCTTCAAAACAGTTGCGACCAATCGAGTCATGGACTCCACAAGACCTCTGTGGTGTGATGGTAACTGCGAAACCTGTAAGTGGAGAGGTGGGAACTCCATGGGCACAATCCACAGATGCTGAATTGGTAAATGTATTCTAAGTAGTTTGATTTGAAATACTAGAGAAGTTCTAAAGAAACTTACCAAGTCACAATTGTTCACAGTGGTGGTGATAGAAACCAGATGTCTGAAGAGTGTAATGGCTCTAAGAGCTTCCTTACCTGAGATGATTACATAAAATGGTTACAAATACACTGTCTAAGACCAGATTGTGTGACAGTTTTGCCAAGAACTATTTGCCACAAAGGTATGTATTTCTAAACCCACTCATAAAGAAAAGGCAAATGCAGGGTATTTAAGGTAAAATAGTCCCAAAAGATTTTTGCCAATATTTGATTACTGCCAATGTTACAAATTAAAAATTTTTTGATGAAGAAATGTGCAGTATTAGGTTTAGGATAATAAATAACATGACTACATTTGCCATTCGCCATGAACCATCTCACATCAATCCATCTGACTTAGAATGACTCTGCTTACATCTCAAACACTGGATTCTGCAGAAATTTTGATACCAACAGAATTCCCCTTGAAATTCTTCCTAGTTGATCAGATTACTCAATTAACTGCAGTTTATGTAATCACTGATGTAAAAGATAGTGACACCAGTTGTTGCAGTATTGCATGTGGTTGCAAAATGTGCACATTTTACATGTTGCCACTCACCAACATGTGCACATTCAAATGAAAAGGTCAGCGGCTCTGTACAGGCATATAGAGAGAGGTCAAGCTGGTTTTCGTGCAGTGTGGGTTAAACCTCTGCTTTTCAGCTCTGAGCTTTGAAAAAAGATCACTTACCACAGAAAGAACTCTCTCTCTCTCTCTCTCTCTCTCTCTCTCTCTTTCTCTCTCTCTGGGAGAAAGGAAGCAGTTCAGTTCTGTGTGTATGCGTGTGGTGTACAGTCATTTATTCTTGAGATCAACATGATCTGGTTTAGGAGACTCTATTTACACAGCTTGCTGTGGAATTAGTTTCATCTTGTGCAGTATTTCCACACCAACTGAATACATAGGTTTTGTATTTTGTGTTTCTGAACTGTCCTCCTAGTTACGCACTGCTGTTTTTTCTGTCTCTGTACTTCAGGCTTTGACTTTGACTAGTCAACCGCTACACACAGCAACACCTATTACTTTTAAGTATTTGTATGGCCTTATTTACATACATTTTTTGCCCATACTCAGCAACACATGTACATTCAGAGGTCAGTAGCTCTCTTTAGGCATACACAGAGAGAGATCAGATAATGTGGCGTAAGCCTCTGCTTTTCAGCTCTGAGCTTTAAAAGAAATCACTTACCACAAAAAAATAACATCCAATTCTCCCCCTCTCTCTCCCTCTCTCTCTCTCTCTCTCTCTCTCTCTCTCTCTCTCTCTTTCTCTCTCTCTCTGTCTCTCTCAGGTGTGCTGTCATCTCATAGCACTATGGGGAGACACTTGAGAGTCCTGGCCTTTTTGCTAATTGCTGAAACATGTGCCTCTTTTGCCCGCATAGCAAAATAACACTCAACGTGGAAAAATATCCATGTAGTATTTGTATTCAGGTCTGCTCCGAGTCTGCCAGTGGTTCTGCTTGAGGTCATCCATGGTTTAGATCATATGTCCACTGCCCCATCAGAACTGTGAGGACAAGGTCTTGCCATCTTCTGGAAGGTTTCATTCTTAGTCATTTTTCAAAATATCTCCCAAGGCCATGCTATGAAATCAGTGTCTTCTATGGTTGAAAAGGTATGAAGAGATGGGTTTCTAAACTGTTGTTAAAGGACCCATGTCATAAAGAGCTCAATTTCCATTTACTTTTTGAAAAAATAAAAGATTTAGCTGTATTTAAAATGGATCTATGATTACCCGATACAGTTTATATATGGAAACAATGCAGGAAAAACTTATTGACATTAATTGTATCTGTGATGTCATAAAAATGAATGTCTTTACATACATGTGCCTATTCGGTTAACAGTAGACTGGCATCCAGAGCCAGTCCAGCAACATTTTCTGATTCCTAAAACATCCAGCCTGTACCTAGTTTCGATGTCTCATACATGTGCTTAAGCGGATCTTCGTTGTGGGCCCAAGAAGACTATCCATCACGCTCCTTACTTCCTGTTAAGGTTTTCCTCAGAAGTGGTCGTATTGCCAGTGGTTTGGCTGGACTCGACTGTGGAGAACATGGTTTTAGCATTTGTCACAGTGACATTACGGTGTCTTACGTGGGTGCGGTTGTTAGCCCCAGGACCAACTCCCAACCTGGAGGGCCAGGTGCTTTTCATCTGGCCTCTGCTCTGAAACCTCAAAAGTCAAAGTCAAAGTAAACTTTATTATCATCTCAGCTAAATACATGTATACAGTGAGACGGGATGGCGTGGCTCCAGATTTTACAGAGAGCAAAAAGACACACTCAATACATATATAATATATACCTGAAATAGAATGTCTCTAAACTAGAAGTAAAAATGTTCAAAGTGTATTTTGAAAATTCAAAAATAGAGCAAGTGTTGCATTAGCAGTCAAGTGGGAATTAGAATGCTATAATGTAGATATGAATGTAATAATTAATGTAAGGATAAATACATGGACATCCAAAAAACCCTCCTCAGGCTCCAGCAGTTTAGTTCCATTTGTTCATGAGCCTTTCAGCCTGAATTGCTCTAGGGCACCATGCAGTGCAGCCAATCAGAACAAAGATAATTTACATAGCCACTGTTCAAAAATAGTAACTGCACAGGAGAAGGAGGAAAAAACATTATTAACTGTTAGAGTAAGATAATGTAACAAGACTTTAAGCTTTATTAATTTGGTACTTGGCCCTGAACCATCAACTTATTCTTCCACCCCCCAATTGACCCTCATTCACTTTATATGACATTTTATTCATATATATACATATACATATATATATATTAGTGGTGGGCATAGATTAATTTTTTTAATCTAGATTAATCTCACTGTAACCTTGGAGTTAATGTAGATTAATCTAGATTAAAATGGCTCATTTGAATTCTGCCAAAGGCATTCAGAATGTGTGTGCTACCCAAATAATGA
>JBBPCY010000082.1:22586680-22604542 GCA_037974405.1 Brachyalestes nurse | reverse complement strand
AAGATATTTGATGCAATATGGAACAAAGTACTTGCAAGAACCACGATGTCTCCATCACAGAGCTATTTAAGCATTTAAGTGGTTCTTGAGTGTTCAAGGTTCCATTACCTTTACTAAAGAACTTTTGGAAGAACCTAACTTTAATGTTGTTTATCCTATTTAAAGACTGTTCCTAAGGAAGTAATCATCAAGAAGCCAAGAGCCAATTAATAAACTTTATTTTTAACAATGTAGTGTTCTGGGTTGTGATTAAGAAGTGTGTCTGTGTGTGTGTGTGTGTGTGTGTGTGCACATGTGTGTGTGCGAGTGAGTTAGCAAGCCTTGCCAACTACGCATACTCATTTTCCACAGTACTAGCCATCTGGAAGCCTAATACACACACATACAGAGTGTACGCACTACGCAGAGTGAAGAGGACCAAGCAGAAGACTCTCTTTGAGATCTAATCAATGAGTTTCAAACCTCATGTGTAACGCTAGTCTATCTAGTACATCTAGATGATCTCCAGGTATCCACACACACACACACACACACACACACAGCCGTGGGGTTATAGTGTTTTCCCCTTCATTAGAGCTGTGTCTGTGGGTT
The DNA here is from genome assembly GCA_037974405.1 of Brachyalestes nurse. Classification (NCBI taxonomy): domain Eukaryota; kingdom Metazoa; phylum Chordata; class Actinopteri; order Characiformes; family Alestidae; genus Brachyalestes; species Brachyalestes nurse. Next base: position 22,603,951 of record JBBPCY010000082.1, on the reverse strand, counting down.
GAGGGCAGGTGTTAGAGCAGTTAGGCATGAGCTAACCTCAGGCTTTACATTAGCATCACACTTCACTAACTCTGCTTCAGCAATCTGGCTGTGGCTGAACGCCCAGAGAACGGCTAGCCTTTTTTTAAAGCTCTTTTTATACTGTATTTTGTGCAGTACACTCTCACGTTTTAGTCATATCTCTTTCTAGACTGCCTCTGTCTCACAACAAATGCTGAATAGATAGAAAACATGCGTGTCGACTCAACACAACGAGGAGAAAATCTCTATAGAAAGATTGAATACTTTTTGAAAAACGTTGCTATGAAAATGTTGCCCTAAAGCCAGGATGTTTTGTTCATTTTACTTTGTAGCTCCGACTATCACCGGGTACTCAAAATTACGAGTTTGTTAGATAACTGAAATTGAAATTCTTGCTTCAGGCCACGTTAACACTCCTGTGAATTGAAATGACCCCATAAGACAGGTGACCTCACCAACTTACCCAATGCAAAGCAGCAGGCGTTATCGAGTCTGGTAGTTAAGTGGTTTTGGTAGTAGTGGTGCTAAACTAATGCGATAAACCATCAAAGGCCAGTTACATTTACAATGGTAAGGGTATGATGCATATGTTAAAATATGTTTTTTTTTTTCAAAAAATACCTTAAGTTATATATATATGAGTGGCCCTTATAGTCACACATGAACACACCACACCACAGCACACAGTGTAAACAGTGTGTAATTCTTTCCTGTATTTAAGCCATTCACCAAGTGAAGCAGTGGGTGTTGCTCAAGAGTACCTCTGTGGTGTCACTGACAGTCCTGGAAATCGAACCTACAACCTTCCGGTCACAGGGGCAACTCCCTATCCACCAGACTACCAGCTGAACTATCCTTCTCTGTATTGTTTCAGTATTAGTATATGTGCTGCTATATGAACCTATAGTCACAATAACCTATTCTTCCACCAAGAAATGTAGTTTGCCATTGTTACCAAGCAACCATGGACTTCTAAAGTCGGATTTAGCCGCCCCTTTCAAATGGTTCCCAGTGACTAATACTGGTGGTTCAGAAATGGTTCAGTAGAACAAAAATAACAATGAAAACTAAAGATGTTTTACAAGGAGCCATACTTGACAAATTGTGAATCTTGAAGTGTAGAAGCCAAAATTTCATTACTCACTGCACACAGAACTATATAGAATTGTCTATATTTATGGCAGATCTAACTAAAACACCGACTTTTACAGTGTGTAGGAAATTCAAGTGTTATTTTACTTTCTCCAACCTTTAATCCATTTCTCCAACCTTTAATCCATTGATATTTATAGAGGAGGTGTTTACTCTGCTAGCTAATTCTTAGCAAGTTAACTATATGGTCAGCCTAGCTCTAGTTAAGAAAGAAAGTTTTCAGAAATATGTAGCCAATTTTTTTACATTTCACCTTGTAATTCAGAGACTTCAACAATATTCAGATAACTTAAAATGCACATAGTATAAAATGCCATTGATGAAAAAAATGAAGCAGCTTGGCTAGCGTAGTTTTTCATTTGAGTTTGATGGTTTAACTGCTCATGACCACACTGACCAAGCTGGTAGACCAAAATTACTGACTTCACCCAGTTTGTTGATCATCTAAACAGCATGGGGCGTGTTTTCACCAAGTCCAGCTGAACAACCCTTCTGAGCATCTTAGAACCACACTAATTTAGCTAATAATCCCCAAAGAGCAGCTTAGACTAACTAACAACTGGTATTAGCATGATGTTTCCAGCATAGATATCAGCTTTTGGAACATTTGTATGTATCACACAGTGGTAAATGGACCAACAGCAGCAATTTTTGAAAGATTTGTCGTTTCTCAAGAAGTCTTTACTACAAAATGATACATGGCCTCAGATGTAGCAGTAGAATCAAACTACTGGTTGTGACTTCTTACTATTTTAGAGGTGACAGTGACGATAATAATTTTTGTCCTTAGAGAGTCAAGGAGCCGAACCCATTAACCCTGAAAGAAATCATCATAACTTCATCCAGGTGTGGTACGCATGGCACGTTTGGTAGTCTAATTATCTAGTAACCTCAAGTGATCACATTTCCAATAATTTGACTCGGTCCAACTTGACTGACACCTGTATCGAGTTGCCCCTCCAATTAACGTTCAAAAGTGTAGCTGGAAATTATTTTCAGAGGTCACTGTCCAAGCTACTGGGGAAACTCGGTAATCCAAGACAATAAATATACATTCCTGTCTTTTCCGCGCTTTTCTTTCTCATTTCACAAATGTTTTCCCAGAGCACAGTGTACACAAGCTGTTGGAAATCCAATCAGAGAACTTAACGAGCCCAAGCCAAAATCAACAGTCCAATCAGCTCTCTCCGTTCGGTTTGATTGATGGAAAATAAACCATGTCACAATTCAATATCCACAGTGAGCGGATACTGTTCTCTTACTTCAACTCTCATATACACTTTCTGACCAAAAGATTCTAAAGACAGTTCCATACGTGTGGTTTTTTTAAAAATTAAAACGTGTCCTTTAAAAAACGAGCAAAGCATCCTCTGACTTTTGAATGAATGTGTTTCCTGTTACACTCATAACGAGTTTTTAAAAATAACATAAAGTAACAAAAATCTTTGTAATTTTAAACTTGTAATCAAGTGGAACAAATATGTTAGATCGATCTAGAGAGTGAACTAAGATATCCACTATACCCTTGTTATGTAAATGTCTTGAATACTGATATGTTTTTACATTGAAACAATTCTGAATAGCATGGAATGCTTTCAAATAATCTTTTAATCTTTTAACACAAATAGGCTGTGTCTGCCCACCAATACTGAGGAGAGAGAATAGTATGTGTGTGAGGATATGTGTGTGTGCGTGTGTGTGTGTGAGAGAGAGAGAGAGAGAGAGAGAGAGAAAGCGAAAGAGAGAGAGAGTGAGAGAGATAACACTCCACCTACACTCACACCTCCACAAATGCACAAGACGGACACAAGGTGGGAAAGCAGGTCGCTATGGCAACTGACTGAGTGGCCTCCAAGGAGAATCGTACACACACACACACACACACACACACTCACACACATCCCCCAGACCTCCTCAATTAGCTATGCCTGTGGCTGTCCCTCTGAGTAGCTCAGCACACACACACACACACACACACACACACACACACACACACACACACACACACTGTGGGCAGCAGTCAGAGGGCTTGCATTAGGTGAACATACTGACAGTTCATCACCCTCAGGCAAAAGAATACCAACTGTTGGAGTAACGACATGACAGCAAATCTATCTCTCTCTCTCTCTCTCATTCTCTCTCTCTCTCTCTCTCTCTCTCTCTCTCTCTCTCTCTCTGTCTTATTCTCTCTCTCTCTCTCTCTCTCTCTCTGTCTTATTCTCTCTCTCTCTCTCTCCTCCTCTATCTTGCTTTCTCTTTCTTACTCTCTTTCTAGTTCAGTGTTTCTTCCTCAGTGTCTCTCTCTCTCTCATTTTCTCTTTCTTGCTTTCTCCCTCTCTCACTTTCATTCAGTTCAGTAATCTATATTGGCGTGACCATAGTTACAGCATCATCTGTCATACCTATCATTACAGGAATAGGCATCTAATAAATCCTACAGGGACTTTTTACCTTTTAGCTGAATAAAAACAAATGTAATTTGTTTATTTGTTCACTAATGTTATGTTAAAGTTGATGGTCGTAAGGCACACTCCATACACTATTACCTAACGGAACATAATAAATAAATAATGAATAAATCATGCTGCAGGTCGTGAAGGACACATCTGAGAAGTAACCATGAATGTAATGCATTGATAACAATAAACCTCAGGGCTGTTGATGAAGCCAGTGATGAATGTTGTAAATACATTGGATTTTAGATCTGTGATGGGTGCTCAAATGTGTTGGTATCTATATGAGGAGCCCAGAAAACAGATTGTAAAGATTCTAGTCACCACAAACCATGAACCCCCCCCCGTCCTGTAGTTTCAAATACAGAAGAACGGAGATTACGGGAAAGAGAAAGAACATATTAAAATTGATTTTTTTTTTTATTTATTTATCGTCTCACAGGCCATAGTGCCCAAATTGCTCTTTCTTTTTTTTCTCTCCCTCAGAAGATAATTAAGCAAAGGTCATATACACACCTATGTGCCTTGAAGGTGTTAATTGCCACAGACATTCATACACCACCTCATTAACCCCTCATTCAGTCCACTCTGACAGGGCCAAGGGTTCAGTGCTGGCTCAGACCGGGGTGATAATCTCTACCACAGTAGCGATCCTGGACCATGTAAACCATGAGGAAATGCTCCGGGCCTGATCCGCAAAAGTATTTTCCACTTGTTTGTTTCCAGCTGGAACATAGTCCTGGATGAAGGAGGTAAGAAAATTGAACTTGACCCCTCCTGCCCTGGAACCTCTTTCCTTTGCTCTTTTACATTTGTTGGTCTGTTTTTTTTTTCTCATAAGCCACAACTAACAAAGTAAAAAAAGCTCGCTGTTAGTAATCAACTAATTAACATTTAGAAAGGCGTGACTGGTAGGAGAGAGAGAGAGACTGCTGTGATCTTCACAGGGCTCTTTGATCATCTTCTTGATCAGTAATAAGCCTAAGACACTGGCATTAAAGGGGATTTTTCTAGATTGGTGGACATTTTTAGCTTAGGCTAAAACCTAGCTATTTCAATAGCAGTTGGATACAGGCTGTCTGTTTCCCAATCGCTCAACAGTTTGAGGCTCTGAAGCAATCTTCAGACTCAGAGCCAAACGTGGGCGCACGCACACACCCACACATACACACACACACACTCATGTTTTTATACAACGTCAGGACATGGGATCGTGTGTGTGTGTGTGTACCTATATGTAATTATGTCTCTATAGGCAACAATAATTCATCATTTATGTATATGATTATGTATTGTATATATGTAAATAAGCCACATATATTATACATATATCATCAAAGCTGGAGCACTTTTTACATTCATTTACATTAAAAGTTAAGAATAATGTTTTTCCTTTTCCAATAAAATGACTTTTTTGGATATATAAGGCTTTGTTCAAAAGTTCTTGTATATATTTCAGTATCTACAAGTATGGAAGTATATACATGGAGTAAGATTTGAAACTTCAAGCCTTTGTGTGAAAGCAATCTAGCTTTCAGCCAGAATATGTTTGTCCTGGAAATGCATAAAAACAAATACACACACACACACACACACTCCTCCGCCAGGGTGGGTGTATATTGTCCTCACCCCTGGCAGCCTAAGGGTCCACCCCCCTTCTCTTCATTCAGAACGGTCATGTGATGCACGCTTTCAGACTACAGCAGCTTAGTGAGAGAGCTCCCCATTCATTTCCTCCTGAGTAGCCCACGGAAGAGGAGGGGAACGACACACACACACACACACACACAGGGAGAGGGAGAGAGAGAGAGAGAGAGAGAGTGAGTGTGAGAATCAGAGAGAGTGAGAGAGATAGAGAGAGAGAGAGAGAGGTAGTAGGTACAGCAGACCAGAAGAACTGACCACCCAGGAAAACAAGGTAGAAAAAGAAAGGGAGAGCCAAAAGGACGCAAAAAAAAGGATAAGAGTTCTTGCCCCCACGGTCCAAGACTTCAAACAAGGTTAGTTCCTTAAATCTGCATTGCCTTGCCTGCCTCTTCCCTCTCTTTCTGCCCTTCTACACACTGTGCCTCAGCTGTCATTTCACTGAGTTGACTGTCAACACATAGCTGGATGTCTGTCAGTCTTGAGCGCTGCAGCTACTTCCACAAATCAGGTCTAGTTAGAGTGACTGTCAACTTGAATGAAAGAATTCAAATGAGATATTCAAATGACTCGATTTATTTTCGACATTTGCATCATGTTCATTAGAATCTTTTTATCTGTTTCTTGGCAAACTGCTTTCTCTAGATATGATGCTGGTGATGACAATGGTGACAATAATGATGATAATGAGGAAAATGATCCATATTAATGAGCAATAATCAATGACATCAGTGACATGACCAATTTCTATAGGAATTGTATTACCCATGTCATTATATGTATTATATAGCATAAAAGTATATTAGCCACAACAAAAGTACTTTCTTTTATTTATACTATAATCACGCATGCTGGCTAGTGCCACTGTCTGTATGTCTACAAAGTGTGTCGATGCTGTACCCAGAACGCAGAAATCCTGCATATGTGCAACACACGGACAGCTAAGCGTACAGTATATGCACAGTGCGTGAACCTCCCAGAGTGCTACTCTCGCTCACTGCGCGATACTTTTGTTGGATCTCTTCCAAATACCAAGCACTGCTTTTTTGGAACAACAATATCTGCAGCCTGGTGAGGAGGACTGGCCTCCTCCAGTCCACTGAACACTGAACTGGAGGAGCTGAGGGTTTATTCTTTGTGGTTGGTCTTGGGTTGCTGGGTCCTTTCGCTTAAACTCAGATGAGGCTTTCTCAGTGCGAACTGGTTGAAAAAAAAAAAAACAACGTTTACACAGACTCACACTTGCCAGCTCATATTTACATTTACTGCATTGGGCAGAGGCTCTTAAACAGAGCGACATACATCTGGGCTTCCTAGTTCATAAGAAAACATCTCCCTTATATTAGTAAGCCTAGACTAAGACTAAGATTCTACCAGAAAAGAAGTCAGTAGCCCCAGTTCACCTACACCTGTGGTTCCCAACCCTGCTCCTGTAGTAACTTCGCTCTGAAAGTGTTTTTCTTGCTCTTGCACTAAGGAACAGGTTGTTAATTAGCTGCTTAGTTGGATCAAAGCAGTCCAATGATGTCGCTTTAGCAAAAAAGGTGCAGCTGCTGACAGTATGTGACTCAAATAACCTTATTTTTAAGAGTGTAGCTGTCTGAGTGCCATCTGAAACCATCCGTTCCACTTTTAAATGAAGTGTTGGGGTCTGTGCCCCCCACACACACACCTGAACATTCATCCTGTACGCCAATTAGTCTGGCTACAGTCTCTCTTTTGGAACTTTTGAGTTACGAGCCTGGTCGCAGGGGCCCATAGGCTCGGGGTCACTGGGCCTGCCCCTTCTCCAACAACCTTCCACAGCTGAAACATCTGGAAAGCAAGCAAACCCTGTTCATGTTTTGGCCCTCTGCTGAACTCACAGCCCAGGCAGGTTCACCTTTGGCCAGTTTGTTGTCGTAGCTGGGTTGCATGTCTACAGCAAAGGGGGAAGTCAAAGGTTAGAAGAGTGTGGGCGAAGTGCAAACATGGCCAGAGTCAACAGGCATGATGAAAGTGGCCAGGTCGGTGTATCCGCTTGAATACAGAAAAAAAAGAAGCCAATATTCTGCAATGGGTCCTAATTACATTCCTGGAGGGATTACTTCTAGATATGTGCATACACACACACACACACACACACACACACACACATACACATATATATGTATATATACATTTAATAGCATTTTTCCTTCTGTACCAGAAGACAAGCACTGGTTAAGGTTGCTCACAACTACAATCAGTTATTTCGTCAGTTTCTCCACCAATGATGACGTACATTCTGAATCAAAAATAGGTTAGATACTGAAAAACATGTCATTGAAAAGTAAACATTTAATCATAAATATTTTATATTTCCATTATATTTCCATCTTCAATTTAACATGAAAAAAACCTGATTTATTTATCAATTGTAAATGACCTCTTCAACTGCAGTACCGGAATGAGCCACCAGGGTGTGACCCACATTGGATAACACCATTAGGCTAATCCGTTTCATGGACGGGTGTAAACTATCGAACTAGTGCCTTAATATGAGTAGGTCAAACACCTGTTATCCTAAATGATAACTAGCTAGTTACCAACAGACTTTTCATTTAAACATGCAGAATAATGCAGAACATAAATGTACTGCACGTCTCTACTGAACATTATATACAGTAGTGTGCAAAAGTTTTAGGTATGAAAGCAAATTGTTTAAAGCCATTTATATAGACAGTTAGTGTGCTGCCTATATGAATTTATATAGGCAGTAACTGGTGTAAAAAAAACAGTACAATGTATGTAACATTAGAATAACAGACAAACAGTAAAGGATAAAAATAAGAATTTATAGCCTTTAAAATAATATGTATTTAATATATTTATATGTAAAGAAGTAACGATTAGACAAACCATGAAGTGGATGTAAACTACAAACATTACTGGGCTGCCATGAGCAGAAAACAAGAAAATTATAAAGCAAACTGACAGATAAAAAATTACAGCTAATTTATTATTTGATATTTGTTCTTGATATTTGTTTGATATAATCTCTTGCTTTTGAATAATTGCTTTTAAAATATTATTTTCTCAGGTGGCTAACATTTACCTTAATTACAGTTTTACCTAATCATTTATATATGCATATATATAAAATCTGAAGTAGTGAATGCACTAATATGCATAATATGCACTAATATATATATAGTACTGTTCCATACTGTACTGTAGTACTGCATGAGTGTGACCTAGTCTAGCCTTGGATTCAAAATAGAAAGTTGATTTCTGCAGCTTTTTGTCTTGAGATCGATACTGCACAGTCTGTTTGGCACGAAAACCCAAGTGAATCACACACACACACACACACACACACAAACACACACACACACATGACTCACCGACCTACAGAAAGCAGGGTGGTTTGTGTACGGGAAATAGGGGCTCTCCCCGGTGACTGCCAGGCCCATTAAGCAGAGCTCTGGAAAGAGCTGGAGCCCGGAACGCCAGGACATGGCTAGCGGATGCATTTCCTGTGGCCAAACTTTGACCCTATGACTCCCAGAGACCTCCTGGTGGGGCCTGACCCCGCTGTAGGGGAGCAGGGGATGGGAGAGGACGGGTGCGGTTCCATTGGTTTAAAGTCTGTCACTGATCAACAGCTGTGTTCTGCCGTGTTAGCATGTGGCTTCAGTATGTATGTGTGACTTTGAGGTTCCTCTCCTTGATGTCTCGCTTTCTCTCACACAGACACAAAAACAATCTTATAAGCACCCCCTTTTTCATTTTATGTGTATACACACACATATACACACACACACACACTCTCTCACACACACACACACACTCACACACACACACACACACATATATATATATATATGTAAATATTCTATATACACATTCAGATAGTTTTACTGTAAACAACAGTTTTACAGTAGTTTTAAAGAGCTCCTGATTTATTCTTGCATTTTACTTTTTTCTCTGAGGTCCACTTGTGAGGTTTGTGTGGGTTTGCGATTGGTTGTCCTGTACTGTGCCTCGTAGGTACATGTGCAGATGTGTCATTTTTGTGAAGTCAGAAAAAACAATGACGCAGCCTGTGGACTGTGTGGACTCGGGAGCGATTGGTAGATTTTGAAACTGTGTTACATACTACATCAAACTTCACATAAAACAGAGTGGGGCAAAAAAATAAAACCCTCATTCTTCTGTTTCTCCTTCTCTTGTTCTTTCCTTTCCCATGTATCTCTTTCAGTCTCTAGATTCTAGATACAGATTTCAATCGGCATGAAGCGTAATTAACTGCTAGAGCTAGAGCTAAAGTTATTAAAGAAATGCCTAATGCTAATAGTGACAGTAATACTGAAGAAAAAACTAAATACCCTCTACCTCATTTCTGTCTCTCTCTCTTTCTTTCTTTCTCTCTCTCTCTCTCTCTCTCTTTCTTTCTCTTCCCTTATATTCTCTTGCTTTCTCTGCAGTTGCAGCTGCAGATTTTCCAACAGAGCAGAGGGCAGGAGGGAGAATAACAATCCTTGCCCAGTCCTGTAAGATTGTATGTGTGTGTGTTTGGTGTTTGGAGGCAAACACAGCTGCCTGAGTCGTTACAAGCAGAAGCTCAGTAACACTTAGCTAAGGACAAGACAAAAGACAGTAAAGTAACTTTTGCTGAAGTGAAGTGAGGTGACACCCAAGGCGAGAGACAGAATGTGTTCCTTACTTGCATACTTTTACTGCAAAAGTTGCCTCGTTTTGCTTGTTTCACTTCCAGACTTGTAGAACATAATACATTATGTTTGCCATTATGTTTCCATTAAAAATATAGTGCATTTAAACAGTTCTGCCCTTCAGTCTAGTTACTTTGGACATTTTTTAGCAATTATTTCATATTTTATTCATGTTTATTCATGATCTACATTCAAATAAATCAAAATTTTCAGTGCTTGGCCCCCTAAATCTCTCTCCTTCCTGTTATTCATATCTCTCCCCCCTATTCTCTCAAAGAAGCGTTCTTCTTTTCCTTCTTGTGTTTTCACCTCTTCAGCATGGCCTTCTGGTCAAGTTCTGCTTTCGAGCCGTGATGTACGGTCTCCTAGCGGTTTAGCTAGTGGTCACGCTAGTTAGCATGCTTGGTCACTGGCACACTCAGTGCTGCACGAGTGTTTTCTGGCACGGCTTTAGAGGAAGCCCAGGCTTTCCCACAATGCCGAGGACAGCTGGGGAGGGCCAGCCACTGCCCCCCGGGCCTACGGGGCCTGGTGGGAATGCGCACAGATCTCTTCCAGCTGTGCTAGCACACCAGGCGTTAGCACCTTTTGGTCGTTTATGGTCGTGCACATGAGAACATATCTGTCGCAGATAGCAGATAGTGTCTGTGAGGAGATATTCTTAAGCAGAAGCCTATCTGTAAGTAGGGGTCTAAGCAGCTGGCCAACTACAAGGTGAGCAATTACGCTAAGTAGGCTGCGGTAAGCAATGGTGCGTTCCTCTCCAAACAGATGAAGTCTAGCGCTGGGCCTAAATGGAAAACTGCTATTAACGGTAATTAATTAGAGTCCTTGTGCTGGCTGCCCTGTTCCACAAGGGAGGCATTCCATATGCAGCCACAGTAGTTAATGATCTTGTTTGTTTTGTCGCCACTTCATCGGTTGAGGTCATGTTTTTGGCAAGATGTCACTGGCTTGGCATGCAGTGCGATATCAAAGCTAATAATCCTCAGGTGGCCGATAAACGCTCACGCCACGTCTCGGCAAATCTTGCGTGCTTTACGAGCACCTTCACTCCATTGGGTTTTTCACCGGCTCCTCGCGGCCTTGCGCAATATTGCCAAACAGCGACGGCCTTCACTTATTGCGCAATCCCAGGCCCCCTGATAATAAACAGTTCGCGAGCATGCGGTTCAATAGTTCAAGTCAAATTGCACACATCTGTCTGAGCCCGTCCAAGGGAACACTAAAGAGGCAGCTTCAGATCTTTCTGGCATGCGCTCTTCATGCACAGCAGCACCAGCAGATCCAGTCTGGGACCGAGAGGCCGAGAGGGAGAATGGGCTTGTCAACCTGAGATCACTTTCTGACAGCCCGAATCACTGATCTTGCCTTTGTAAGATAAACCACAAAAAAAAAACAACCTGCTCTTAGAAGAGGGCATGAACTCTTGCGACACGCGACGAGATGCCAGGCACGTAACTGATGACAAAGTTACAAACAGGGAAGAGGAACGAAATAAAAGAGAGAGAGCGAGAAAAAGAGAGTTAAAAATGCTGTTGCTGTTCAAGGTTTCGTTCAACCAACAGTGTGACAGGAAAGACAGCTTGTGACAATTTTTTTTTCACTCCTCTGAGCGCACTTGCATGTGTCAGTCTGGAACACATCCTGTCAGCTCTGATTAGTCTATTGTTAAAGAGAAAAGACATTTGTCTTATTGGATCGACTCCGTTTTCCACTATGCTTGAAAGACAGCCAGCAACTTCTAAAAGCCTCTTCCATACCTCCGTATTCCACGAAGCTTGACCCACTGTCAGACGGGGTTGTAGGGGGTCGGGGTGTCTGCTGCAGACAGATAGAAGCTGAGGTGTTCAGGCCATACACTAAATCAATAGCAGATGTGTGAAGGAGTGTGTTTTGGCTAGCTCTGAGGGAGCGTGGGGAAAACGGTGGAGAAAATGTGCAGAAGCTTCATTTCTGAAGCAAACTCAGAAAAGCTGCAGGAGGTATCCTTCCTTGTAGGAATAGTATTGATAACAGTCTACAACAGAAATAAGCTCTGTATAAAGTCTTAGACAGACTGTGTTATAATACATGATTATAGTCTCTTTTTGTTTAATGTTGTATTTTTAATTGGTCACCCATTTCATAGTGCCAAGATATCCACAATATTCTCATGCAACTTGGCAAGTTATTACACTATACAAGTATGGTGACCTAAAGAGATGAATTCATACCACTGCAAGTCTTGCACTAGAGCTTAAGGGCCAGACACACAAAACCAGCATTCAAGAATTACCACCTAACCCAAGGCCAACTGATGACCGCCTTCCATCTGCTCACTGTCGCCTCATGTCTTCTGTGAAAAGTCAAACTTGAACACACTGCAAAGGCTACAGCTGATGGCTGACTACATGAAAGGAAATATCTCTCCAAGTTTTAAAAGAAAAACTGGAAGGCCCACAAAGCTCTAGGCTAATCAACTCAGCTAATCAACAGCTAACAGACATCTCCAGTTATATTAATAGTTAGAGCATAAATTAAAACAAAATAGCACTGACAAAGACCAACTAGAGTCAGCAGTGGAGAATATAACACTACAAAACCTGCGGGCGACATTCGGCAGCCATTGATGACCTCAAAATATCTGATAACCTGCAGTCTGCTTAGTGTGGCAGAGCTCTTAATGGAAAACTAGAAAATGCATTTCCGTGAGATAATGCAAAGTGTGATTGTGGGCTATAAAACCAGTGTTTGGAGACAGTCAAACATTGGTTTCATGGGGGGGGCTGCCAGCTCTTACCAAGCCTTTTGTGGAGACGGCTGAAAGTGTCGCAGCTTTCACAGGCTGATTAATTTTAATTCAACCACAACAAACAGTCACACATGTCTTTTTTATATAACTGACCTGAGCTTTCGTGTCTGCAAGACCATTTTATAAGAGTGCTGTGTTTTGCTTTGTGTTGCTTCGCCTTTCCTTTTTTTGTCCATGCTCTCTCTCTCTCCAATTATGATTTAAATGTCTCTCAACCAGTTTTTAAAGCAGCAGTGCTTGGCTCCTGATCAACCGATCACTAAGTTATATACAAGCGCACTGCAACAAATATTCACAGACATTTTGATGTTGGAGCGGTCCCGAAATTCAGCACAAGCTCTGACAAGATGTGGCACAGGTTTCACCAAAAAGACTCATAAAAAGAAAACTTGAGAAGAACAGTAGTGTGATTGCATCAGACTGCTGTTACAAATAATATAATATTGTTATTAATAACAATTCTGACAATGACTTTCACATAATTAATGGTCCAGTAACACCATAATAGGTCCTTTTTAATCTTCCATTCTGGCAGTTGTCAAATAAAATATATACTTATAGGAAAAGCTGCTCTGCAAGCAGGTAGAAAAAGCTAATAACGTGGACCACAACAGTATTCAATCATGGCAAGTAGGAGTATCCATTTACTTGGCAACCAATCTGGAAAAGGTGTATTTAATTGCTCCTTGAATCATATGACACAGCAGGAAGCAAGTTAGCCTAGCCATACTTCTAGCAAGTTACATCTGAATAAATTCTGATAAAGCCCACTGTGACAATTTGTTAGTTCCAATAAATACTGAACAACAAAAAGATTCTGCCAATGATTATTATGGCCTAAACTGCCAAACAAAACTCAATCAATTTAGATCAATTTAGAGAAATAAAAATGAGCAAAAATCGGTGTGGCCGGACAGAATTAATGTAGCCAAATGGGATAACTGTAATGCCAACCTTGCCCTTTATCTTCCACATCAGGTCATTTTGTTGCAAAATAAATTTAATTACTACAGCACTAATTAAGAAAATGTGTTTACCTACATTTAAGAACAGGGAAATTAGCCCATTCAAAAAGTTAACAAAGTGGAATCAGCCCAAGGCTAACATTAGCTAGTGTTAGTTTATGTTAGCTAGATTATTAACTATGTCAGTGACTGTGATAAGTAAATGATAAAGAATTTCTGGAGTGAGACTTTGGGAACAATGAAAGGATATGCTGTATTTGCTAGTTTCAAAATAGCTAGCTTTAGCTAATAAACATTGTTTGTGTTGCTTCCTGTTGGCTGGACACTTAGAGGTGACACTGTTCAGATACTCCTCTAAACCAGAAACTGGTCCGGAAAAACTGGGACATATAGCTTCAGCCCTTCGGTTGTTTTTGTTCTTTTACGAGTGCCATTCCAGTTATTTCTTGGACGCGGCGCATTCTCTCTCGTAGAAAACAGACAGTGGAACAGTTCACCTCTCCCGAGTGCACACACAAACACTCTCTGAGGTTCAGCAATGTCCTGGCTCTGCCCAGCAGCAGCCCCCATCCGACTCGAGTCACCCTGCCAAGGAAAACTAGCGCCGCTGAAATGGAAAGTCTGAAGTCACTCCTGGGTTTTTTTTTTTTTTTTGCGAGGACTGATTACGCAAAGCAGGAGAATCCAGTGGGACAGGCCTGTGTTCCTGCAAGCGGATCCAGAGCGGGAAGACCAAGACATCTCTGTTATCTATCACTGACAGCAGCCTGAGGTGGCAGGGGGTCCATCCAGAGATCACTTAGGTCTCTGAGTTGGAAGATATCTTAGCAACAGAATGAGTGCAGGTTAGGATAGTCTTGATCTTAGATTAGCACTCTGTAAAAATAAATTCCAGATGAGTCTGTGTCTAGGACAGAAGATTTATAACCATCTAACTCAAGCCTCTATTACCTAAACCTTACAGCAATAGTTCAGCCAGAAATCAAATTTACACTATTTTCCCATTCCCCAAATGTGGCTGATCAGCCAAGTGGTACTTGCTTCTTTGGTTTTGCACTGGAGCTACAAGGCTAATGAAGTTAACAAGCATTGGAGACAAAACTAAAAAGCTAATTTCTTGGATATTCAGCTTCACTGAAGGAGAGGTGACATTTTTTGGTCAAACTGTTGTTTTAAACAAAATATAAGAATGCCAATCTTCCTTTTTGTCAATGAAAGATCAAGTTATGCTGAGGAATCCGTTCTAGTTTGTCTTCGCTGTTATTACACTGTTAGCATTTTTGAGTGATGTGCCTCCAAAATTGGTGATAGACTCAAGAGAACAGATAATATTATCCATGAACACTGTTATCTTCAAGTGAAAGGAGGGAGAGCATTTAGGAGAGGTGCACTTGGCAACATTTGTGCAGGAGGCGCTGGGGGTAGAGCTTAAATCTAGCTATTGGCAGCACAACGGTGAAAGGAAGTTGTGCTGACCTGACTGAGGTCATGCACTCTGATGAAACCGACTGTCTCCTTCGCAAAACACTGTCCAAAAATGTTGAGTCACAGATTTCTTGTCTCTGTGCCACTATCAGAACTCATCTGCTCTGTCTAAAAGATGTCTTGCTATGCGTAGCTAATTCTTTTCTGCTGAGTTTCTCAGACAAGGATTTGGTGTAATCTTGGAATTAAAAGGGATGTTGAGCGAAAAACCCTTGTTCAGACGCCTTCGTCAGACAGAGGTTTTTAAGCTCGTCAAGTCAAATGATGACCTGAGATAACTTTTTTTTGAGCTAAAATGGATATCCGTATGGATTAATAGAACTTAACCCAGACCAGAACAATATCAAGGTGTCCTTTGCAATTACTTCGTGTCTAACAATTGTGTGATCTAATAGTGTTTGGCACTTAGCTTTTTTACTCAGCATTAGCATATTCAGCCAAAGTATTTCTTTACACACCCTTTTCTGGGTTCGAAACCGCTACTCACCCCCTACTGAGTGTAGACTGAAGTGAATCTACCTTGAACTCTATTCGCTGATGCGTTGTGCCTTATTCTGAATGAGGTTGATCTTGGCCAACTTTTTTTATCACCAAAGCTTCTCCCTCGCCAAAGAAAGCCTCCCCTGCCCGCATTCAGCTATTCTGCTCCAGAACAGATTGCAACCACAACCTTTCATTGATCCCAGCTACAGCCATTCACTCATTACTGCAGATCTAGTTAGTCATTAGTCACTATTACAGTCTCAATGTTAGTATGTTCATCCTGTAACTAATGTTGAGCATCCAATTTCTGAACTTTCTCAGAGTTTATATATAGCGTCTACTAGTGTAATGATTTATTGATGGTCAGGTGTGCATTCAAGCCTCATAGAAGCTGTACGAGGTGTT
This sequence comes from Brachyalestes nurse, assembly GCA_037974405.1. Taxonomy (NCBI): domain Eukaryota; kingdom Metazoa; phylum Chordata; class Actinopteri; order Characiformes; family Alestidae; genus Brachyalestes; species Brachyalestes nurse. The sequence goes on along the minus strand of JBBPCY010000082.1, from coordinate 22,587,855 downwards.
ACAGAGACACAGCTGTCTAACATAAGGCACTCTTTCTAGTCAACTAAAATTTGTCCTGACGATCTGGCATATATTTAACAGATATCTGATCAGAGGCTTTTATGTTTGACTTCATATTATTCGTGGCATCTTCAACACATCAGTATCATGAAGGCTTTCTTACTAGTATGATCTCTCATTTTTATACCCCATGTGTTTTGGCTTAAAGTCACTCCGGTAATGTAAAGTTAAATACCTTTCAGTAATTAGCTAAGTTAACTCGAATACATTATGTACATGGCAGGATTGCGTGTATCATTTATGAAGCATCCAGCAAGTTGCTTACCTTTGCACTTATTTAAAAATAAGCAAGTTGATTGCCTCACCAATGTTTACCACACATGACCAACTGGCAGACATGAGAAAGCTTGTTGGTCATCCAAAATAGTCTCGATTTCTCCACGAGCTTACCACAGTGTTGTTTATTTTTTAGTTTATGTTATGTTGGGTTTTTCTGAGATAGCTGTCATCTGTGAAGAGCACTTAGCAAGGTATCAGTAGGAAAAACTGCCACTGTTTATAAGCCCTGTACAGTATCCCTTATTCTCATCTTGGTGATTTTGAGCAATGAGTGATTTTGAGATGTTCATGATTTGAGTAAAATGCATTTGCTGATTGATTTGTCACTCAGCTGCAATATGCTTGTAATATGAATTGAGTCTCTGTAGATAAACTAATCAGCTCTTTAATAAATGAATATGACCAATATGCGGCTCTGGCTCAAGCATAACAGGAAACCTGCTCATCACACAAGTCTGTCCAACATCAAGCACCCTCAAGGTCTCTTACCCAATAGGTCTGAAAGTTCTAGACATCACCAAAGTACAGACTTGGAGGAGGGTTGCAGGGCATAGGGGAACATCAACAAAAATGAATCAATTGCTCTGAACTTATGGATATTACATATTCAAGCCTGTGCACTGAGTAGCCTTAAAAGTGTGATGTGTGGCTTTATAGAGCAGCAAAAATATATATTCTACTAGATATTCTACTAAAAAATTGTCCCAAAACGTGAAAAAAACACAAAAGAACACTAAGAAAACTGAACACTCTCTCTCTGTCTCTCTCTCTCTGTCTCTCTCTGTCTCTTTCACTCTCTCATTCAGAAAGGTTTTACCACAAGCAAAAAATGCCAA
>JBBPCY010000082.1:22526889-22539496 GCA_037974405.1 Brachyalestes nurse | reverse complement strand
CAATCTCCATTCCAGTTCATCCCAAAGGTGCTGGATGGGGTTGAGGTCAGGGCTCTGTGTGGCCAGTCAAGTTCTTCTTTGGTGTTGCCCAAAATGTCTTGGTCTGCTGAAGTATTAAGATTCTCCTTCACTGGAAGTAAGGGGTCTAGCCCAAACCCTGTGTCCCAATACTCTTGTCCATATAGTTCATAATGTATGTTTTTCTTAAGGCCCTGTCCAACAGTGATAGCAGTTTTTAGTACAGTATTAAACTTTGGAACAAACACAGCAACACAAATATTCATCACACACTATAACTGGTTTGTTGTCAAGCTCTCCATATTTTTTTTTTAAACTGAGAAAACAACCGAAAGGGTTCATCAGTGAAATGAAAGCCACATTTGGAATACGAATGCCACTCCACAGGTTGTACCAGCTACTGAATTCCATTATTTCAATAACCTTTCCTTTACCAACCATGCATTGACTTTCATTGTTGTAAATCATGTTTTGACTACAGGTTGGACACTGAGAGTTCAGTCTGGTTTCTTTACTCCTGGGAACAATGTGACTTTTAGTTTGTGACAACCATCAGATAAGTGATTGAGGATATAACCCAAGCCAAGTGAGTTCTGCAGCCCAATCATTTCTGCTCTGGTAATTTTAATGCCAATACTTTTGTTCTTGCTGTTTGATGTACAAGAGCAACATGTTTTTCTCCCCTCAGGCCTAAGCAACAAGCAGGGAAACAAACACAAGCACTTATTAATGCGCAGCGCTGCTGGGGAAGCGTTCGGGAGGTTGTGAACACACACCGACCTGAAGCTGATTTACAGGAGGGGCCCGCAGGTCAGCAGTGCGTTTCAATAACTTGAAATAGGTTAAAAAGCTGTCCAGATGAAGTCACAGTACAACAGGCGCATGAAACATGATGTTTTTAGGTAGAACAGCCCAAGTGGGGCAGGCAGGAGTTCACGAGAGGGTCAATGTTTAAAAATAAAGGTGCCAAAAGAGGTTCTTTAGAACCAATGCCAGCGAAGAACCATGTTCAGTACCTGCTTCTCTAAAGAACCACTCCTGTAGAAGAGATGTAGGAGTGTTTTAAAGATGAAAAACCTCTCAATGATGTAAACCTTCTCTACAAATTCAACGTTTCCTACTAGAAATCTACCAGTTTACCATTTCGGGACTTTTATTTATTTATTTTTATTTTTTTTCAATTTAAGTGGGCAGTAAAAGACAAAATACAAAAAAAAACTAAAACGAAAGCCTTTATACACCAAATGTACCAAAGTTAAAGAGAATTCCAACTTTATTTGTACGTAGTTCGACAGCTGAAATGTAAACACTGGTTCGAGAAATAATTCAGTGTAGAGAAACTCACTGACTAGTGAACCTGCATGACTTTCAGACACAAGGCTGATGCTGAAAAAACACGGCAACTATATTTCAACACCTCTTCCCCTCCACAGTGAATCCATTTTATACATTTTTTTCAGGCCAAAACCTTCACAAAACAATGTCCCAGCTACCGCTTACCATTCTTGCACTATTGTATAGATGTAGGCAATAACTGGTCCCCGTCTCCCCCACTGTGAACAATTCTGACTAAAACACTGAATGGCTGTTTCCATCTAAACCTGCCAATTAAGCAGAACATCTGAAAAATCTGTGGAATCCTCTTTTAATTGCGGCCTCTTTGTTCTTGTCTAAGAATGTGTGGTCCATTATGTGGAGGCGCTTTAAGGCAGCGGTTCCCAAACAGGTCCTGGAGAACCCCCTGCCCTGCACATTTCTGTGTTTTCTCACCTACTTCAGCTCAAGAGCAGCTGGGTGATGATCAGGTTAGTTGGATCAGGTGTGCTGGGAGCAAGGAAAACAAAACAAATGGGCAGGGGGTTCTCCAGGAGACCACCGCTCTAGTACAGTCTCATACTTACATTTCTATTACCAAAAAAAAAAAAAAGCCAGAAAAACAAGATGCAAATGTCAAATGTCAAGTTGATTTTATTAGGTTTCGTTTCATTCAGTTGGAAAAAAAACAACTTTTGTCACAAAGACAAACCAATTTGGAAATATCATTTGGAAATCTACAAAATAAGTACAAAATAAAAAATATCGGAAACAACAAAAATATAGACACACTGCAAAGACGCAGAGTAATATGTTGGTGCCCCTCCGTTTCATAAAAAAAAAATAAACAAACCAAAAAAAAAAAAAAACAAATTGCAACAAAAATAAATCAATCAAAAATAATATTTACAGTAAATGGTATTTACATTAAGGCAGTTCAGTTACACAATAAAAGTCCCATTTGTCAAATTTCACTTCATGAAGCTTTTGCAATAAATAAGTTAATTTTACAGGAAGAACCAGGTGACTGTTTGGCTCCCTTTTTGAAGAATGTAGAAAGGTTGCCAAATGCATGTAATGGATCATCAAATTGTAATATAGTGAGAACTAGCCAGTCAATCAGTACCTGCCACTAGAGTAAACATAGTTTTTTTTTTTTTTTACATTTTTTTCGTGTTATCTTTTTCCCAGGTAAAGATGTGTCCTCTTTAGTATGAAGCTCAGGAAGAAAACCCCAGAAGGCACTTGAAGATGAAATGTGTTTCAATGGTGTTCGCGCACTCTTATACATTCAAGCTGCTTCAATGACAAAACGGCTACCATGCTTTAGTGTGTGTGTGTGTGTGTGTGTGTGTGTGAGTGTCTGTACAAATCATACAGCTGTCTGTATCCCTTTAATATCACCCTCATTCCTTTTATATGCGGCCGTTCAATAATTCAAGACGTAATTGCAGTTCAGTAGCAGTACATTATCGTCCCTTTTCGAAAGCTATAAATACGTCAGCCTGCATGGCCGGAGAGAGAGAGAGAGAGTGTGTGTGTGTGTGTGTCTCACAAATGGAAGGATTGGATTTACACTCAAGTCCAGTTCCAACGGTACTCCCATCCAGTGAAGTTTGAAACGATTTCCAGTCTAACCGAGGTGCAAAACAAAGTGATCTGTAGTTTATAGTGCTTTTATGTCAAAGACTGAAAGAAAGTCTTTGTTTAATTCCAGTTCTAGACTTACAAAAAAAAACTGTAGTAGCTTTTGCGCACTGTCATGTCCTAAGAAATTCTAGATAAAACAAAAAATACAAAGCATTGATAAAGGGTCAGAGAGCCTTAACTAGTGTAGTAGGCGTCTTAAATGTAAGTAAGTGGTTTTAAAACAATTTGTCTTTTGGTCACACGACTGATTTTCACCAAAACAACAGAACCTGGTTGTGAAAAAAATGTCTAAATTATATGCAATTAAGAAAAATCAAATGGGCCCCGTTAGATGGTCATTTAAGGTAGAACTATACAAATGTCACAACTTAATAATACCAAGTTCTCTAGCATTTTTCCCTCATTTTACTAATTTTAGTTGTCGGACGTGGTAGGGTTAATATACACCCTAAAAATGGCATATTAGTAAAGGCGATGTTCTACATAGAACAGCAAACACTCAAAGAACCAAGTGACTAGATAAATGAGATTGTAAATGGTTCTTTAAAGCAGTGGCCCTGAAACTGAGAACCACGTGGAAGGGACACTAAGGAAGTATTTCAGATGTTATATCCTTACTAATTAGGATATAGGGTTAGTTTATTAAATCTGTTTCGACCACGTCTAACAAAAATGAGTGGTCTGGTTATTAAATAGCTTCATGTCTCTCGTATGAGAAGATTATCAATAGTGCTTGGCACAATAGTGATGGCTAATATGGGGGACTAAATGAATGGGGGGGGGGGGGGGAGGTCGAGGTCCACAAATGAGGCTTTGTACTAAAATGTTTGAGAACCTTCGATCAAAAACGATTCCATAGCACCAAAATTGGCAGTTGAAGAACCTTCTTTTGTACTTTACGGAACCATTTCTGCTAAGAGAGGCGGAATAAAAACATCTTAAACTGGTCACAGTAATCTGAGCAGGCGAACTGAAGGACATTTGTCACCGCAGCTGGCGTTTCTATAGTCACGGCCACAGACCGCCTCGTCAAATCAGGAAAAAAAAAAATGCTACTTCAAAAAAAATGACACGCGTCAGAAAGTGATTTACAAGATGTCTTTGTGGATCTGCGGGTCTTTTATGCCTTTTGTAAGATTGATTGCATAGCAGTGAGAGTAGATTAACCTACAGAACAAGATTGGACTGATGAAGAGAAACTCAAAGCGTGTTTAAACTGTGTGGAAGAGTCAAAAGGGGAAAAAAATCCCCTTAAGTGTTTCAAAAGGGTCATTGAAGTTGGCTACACATGTGTGTGTTGTTCTTGTGTCTCTTCAAGTGCATGATTAGTGTTGTGTGTGTGTGTGTGTGTCTGTACAAAACGTGTGATTGTAGGCCTATGTGTGAGTACATATTAACGATTGTCAGTGTGTGTATACAGTATTTTCTTATATAGGTGTGTGACTGAGTGTGCGTTTAGTTCTGATGTCTCTTCATGTGCAGTGCAAGGTGGTCGGAGCGCGAGAAGCTACGGCTGCATACGGCGCACTGGAACGGCTTGGCGCCCGTGTGTTTCCGGAAGTGGCGCGTGAGCTCGTCGGAGCGGGCGAAGCGCCAGTCGCAGCCCTCCCATGTGCACCTGTACGGCTTCTCGCCTACGAGAGACAAACACAGACAACAAACTCACTCTCCATCTTTCAGAAAATGGCCAAAAGCAAAAATGCTATTAATTTTTTCCCCCCCAACAAAACACGATTTCTAGGTTAAAACCGAATAGGCTAATTTAAAGGGACAATGCTAATCCCATTACTTTTTTCCAAATAAAAAAGTGGTACATAAACACTGGAAAGTCCACACAACCCGTATATGGGCACTAAGTTGAAAGCACAGCACATTTAGAATGAGTTGTTTTTATGATGTCACAAAAATCAACATTTACAAACACCCACCGAAGCTGCCTAGCACCAGTTAGCCCCGCACATTCATGCTAAAGTTATAAACTGCTTTCTGAATGAGGCCAGTCATCAGAACAGAGTTCAAAAACAGTGTAATTCTAAGGGTCCAATGTGAGGTTGGAAAATGGTCATGTAAAAACTAATTATGGCCTTTAAAACCACATGAACCCCAAACGGACCTCAAGGAAAAAAATTGAAGGATGGGCTTTTCAAAAAATAGGGATTGTATGGAGGCTCCTACTGGACAGGCTACTTTTAGCTTAAGCTCTGGGTAACTAGTTAACTGAGAGGTCCCGCTTGGTGAAACGACCTCCCGACACCCGTCTGCTTTTTTCTTTCCTTCTCTGCAGTCTCAGCAGGCAGTTAATGCAATCCACGATTAGTCCAGTGACTACAGTAACATTGTTTGGGTTCGTGTCATCAGTAACCACAGCAAATAGAGATGTCTGGTATTGTGAACATGACACATTACACCTACAGGGTCAAATAAAAAAAAAAAAAAAAAGAAAAAGAAGAAAAAGTTCTTCGAGGCATTGGTATTCAAAACACAGCTACACGCCTCGCTAATGCTGGCTGTCAAGATCAAATGAAAGTCTGTCATAGTAAAACCGTGCGATGGCGAACTGTGTTTGTCTTTCCCAAGCGTTGGTTTCAAACGTTTTAAAGCCTGTTCAGCGTCTGCTTTCTGGACGAGAGCCCATTTGGTAAGTCTCCCAGTGCGCCATTTTTAATGCAGTTTGACACGCAGGTAAAACAGGCCGTTCAGTAAATTAGGCACTGCCACGGGTTTATTCCTGTGCATGATAAAACCAGCTCTGAAGAAGAAAAATAATTCACCATGCTGCTAAAACTAGCCTTTTCATCCCCCAACAGTAGAAACAACTGAGCTTGAGAGGTTGGCGGTGCGTTGATTCTATAGTGCTACCGGCTGGTTGGGCGCCAAGTTGTAAACGTTAAACGAGTTGTTCTTATTAAAAGATGTTTAAAATCACCTTCAGCGAACAACCAGTACTCCAGGCATGATGTGGAGTGAGATCTGGTGCGGAAAAGAGTCACCATGACTGAGAAACTGAAAGATCAAAACGCTAAATACAGAGTAAGCCTGGAGTTTGGGCACAGGTGAGGGGAGCCCCAATTAGGGAGGTCTTGTAATGACTTGTCTTGGCCAGCCCAGCCCATCTGTACACATGGCGTGCCTGGGGGGCCCCCCTTCACATCTCTCTAGAGACAGGTAGGATTGCGGTGTATCTGAGGTGATTATCGGGCCATTGTGAAAGCTCTCTCAGGCAAGAGAGAAGACCCGGAGAGAGAAAAGCTTAAGAGAAAAAAAAAACAAAAAAAACATCCCGTTATACTGGTTCGCAGAGGCTGGATAATAGAGTCTGATGGGGTGGATATGTGGTCTCCCAAATGGTTAGGCATTAAAGAGAGGTAGCAGGGGTAATTTCATTCCTGCTGGCCCTGAATTCGAGTGTGTCTGTCGCTGCCATGACAGCAATAATGACAAGTCACTGGAGAGCTACAAGAGAGAACCATGGAGAAGCAAGCGAGAATGAAAGCTGTGCCACCGGATGTGGATCTACACTATTTAGCATCACAACGTTTGAGAAAGGACAGCTACTCCACGGTTCAGAAAGTCTCTCTCTCACACACACACACACTCTCAGAGTGTCTGTGCAGATCCTTCAGATGCGGCGATGTCAGGAGTGGGCGGCCTTATCTTATCATGGCAGTACTTGAGGGCCCGAGCAATTAGGTTTATGGCTTGTTTGGCGACTTAAAGCGATCATACCTAGAAAGATCGAAACGGTGAGGGCTCTAACGAGTGCCCATTGTATTTGTTTTTCCCTCCGCATGCTCAAGGCCATGCTGTGGAACGTGTCGATGCTTTGAGATTTTACGACAGCGGTTGCAACACCAGATGTTCGGAGATGTGGATCTTTTACAGCCTACGAAGCAGGGGAGCTGGGGCGCCAAGTTATTTGGCAAATCCACGCTGCAAATAAAGGGCAGAGCAGGGGAGGAAAAAAAAAAAAAAAGAAAAGGAAAAAAACAAAAAAAGACTCTTATACCGAGTCGGTGGTACGGGATAGCTTACAGGCAGAGCGCGAGAATAAATGCCGGGGCATGCCAAGCGCTCCTTCCTGCCCGGCAACACGACCCGAAAGACCCAAAATAAAGAGCGGCCGCTGCTGCGACAGGCCCAAATAAAAACTGGCTGTAATTGAGGGAGTTCTTACCAGTGTGCGTCCTCAGATGAGCTTTCAGATGCGATGACTTGGTGTAAACCTTCTTACAACCTGAAACACAGGCAGGAGGTCTCCGTGTTACTCAGAAGGACATAAAGAAGGGGGTTATAATATGTTTTTTTTTTTTTTTGTATTTATTTGAGCACTATAAACGATAACAGACCAGTAGACCGGAGTCTAAATAACAGTAAAATCTCGAAAGTGGATTCCCATACTAAGTGGCAACATGTTCCTCGGTTTCGATAATGTTTCCATTCCATTTGAGAAGCTAAAACCAATCTCATCTCGTTAGCTGTAAAAACCCCTCGGCTCAGTAAAGCAGTGATGGGTTCTAAATGGTGGAGCGCGGCGTTTCAGACGTGGAGCTGCTTAGCGTAAATGCACTATTAATGGCGTTGTGAGGCTTGCCTGTTTTACAATTTGCTCGGTCAATTCGATGCAACAGGACTCAATAACAATCAGGGGCTGACGTCAACTGCCTCGCATTAATTCGGAGGCCTGGTTAAAAGGCTTTGGCCGTCTCTGAATTATTCAACATGCGGATCGGTCTCTGCAAGGAAGCGAAGGAGAGAGGAGAAGAGAGAGAGAGTGGCTCGGAGAATGATTCATAACACGGACCTCAAGACAAAACAGCTCCTGGAGAAAACACTTAGAAGGAAGTGATGCAGAAATAGGGCTTTGTTTATTGCTTTTCGTGGCTCGAAGAACCTGAACTCGTAGCAGCGCTCGAGCATTGGGTCAAATTAAGAAGAGGTTCTGTAATGTAATTTGTAAGGGATCCAAACTGGTGTAATTTCCATAGAAAGCTTGGACTGAAATGTCATAGACCGGAAGTTAAATAACAATACCAACATGGGCATGTGTCAGTTTTCATTGCCACACTGCCGGCGAGGTTGAGTAAAACACACAAGTTCATTCACAGCCCCATTATTATTACTCATCACGGACTTTCTAGATTTGCACCGGGCTAAAATAATAGATTTGTCACAGGCTCATCAAATTATATTGCCTCCACACATCACTCACCAATAGTGCTTCAGTACACGGATTACAGTCGTACGCAATACTCCGACCACAGGTTCTGACTACAGGGAATCTACAGGGATTGATTTATTCTACAATTTGTATTTACTTGCTGAATTTATGGGAAAAAAAAACCTTTCATACAGGCCACATATGATATTTTACTGCAGTTATGTATCTTTTTATATGTTAATTTTAGCAAATAAACAATAAGTGTGTAGAACTGTGTTCTCTGTAGAGGGTGTGTACTTATTTTCACATAGAAATGTACTAATTTTTTCACATTTACTGGGGCCGCCCAAACTTTACTGTATATCCACTGTTGGAAAAAAGAGCAAGTATTACAGACAGTTTAACTCTATTACACTATTCTGCCCTACGAAACCAAAGTGCAGTAACTACGCCAAAGCTGAAACAGGAAAACGGCTTTAGTAGTTTTAGTATTAGTAGGGATTTTGTCATCGTCATTTCTCTGAAATGGGACAACTTTGATTCAGCATATTTCCTCACAAGACAAAAGAGGATGTCCCAAAACCCATTTGTAGTCAATTTTGACCAAATATGTAGTTACTGCACTTTTGGCTTTGCAGGGCAGTATTGGTAACACTCTGTACCTGGGAAGTCGCAGTGGTGTATCCGCCTCTTCTCCAGGTCGGGGTTTGTCCTGCGGTTGTAGCGGACCGGCATGACCCCTGCTCCGGGGTTGGAAAGCGTGCGCGTGGACGCGGGCATGGGGTGGCTGGACGAGTGTACAGCCATTTTGGACGCGATGGTGGCTGCGTAAGACGGCGGGGGCGTCAGGTTGTGAAGCAGCTCTTTCTGCCGGTCCGGGCTGCCCGGTTCGGAGGTGGGCGGTGAGGGAGGAAGGTAGGGAGCTTTGACTTGTGTCTGGCCCTGAGTGTAGTGGCCCAGAGGGTACTGCATGCCACAGTATGGCTTGGCCACAGTCTGTGGTGCCACTAAGTGCAGGTCATGGAAGGGAGGCACCTGTGAGGACATGGCGTGGGCATGAGAGTCTGAAACGCCGTGGATTGGGTCGTCCAGCTCTGAGGTCAGCAGCTGAAAGAGATGGCCATCCTGGGGAAGCTCGAAAGAGGGCATCTCCTGCTTGACGTAGATGCCACTGGAAGCGTCGCAGGCGTCCATACCGACACCAGGCCCTGAAGCTGAATTGAAGATGCTGGTGAACTCTGGCAGGGCTGGCGGAGCCTGCAGGGACGTGCTAATGGGACAGTCCAGTGCGGAAGGGAAGGGAGAGGAAGTCACCGGCTTGCTTTTCTCTTGGCTGGGGATGGACGGCCGTGCTTGGCGGCACAGGCTGGTACGCAGGTAAGCAATGTCGGGCAGATACACGTTCATGTTGATGCTGTAAGGGGAGCCCTGGTCGTCGCCAAACAGCTGGTCCACCAGCGAAAAGCTCTGATCCTTCTTGGCCAGCGGGGAAGCCTGGGGCTGAGGCGTCAGGTATTTGTCCATCTCCAGCTTCGCCTGAGGAAAGACAACAAAAGGGTTTAAGCTCCTTTCAGACTCTTTCAGATGTACTCGACAAGCTTAGCTAAGAATGACAACCTTGTGGCAGGTGGAATGCCCACATTAGCAAAGACGGATTTCCAGGGACTTTATGCTTGCTTTGCACGAACATACGTTTAGAAAGACTTCCTAAAGCTGTGGTTCTCACTGTGGGGGGTGTGTGGGTTGTTAAGGGAAGGTGGAAAAAAAAACTTCAAAAAGTTTCCTCTCTACATTTGGAACAGTGGAAACCGGTCACAGGTCGAAATGACCTGTTATAATTCAGACGTTTAAAACGTAAAGGTGCCGATTCTTAAATGTGTCCCGTATTTAAAGGCCACTCGTGACAATTGTACGGGGGTTACAAAATAAAAACAGTCGTTATTGGATTTTCCATTTCCGTATTCCAGCCTTACCTTATCCCTTAGAATTAAACAGGCTGTTTGGTCACAGTGTCTTTAAGACCAAAATTTATAAAATGATATTTGTTCTGACTGGCTTTCTCATTCAAAGGCACACTGGGCTGCAACACTCCTTATAACTTCAGTGTGAACAGGGCAGAGCTAAACTAATGCAGGCTGAATAGGTGGATGTATGTAAATGCATTGATTTTGTGACATCGCTAGGACAACGAATCCGAAATGAGCTGGTTTTCAGCTTCGTTTCCAGCCTTTGGAGTAAATGCCGCCTTCTGAAATGGATTGGTGTCTCCCTACATCAAAAAAGAGGGATATCCAGTCATGATATGTAACCTTTACAATGCCAACATTTCAAAACAATAGGTTATCTGTTAACAAATTATCTGTAACATCACAGAACACTGGACAAGGTTCTGGTGGGATGGGAGGCAGTGAGGGGACAATCTGTATTTTCCACAAAAGTTTTTAAACCCTCAGACTAAAAACTAGCACTATTTGCCCATTGGTGGGTTGAGTGAATTTTCTGTACTATTTCATTTAAGGAAGTCTTAAATGAGGAAAAAAAAAAACTTTCCTAGAGTACACAGAAGTTGCTTGCATGCCTACTGCTTTAGTCACCCACCAGGTAACTCAGAGGTGTGAGCACTCTAGGATCAACACAGCTGCAATCCACTACATGTAAACCTTCAAAAGGAGGCTGTCCCGACTTGGAGCTGATCGGGGAAAACATGCAACACCAGGACATTCGTGAATTTCCACTGCTGAGCCTGTGCAGGTCCGGTTTAGCGTTTGGCTTAACTGTTCATCAGACTTAGTGCTGAATGTTTACTCCATGCAAGAAGACTGCAGGTAATAGGTGTTTGCACATGGCACTGGCACACGTCTGAACTGTATACCAACAGAGAAACCTCTAAAATAGCCCTGATCCCGAGCACCTAAGGCATCTCGCCCTAGAATGTGCTCAGAAGGAAAGTCCATGCGGACGTGTGGGCCACCATCACGCCTAAACTATGTCTGAGGCATGGATGAAGCTGTCGGGCCGCTGTGACATTATGCGGCGCAGTCAGCAGCAAAACATTTATCAAGTAGCCTTCAGTAGCTCTCTGCCACATTCCCCCCTGGACTGTAAAACAGAGCTCATACCACAGGCCCCAAAACAGGCTTTGCTGACAAGCGGAAACCACGGAGGCTGCTGCTCGGCTTCAGCAAATAAGGTCACCCGATTATTATTGCGCCGCAATCACCCGAAACGATCATTCAAACCCTATTCATGCTCAACAAACGCCTCAGACCAGGGTAGGGATTTTCTGGTCCCCCCAAGGAATCCGCATTTTTATTCAACAATTCTACAACTTTGATTACCTGAGCTCAGGTGTGTTCAGGGGTGGAAAAGTGGATTGGCTCGGTTTGAGAGGCTCTACTAGGCTACTACAGACAGAAAAAAATAGTGTGTGTGTGTGTGTGAGGGGTTGGGAGGTGGGTGGGGGGGACACTCGGAATGCCAGCCCTCCTGAAGTGCTCTTTACGCGGCTGCTTACCACACAGCTATTTCTGAATTTAGATCGTCCAGCTGTTCGCCGGACACGCAGCATATCTCTTTCACAAGTTTTTTCTGATTAAGGGGGTCGGCGTTGCTGGGAAGTTTCAGTTCAGCGCTCGAGTAACGTACGTGGGCGGACGGGCGGGGGTAGGATGGCAGGATGGTGGTGGGTACTGACGGGGCTGGGTGGGGGCAGTTGTTGTCGGTTGCTGCTGCTGCTGCCCATCCGCCCCTAGACTGGGGAGCAAAGGCCAGCATCCAGAACCAAAAAGGCTTGAAACCCACACCTATAGCGGAGCAGTCTAATCTGATTATTACGGTGCTGGCGGAGGGCACGCGCATCCCAGACATGGCACCCACCTCTGCCTTGTGTGTTTTGTCAGGGAACGTCCACTGAGACACACGCGCGCACACACACACACACACACACAGAAAGAGAAATCCTCCTACCTGTGCATACTCGTTGGCCAACACCCTGTCCGGCTGGGGGGTCTTGCAGTCGAAGTGGAACAGGGCAGTGCAGGGGTCCTCCCCCCCCAGCTCGCCGTGCCCCGGCGGCATGAGCCCGGAGCTGGTGCTGCTGGTGGTGGTGGTGATCAGAGCTGCTGCCATGAAAGGTGTCCACGCTACCGTGTGTCTGTTCCCTCCTCACTGGACCGACACGAGGAGCATCGGAGGAGTCCGCGCGTGACAGAGACACTGAGAGCGTGCGCGCGTGTCTGCGTGTATATGTATCCGTGCGTGAGCGTGTGTATCTCTGTGTTTGTGTGTGTGTGTGTGTGTGTGAGAGAGAGAGAGAGGGAGAAAGTGGCTGGGCGGGGAAAAGTGAAGGGGCTCCGCCTTTACAGAGCTTACTGTAACACAGAATAAAGACAAACAGAAAAGACGCGTTTCAGGAGCACCTGCTGAAAACTGTTCATATGTGTGTGTGTGTGTGTGTGTATGAGTATA
>JBBPCY010000082.1:22513752-22526789 GCA_037974405.1 Brachyalestes nurse | reverse complement strand
AAAGGACTACCACCAACACTACACCCCACCCCACCTAAACCCTGTTTAACAATTTACGGCACTTATTTTCCACATGATTGTTCAAATAATAGGGTTCTGTCACTGGCACAGGCTGTAGTGCGCTTGAGTTTGCTTTAGCGTGAAGGTTTTACTCCGTGTAAGTGGGAGGCAGCATTGGCGAATCTCCATTACAAGTTGTTGTGTTTTTTTTTTTTTTCTTCACTCCTCATATCACTTTTCACCTTCCCATAAGGAATCTACCACAAGTGCTTCGACTTATCTTCGCGTGCAGGATCTGCATACTTATTAGTGGAAATGTAGCATTTTCCCGTGCTTAGAAAAGAACAGACCCCAGATTCTTCCTAAGTGTAAGAAATTGCACTGAAAGAAAAGCACTGAAATTGCTCTCCATGGTACGTCACAGATGGCGCAGATATAAATTATAATGAAAAGTTCTGAATTATTCCTTTAAAATTGATTTTACTCTTTTCAGTTATGGCGTTTAAGCTGTCTGAATAACTAATCAGTCAAAATTGCTTCTGATCACAGAAATAATGTACTATATAGTGTATCTTGTTAAAGTGCTGTTTGAATTCTCAGCAATAAATCTCCAGTCCGTTCACTTTATTACAAAAGCTGTGTATTGAAAAGTGAATGAGTAAATCATTGTAAACTCCATGACTGTAAACAAAACATGGGTGGTGTCTGCCTCTTGGAGTGTGAGTGGAGCGAGCATGCCTCAGAAATTAGATTGAGCCAGCGTGTGGCTGTTTCTGCGTTTTGCCAAAAATCAAATTAACACATTTTCCTCTTACCTTAAATGTCAACCAAGACCTGTTTGGTGTTTGATATTGTTCATTTTGTACCAGAGCTAAAAGAAGTTTATCAGCATACAACCATGCATTGTGCTAACTGGATACCCAGTTTGTTGCATAGGTGTCTAAAACCAGGTTGAATTGTTAAGTAAGGATATACAGGCTTTCTACACTATATTATATGGTGTACTTTTATCTATAACAGTGGTAAGTAATAATTACTTACCATTACAAAGCTTTCAGGACTGTTTAGCTATTCAAAACTATAGAACCAGACTTTGGACAACTACAGTTGAGGCAAGAGGAATATTGTGTAAATTGAGTTTAACTATGATTTTTAACCTCAGCTTCAGATTGTGTTTTGAGAATGAGTTTTAATAATGAAGGGATATGTGAGAAAACAATCAGACTAATTGCTTAATTGACTACTTGCACTTCTGCAGTATGTGTGTGTGCCTTTGTGTGCTTAGCTTGTGGCTAATTCCTGTGCAGCTAGACTGAAAGTCATGCTAGTATTAGCATGTTGTGTGTGTGTGTCTGTGTGTCTGTGTGTGTGAGAGAGCGAGAGAGAAAGAGAGTGTGAGTGGGTTCCTTTGGTTCTCATGTTGCCATCCCTCTCATAGGCCAGTCAGACGCTGAAGGCAGCAGCTCAGGTACTGGTTCAGGCCCAGGTGAGTCCTCATTGCTGCCACCTATCTGCTGACAGGAGTATTGCTGGGTCCAGAGGGGGCCGTAATCAAAGCCTTCATAAACAAGAGCAAAATTAATGTGGACACGAAGAGACACAGTCTTGTCACATGAGTTTTAAATGCGATGATACAGCAAAAATATTTGAAAGGGTTCTTCACTCAGACTGTGCAGCAATTATTCCTGTTGTGTAAGAGTGGGTGGCAGTTGGTGTGCTGCAAATGGAGTGTCCACGCATTTTTGTAACCAAACTGCTGATCCCTACCACTGGGGATCAGGAAACAATGGAAAATGTTGTCACTGGTCAAAAGGAGATTGGCCTCATCACACTGTTTGTTGCTTTAAGCCCGCATGACCGTGTTGTGCCATTAACTGTTTACGTATCTCTCTCCTCACAAAGACAAAATAGCGCTGGAGGGAGTGGTGGTCCAGCGGGCCGAGTGCAGACCAGCCGCCAATGAAAACTACATGAGGTTAAAAAGGTGAGGAGATAGGTATATACATACACACACACACACACACACTTCACACTGAAGAAGATTCTATTAGAATGGTAAACACACAGTTAAGACAAGCACCAGCAAAACCAAAATTTTAGATTGTTGTACTGTATCTGTGTATGTCTACAGAATGTTCTCCCCGCATTCACCTTGATTCTTTTGGGGGATTTTTTTGTTTTTTTTCTTATGTTGAACAGGGAATGTTAAAAATAACATTTCAGAACAGTGTGGTAAAGGTATGTGTGGGAAGAGAACCTTCTAAGAAAGTGTGAATGAAGACAGTAGAATATTCTTTAAACATCAACCCGACGTTTGGGTTTGTTGGAGAATATTGGGTGTTTTAAAGAGGTAACAAACACACACACACCAGGCTGATCTTCACATGTTTATTCTCTGACGCTGAGGGGTGTTCTTACTTGTTACAGGCTGCAGATCGAAGAGTCATCAAAACCCCACAGATTCTCTCAGCAGCTTGAGAAAGCCGTCACAACCAACTACAAACCTGTCGCCAACCACGCTTATAATGTGAGTCTGAATGCGGTCTGAATGCGGTCCTGTGGGAGTGGTAGACTTTGCTGGGCATGTCCTCACTTATTATGGATTATATCTTTATCTATAGCTATCTATTCATCCATCCATCCTATTCTTATCATTCATGGCTTGTACAAACCTAGAAATTTGTTATAGAACAGCCAGCCATTCAGCCATTCATCCATCCATCCATCCATCTCGCCCTTCCTTCCTTCCTTCCTTACCCTCCTGCCTCATGGCCCTTAGAAACCTTAGTAGTTTGTTAAAGAAGAGCGTAAATTTGATATTGTGCTTGAAAACTTCATAACCTATCCTCAAAACTGAAATTTTAAAATCATATGCACAGCACTTAATGCAGTAATGTTTTGCAATATTGGGATACATTGTCAGTAATGGTTAGTAACTGGTTTCTCCTAGTTCACCTCCTCTGACACTACCAGAAGCCTTAATGCTGTTATGCCTTTGTCTGCTTGGCTTGTGTTCGCAGAAAGCACCTTCCTTTCCATTGTAATGTCAACAGTGTGATTCCCTCTGTGCTTTTATTGACATTTGGGGCTGAGTTGTTAATTTTTTTTCACTTCTTAAAGTGTTTCTTATGAAATCCAAAGTATTAATAGAGAGGGAATTTATGCAGCAGATATTAAAATGAAATATGACGGATGCAGACTTGGGGTGTAACGATATGCCCAGGTCACGATACCTTACGTATCTCGATACTGGGTTCATGATACGATATGGATCACGATATTTTGAATAAAATTTAAAAATGAAACTGAAATTCAAATAACAGATTTATTTCAAAAACATTAACAAATTTCAATAACTTTCTTGTGTGTGTGTGTGTGTGTGAGAGAGAGCTGGGAGACGTAGGAGAGGCAGCAGGGTGATCTGGATCAGAATAGGGCTGGAAATAGTGATGATAATGGTGACTGGGTTTATTTGAGAAACGAGGAAGTGTATCAGGACTGGATCAAACGCTTTGATAAGCCTCTTGATGTATAAACTTCATAATGATGTCATAATATGCAAATTATTTATACCCCACATAAACTGTGGGTCATGCCCAACATTTTTCTAATTTACAGTCTCTATCTTTAACCCCTTTTAAGCCACAAGCTTTTGAAATATTGATGTCAAAATCCACTTAAAAAAAAACCTGGTGCTTAAAGGGTTAAACTGCCATCATATCATAAATGTATCGCCAACACTCTACGATACATATTGTGACATTTTTGCATTGCGATATATTGTACCACGATATATTATTACACCCCTAATGCAGACTCTTGTATGTGAAGATAGGTATTTATACCAAGCGCAGATGGCAAGCAGTGCTTAGTCAGCAAGCTCGGTTTTTGCCACGACCACTGTAGAAAGATTTACAGAGTCATAGCTGATTGGTTGATGGGGCATTGTCTCGCTGAATGACCTCCTGATTGTTCCACTATCCCGTTCCCTTAGCTTGACTATGAGAAGAAGAAGAAAGAAGAGGGAAAAAGGGCACGAGCAGACAAGCAGCAGGTGTTGGACATGCTGTTCTCCGCCTTTGAGAAACACCAGTATTACAACATCAAAGACCTTGTGGATATCACCAAACAGCCTGTGGTAAGCAACAAGTGTTTATCTTCTAATCCAAGGTTTAAGATTAAGACATGGTGCCAGTTACTAAATCACTGTCAAAAAAGACTTACCACTGGAGATTCATTTTAGTGTAGATTTAGGCTTAAATTAGGTTTGTGAGACCAGTCTTTAGTGAATAACTGTAATCCATTCTAACTCAATTGAAAATAGATTTCAGGACTTTTGGAAATATTTTCGAGATGCAGTTCCATCTTATTCCTGCATTAGAAGTAACTTTAAGCTTTCAGGTGTGATTTAAATAAATGTAGATTGGATGCAAATTTCTCAGATGCAAATTAAGCATAACCGTTATAGTAGGTGTGAATTTCATACCTTTTGTCATACCTGTGTGAAACAAATAGGCATTAGTGGTGTAAATGTTACATCTGGATTGTGTGTGCGTACATGATTTAAAGCTTAACAACATACACTATGTGGACAAAAAGATTACACCAATAGGCTTTATGACATTGCATTCAGACCCATAGACTATAATATGGAGTTGGTCCTCCTTTGCAGCAAAAACAGCTTCAGGCTTTCTACAAGATATTGGAGTTTCTATGAGAAATTGTGCACATTCATTCTGTAGAGCATTTATGAGATGGTGTTGTCCAAAATGTCTTGGTGTGCTGAAGATTGCCCTTCACTGGAAGTAAGGGGTCTTTTGACCATATTGTGTATGTAAAGGCTGTTAATTCTCTGTTAATGAGTATGATGTATGGGAAGTTGTATACTGCTTTTTGACTTGGTCTGTATTTCTATCTCACTTTCTGTAAAGATTTATCTGAAGGAGATCCTGCGTGACATCGGAATCTACAACGTGAAAGGAACCCATAAGAACACATGGGAGTTGAAGCCTGAGTACAGGCATTACCAGAATGAAGAGAAGAGTGACTGAGTTGGTTTATTAGTTCGTTAGTACTTATTAGTCCGCTGAACACCGTTACAGGAATAAGGGTATCTGTAAACTAAAGCAACACATTTGGCATTTAGTCATGTATGAGCCCAAGTACATACAACTAAGTGTAAATGGTTTGTACTTTCCAGTGTCTCGTATACAAGGCCAAGTTTTTGGAATGGGTTTTAAACGGCGTTTTTATGTTGGACTTGCTAGGAGCCACCGTATAATTTACGTTTCAGATCATTTTAAAAAAACAAAACAATAAAAACGACGTATTTTTTTCCATTTTGTTTTAGCTATGATTTTAAACTACTGAAGGCTGTGTTGAAATAAATGTTTTGTACAAAACTGAATCTTTGCTGGAAATTTCATTAATGTAATGACTTTTTGTCTACAAAAGCAAAATCTGTGGAAAGCATATTCTCCAACCTGTTCTAGGCCATAGGCCAAACCTTTTTCAAATATTCTCTACAAACATGAGTTTGTATCTTTATTTCAAGCAATTTCATCAAATCACTACACAAAGCTTAATTTATAGTGAGCTAAATGTTGATTAAAAAAAATGGAGCAGTTGGTGGCCTAGTGTTTGGGGAGTTGTGGGTTTGTAACGCAGGACAGCCAGTGGCACCACTGAGGTACCCTTGAGCAAGGATACTATGGTTTTACTTGGGTAAAATGGGTTAAATGCAGAAAACTGTTTTGTGCTGCTCTGCGTTCATGTACGACAAATGGACACTTTACACTTACAATTAACTGTGGTTCCCCACCCTGGTCCTAGACCTTTGTCTCACATTTTAGTATTTCGTCATACTCCCCAACTACTAAGCAACTCATTAGCAAGCCTCTCCTTGGCAGAAATATATGTAAGGGCAAGAAAATACTCAGAAATGAGCCCACCTCCAGGATCAATGTTAGAAACCACTTCTGTTTTTCTAAAACCTTTTACCTAATTGTCCTTAAGGCTACATACTCATCTCAAGGTTGAAGTGTCAGAAATGTTTGCCTAACTGGTGTATCTGGAACTGTATGACCAAACCAGGTTTGGGTCACTTTCAGTGTTGGGAGTGACGCGTTATAAAAGTAACGAATTACTGTAATGCATTGCTTTTTGCTGTAACGCGCCTAATACATTTTTAATCCGGAATGAAGCGATTATTTTTTCTTCATACAAATTAGCCGAAATCACAGTGAGATTAGCAGAGAAATGTCCACGCAAAATGTTTCACTTCTTGTAGTCAGACAGAACAGAGAGATGAGTGAACCTGCAACTGATCTAATGTCGGATAGAACTGTTTTTAACCATAAGCCCAGCTCAGTCAGATACAACATCACCTTCCACTGGCTGTGTAATGAGCTAACTGACCATAATGAGCTACATTTAGATTGCAGAATCCATATTTCCAGTTTTTGTGGTGAGAGTAACTTAAAATACTTCTTTTAAATACAGTAATATTGTAATGTAACAAATTACTTTGAAATGATAGTAACAATAACGCATTACAGTTTTGAAGTAACTTGCCCAACACTGGTCACTTTGTGCTACTTAACCCCAAGTCAGATTTGAGAATGTATTTTCCATTGAGGTTTTACTGGATTCATTCACACGTTCCTGCACCTTTGCAATCCTTAGAAAAATTCCTCTGGGATCTAGTTTTCTGATTCCCCACTTCACAAAGCACTGGCTAACCTTAAGCTTAAGATAGTAAACAGCTGCAAGATACTAAAAGTGACAGCTGTTCAGTTTATTCAGAGGTTTATAATACATATATGCAGGTCCTTCTGCAGTAAAAGTACAGGGCAGATGTCATTTATCACATATCAGGGAAGATACAAGTTTAAGATGGAAATAAACAATGAAGCTTCTCACACAAAAGCAGTCATTGAGCCAGCAGCTTTATTTTATTTTTATTTCACAAATAGTGACAAGAAATCCTATATAATCTTGTGATCTGAGAAGGGACATGGGCAGAATATCTGTACAACTGCTGTCTGAGAGCTGACATGCACACAGCAAACCAATACTCAGGCAGTCTCAACTTGAATAGACCTAATAAAAAAAAACCCTAGTGAGCTGCATTTTTAAACGCAAGCTCCTCGCAACTCATTTCAGCTCACTACAAATACTGATCTCCCCCCAAACAAGATGATTCATAGCAGGGCCAAGTCTTCTGGATGGACAAACACTGAAATCAACGTAGCGGCCTCCGGGGTAAGGGGGTTAAAAAGAGCTCCAGGTTTCTGTTTGATGAAGGAATGAATGATCCAATTGATCCGCAAGCCCTCGCAGCCACCAGCCTGATGTCTGCCACTGATGGGGGGAGGCACTTTGGGACACGTGCAGTGGAATTTACTGCAAAAAAACAAACATTATTTAATAAACGAGCAGTGGTACTCCTGACTAACACCTTTTCCTGACTAATCCTACCAATTACTATACTCTACTGACCATAAGTGGTCAAATGTGTATAATGTATGCCTCAGATGTTGGTAGTTATCTAGATCGCGATATTCCTTTGCTATTTCGTGTCAGAGGAGAATGCGATGGGTTTCTCTTTTGAGCCTTGATTCGTAAAAAAAAAAAAACAACACTATATAAATAAAACTGTTATGGTGCACTTGGACGGTACTTATAAGATCAGCATTCCAAGTAAACCAACAAGAATAAGCATTCACCACATTTTCCCCCACAGTGCTCCCATTACCCCAAATTTGGTCCATGTTTAAAGTTGCAAAGGCCATTTATATATTTGCATAAAAACTACAGAAGCAAACTTCAGGCATGATCGACTAGATTTGTAATAAGTAAACTGTATACATCTAACACTCCTTAAAAATAGTAAAACAAGTACTACAAGTTTAACAGGTTGAAAATGCTACGAGTTGTGACCTTACCAGCCAGTACAATCTGACATGACATGTTAACAGAACACCAGACTGGATGTGGTCCACATATATTGGACTAAAAGGTGAATTTGCCAGATGCCAAATGCAAACAAGTCTTTACAAAAAAATGGAAAATTTGACAAAGACCATTCAAATGCACCATTACATCGTGTGGTGTGCCACACCCATCCTGTTTGAACTATTTTTGTCACCACCTCTATGCAATCCACAGCAAGTATTATACAGTGAGTCACTTTGCTGTGCCAGTGTAGGACATTACTGGTTTGAAGAAGCTAGTAGATCTTGATCAACAGTTGGGCTAATATGGGCAGCCTATTCTCCTTTCTTCAATCTGCTTCTGCCACTTTACAGACAGCTAGAAAGCACAAGGAGGATTGCTGTTGCATCCAAGTGCAAACCTACAAGCCACCGATAATGGCAGAAGGTCTATCAGAGGATGCCAGATAAAAAGGCTTTTAGGAGCCCAAAACTTTAGGCTCGAATTTAACCCACTGTTCCAACACTATGAACTCTCAATAAATCGATAATGCTACTCTACATAGTCAAAAAGACCCCATATTCTTCTGTCTTATAGGAAAGTCCATTCATTTCCTATTACAGCAGTGCTTTACAACAAAAGGCACTCATTTATTAACAAGCATCAAGACAAACATTCAAAACTTATGAAAACTACTGTAGACCTAGAAACATGAAATTCAAAGGCTGCTCAAACTTACGCATTTCTCGATCTCAAGACCGTCTTTAAAGAAGAGCATGTACGGCGTTGTGCCGTCCTCACGGAAGTCGAGCAGGCCGATTGTGCCGTCTGGGTTCATGGATTCTCCTGTGAAAAACTACAGAGAAGGAGGACGTAGTTTAAAGCAAGAATCGCAAAAAAAGCGTGCCTGCATCAATACACTTCAGTTACTTAGTTATTAACATTGTTTTGGTATGTGTCATTTACAATCTGTACTGAACATCTCATATACTCAAAGAAGAGACTACTCATTTGTAAAGAGGCATGCTGGTGCAGAGAAAAAATTACAATTAAAAGAGCGGCCAAGTTATAAGCCCATCAGAAAACGTACTCAGAATACGATTTCGTTTCATTGGTTATGACCTCCAAAGGTGTCCTAAGAATGTCATCATCGTACGTTCATGAGGGGGCAGCCACTTCATTGCACAATGGAAGGACGGTGGGGTGGGGACAAACGTACCTGGAAGTTCTTGATGTTGCCTAGGATTTTCTTGACCTCAGCTGGTGCGTTAGCCATGAAAGGTTCTACCCGATCAGGAGACGTTTCCTGCAGTTTGGCCTTCACTCTGCAACACAGTCATATTCACCCATTTACCATACAATAACTCACCACCTGTAACACAATGAATCTGGAAAAAACCTTCAGCATGCACAAATAAGGGCAAAAAAAAACCTCAAAAAAGATGTTTTGTTGTCCCTAATTCAATCTTACAAGTCACTGATAGGACATGAAGAAAGCGCAGGGACTTTCATTTAGCATCAACAGCTTAAAACCCAGGTGACTACACAAGACACTGGGCTGTCAAATGATGCAACAAACAAGATGTTTCAACAAAGGGTGCAGAAAAGATGAATAAAAAGGGTAAGTAATGTGGCTAAGAGATCATGAGCTTTCATTGGTGACATGGTGAACAACCTATGACCACTGTTATCCCATTTGGAGAGCTTCAGTGTTTTGTAAAAACATTAATGCAGCACCAGAACAAGACAGGCAAGATTGTCTACCCTAAACATTTACATGAAAAGGCAAATTTACATTAAACACCATTACAGAACCACAAATACCTACACGTAATTTCTTGAGGAATCTAGTATAATAACCAGTAGTGGAAAATGCTTAAACTAAGCTATTTACAGCACTTCACTTTACCTACACACTTTCACCTTTAAGTGTTTATGGGGCAGTTTAAATACTTGCATTTAAACTGAATAAGGTTGAACGTGGGGGCTGCGAGGAAGCTCATTTAGTGCATGTAATCTCACATTAAAAATGGTAACTTTTCCAACGAGAAACACTTGACCCTCACAACAGCTGAGGACCTGCCAGAGTGTGTACTTACGCCTTCATGTAGTCCTTGATGTAGCCTGTGTAGGACTTCTTGTCGTAGCTGGTCTCCTGCAGTTTGTGGTTGAGGACGATGTCAACGCCAGAGACCACTGTACTATCGCAGCCATCATCCGTGACCTCTGCTGACGCGTTGCCACCAATGAGCGAATCATCAATGTCGCCCTCTGCCCTGCTGATCATCTACAAACACAGACGCAGTGTACAGATGTTTACTCAATTTTCTGCTTCTCTAGTGGTTTGAACTGCATATGCACACTACGCACTAACTGTACATGCCTGTTTGCACAAGACTTTCTTTTATCTGCACTGATTGTCAATTCACACCACAGAAGTATTACTGGGCTGTCCATTTAACTCTCAAGCATTACCCTCCAAGTACTACCGCACAAGCATTACCTGCAAATTATTGCCTATAACTTGTCTATAAGGTGCATACTACATCTGCTTTCAAGAATTTTTATTTTTAATCTACTTTTGTATATACTGCTGGAACTGTGAATTTCCCTCTGGGATGAATAAAGTATCTACTAAGTATGGCAACTTTTTAGAAACCAACACTACAGCCATATTCACATGAGAACAAAGGTCAGAGTTGCCCTTTCACACAGGTAGCACAGCAGGAGACATTGTGTCAAACGTTCTCAGTTAGTGAGCCTATTCCATATGGTACAGGAATGGGGTGGTGTCTGGGCTGAACGTCAAGGAGGCAGGACATGACTAAATTGGCCATTACCTGTTAGACGTTTGTCATTTTGTGTGTACATGAAGTCAGATGTTTGTTCTGTTGGCTTCCCGCCAAAACTCAATCCCTACGAATTCTCTAGAAAACGACCCTGGCTGTTCATTCAAGTAGCTTCTTAATTGGCCAGAAAGGTTCATTAGTTCAGCAATTTCAAAACAGCACCCCTTAGTGAACCCCGTTGGTGAATTCAGCAGAATTCAGGGTGCCTCCTGTGCTGACAAAGGCTTTCAACTGTGCACATGTAGCCCTGCATAATCTCCAATAGGACATGATGCTCTGGAGCAGCCATACACACTCAAACCCTCACGGCAACGTTCCAATGCCTCGTCTAAAGCCAGAAGGGTAGAGTCTGTTAATGCGGCAAACCTAGCTTTTTTAATTATTTTAATATATTTTGGGTAAGGAAAGCTGAATGAGTAGGTGTATACAAACTACAAATTTGTGTGCAATGTATGTGTATATAAATGAGATGTACATAAATACATTTATATATAGCGAAAGAGAGAACTAAGAAATGGAGAAAGGGTGGAAAAAGACAGGATGAGTTATAGGTGCAGGCGGATGTTACAAACGAGTCATACAATTACGCAACACTTCACAAAACAGTACGTATTGAACTGAATGACTCACTTGACGTCCATTGTGTTCTTATGGCACTTTTTTAAAAGGGTATAAACGACAGACATTCAAGAAAAAAAAATTAAGTTACCTTTCCCTCGACTTCGATCATCATCCCGTTCTCAGACTCGATGATCTTGTAGATGTCCGAGAACATCTCATCTCCTGAAAACACAAAGAGTTGCTGATCGTTAGTCCAGGTCTGTGTGGTATTTCTTCACATCCCCCACCCACCCCACTTTTTAAACATGTAAATTAATCTGGGAGCCCAGACTCATACTTTCTTTTTTTTCGGTATTTCTTTCGTTCCTTCCTATTTTCTTTAAACATGTAAATTAATCTGGGAGTCCAGGCTCTGATCATTTGTTAAACTATCTTTCCTTCCTTGGTTTTTCTTCATTCTTTCGTTTTTCCTTTCTTTTCCTGTATTACTTTCTCATCGTACTGTGTCCCAGTCGAGGAGTTGATTTAAACTCTTAGGCCTGAGAGACTCAGCCAACACCAGACACAGTTCGGATAGCATTAGCTTAATCGCACAAACCCACTCACTGCGGCTTATATTAAAATAAACTACACAATAATAAAATTTATACCTTTAATATACATCAATAACACCTTTTTCTAATCCCTTCGTGTAACAAATTGGTATATTTTGATATAATATTGCCGTTATATATCTCAAAACAAGCCAGAAGCTAACAAGCTACAGATAACAAACCGGCTTTTTCTCTTTAAAACTATTTTATATTTAATTAAAGCGTTAGAACCAGGATATAAAATAACTACTGATACGATAAACACACGAAGTACTTTATTTCACACTGATATGAACCGAAAAGTGGAAAGAAAAAGAGAAGAATGGGCTTCATTTAGCCGGTGTGCTACTAGCGGAGCTAACAGTTAGGCCTCGGTTCTCCAGCGACACGAACAAAAGATAAAAACCCAACTAAACAAGATCAGACCCCAAAAATATTGGTACCGCCGCATCCCCTGGACCCGGCAGACCGAGCCTGTGTGGGTTCTCACCGGTGATGATGTCCTTGTAGATGATCATGGTGCTGGATGGAGAGAGCTCCGGACAGGCCCTATTCTGGCGGCGGACTCAGCTGGAAAGACCGAGCGAGCGCCCCGGGTTCTAGATACTGCAGAACCAGTGACGTCAGAGCTCTCGCTGAGGGGGTGGGGGGGGAGTGTGTGGGGGGTTCTTGTTCTGGAGGAACTAGCGACCTCAAGAGGCTAAGTTCCAAAAACTTTTTTCTTTTTGTCTTTCTTTCTTTTTTGTTATTGATTGATTTGTTTGTTTGTGTATTTCTGTTTTTCTTTCTTTATTTATTTCTGCCTTTCTTTTTTGTTTTTCTTTGTTTTGTATTTATTTATGCATTTTTTCTCTGCTTTTTTCTGTATTTCTTTCATTGTTTTTTATTTTTTTTATTTGCTTTCTTTATTTCTTTTTTTTTTTAATCATTGCCTTTCAGAACCTAACAGATTCATGTCAGAGGTTTAGATGAAAGAAACCGCACATAAACAAGTGAGAAGAGTATTTACAAATTCCGTATTTGACGAACAAGTCATTAGTTTTTTTTTCTTCCTTTTCTTGTTCTTGCCGTATTTAACAGTAGTACCATATCTCTCTCT
>JBBPCY010000082.1:22494713-22513652 GCA_037974405.1 Brachyalestes nurse | reverse complement strand
TTCTTGTTGGATGTTGAAGCTCTACTTGGAACCATGTTAAGATCCAACCATGCAAAATATGAATTTTTGCCATTTTTTAAGTGGTCTTAAACTTTTGATCTATATATATAAACACTACTATATGATACATATAATAAAATAACATTTTGTGTTATTAAATAGTGGTATAATAATCTGGAAAATTTTGTTTTATTTGTTAATTTTAACATTTTAGGCCAAAACCTTCTTGGAACTAATATAAAAATAATCTCGGGTGTCAGGCAATGTCTTAATCTTTCTTATATATTCTCAAAGGTGGCTTGTAGAGGTATTATAAACTTTGGACATCTGCTTCCTTTCACCACCACTATAAAGAAATCAGGAGTCTAGAAAGAAGCTTTTTACATCAAAACCCTCTGAAAGCCTTTTCTTTACTTCTTAATGATTGAATTATGGAGAAATGTTGAAAAATGAAAAAAAAATGCTGCCCTTTAAATAGTACAGTTACTGATTCTGAATTTTTCCAAAAAGAGGCCTTTTATTCTTTTCTGAAGTACCTACTGAGGGGCTGTTTGTGTGAGTGGATGCACATGAGCTCTCTGCAGCTACAGATTTATGTTGCGTAGGTTATAGATAGAGCCGGCCTCTTTTAGCTCAGATACCAAATTGCTAAAATGAGTCACGGCATGGAGGGGGAGTGGGGGGAAGAGAGAGAAATTGCTTTCGATGCAGTTTAAATTAAACTGAATTAAATATGAGAGGTCACAAAGTACCAAAGGAAAATCTACTATCTGAACTGTTATTAACGACAAAACGAGATGCACAAGAGAGCTATTTGCAAGTATCTTTTATATTCGTGACAAAGTGCATTCAAGGACTTGCACGTATCATGCATTATTCAATAAATACCAAATAGCTCTAATGCTTTCTTCTAGTTTGAGATGTCAACGCGTACGTTTTTACTCTTTGCACTAAAGTAACAAGTTAGACATTGACGTGGTACAATTAAGTACTATAATGTATTATTTATGGGCTGTAAAATGTTAAAATGGAAATTAAACGTCTCCCAATAGATGATGCTTGTGTCTGTTGTATTGTAAAGTGAGGATAATGTTCACAAACCGTGATTTACTGCAGTGAAGCCAATACTACATTAAGGCAGACATCCCAAGTGAATAAAAGGAATAACGTTAGTTTCATTTAACGTTACCGTTTTCCATTTTATCCCAGATGCAATCAATCAGCCATCACAAAATATAAGTCGATGGCCAATCAAAATTAATGCATCAAAGAAACTTCTTACAGTGAATCCAGCTCTTTATCAAGGTGGTGTAGACTCGTCTGTGTGGTTTAGGATGCAGTATGATTTACCGTGAGCTATAAAAACAAAGAACTTGCAGCCATTTCAGGCCACACTAAGGCCAGTATTCACACAGCCGTCATAATGTGGACTGATCTTGGCTGTGCTTTGGACTGAGGAGTGAATTGTACATCAAACTGAAAGTGACGAAACTTGTTTTACCGCAATACGGCACCCGAGGCGGTTACTGACACAGAAACTGACTCTAAATCAGGGCTCCTACTTCGGAGGTGGTTTGTGAAACCTTTGCCCATTGTCTAGAAATGGCTGCCTGCAAAATTTGCATACATGGAAGTTTAATGTTTTTATTGCTAAAGTGAGTCATACTGTGTCTCAAACCACATAAACAAGCCCGTACCACTGAAATGAGCGTGATGGGTTTTGGGAAAGCTGAGAGAAGCTTTTGAGGGTGTATTTACGGAAGATTTAAGGGACTAACGTTACTGACTAGCATTTTTAGAAATCAGCCACATAGCTGCAAACACGATTTTGAAAACAAACACTGGGGTGGTTCGGAAGACTGAAATTGCAATTCAGTTTCGAGTAATTCACACCTTTTTAAATGTGTCTGAAAGTAACCCAGTACACTTTCCACATGACATTTAACGTTATATACCGAAAACAAGCACAATTTATGATTTTTTTTCCAACTTCTTTACATCCCTAGAATAGGCTCTTTTGTGAGACTGATCTGTAAAAGTTCTCCTGATTGGCTACCCTGAAGGATGCCTTGCTCAAAAACCAGCCCTGGCTAAAACATCTTATACCCCGGGTGTGTAAGAGCCAGACTAAATAACCATAGGCTGAATCTAAATATGTAGGCTTGCCTACCTGCCGCTTAGTTTCCATACATTGGGGAGTGAACAGTATGGCAAAGTCTGTAACGTGTCCTTTAAAAATGAAAGCTTTAGCTATAGCGCCCTCTGCAGGTATGGATGTGATATTGTATTAGTTTATATTCAGTGAACCAAAGTTGGAGGCAAGTATGGGCAACCGTATAAATAAATACAAATACAAGCCAGGAAACGCTCATAGTATAAAAACGTTTTAATCCTCAAACCAACAAACAACCATGATTAACAAAAGAAATTAAAAAAGGATTTCCCCCAGACCACAATAAAATAAACGGTTTACATTTTAACACAAAGGAGTCTATGGGAAGGTAAAGAGGGGGGGTGCATGAGCAGGTATCGAAATAAAATACGTAGGGGCTCTTCTTCCTTTGTTACAAAAAAATCCATGTGGACCACGATCACGGTACTGGATTGCTGGAACAGTTCATCTGGACTGCTCGACTGGAAAATACAGGGTAAGGAAGAGGATTAGAAGAATGATGTTAGAAAATGTACCACACTACACTGTCAAATCCAAGTCTATCAAACTAAGAATTTGAGTCACTGCTAACATTGCTAATAAACAGAAGGGCCTAATCTTTCTAAAACATGCTACTTTATCACATTTTTAGTTGCACTATTCTTTTAAAACGTAAAAATAAGATTAAGGAGACAAAGATAAGTGTAAGTCCTTACTGTAGGAAGAGATGTCGATCTCCTCTGGCAGCTCAGCCACGTTCACCTCGAAGCGGTCCTGGACGTCATTGAGGGTCTTGGCATCTGTTTCGTCGGACACAAATGTCACGGCCAAACCCTTGGTCCCAAACCGACCGGCACGAGCCACCTGAGAGGAAAAGGAAGACAGGTTACACAAAGAAACATTTACTGGAGGAAACTCTGTTTGGGAAGATTGTTTCATCACAAACTTCCAAGATGAAGCGCAACAGAAGCTTTATCTTGGTGAAAGCTAACCGTTTCTTGTTGCATTTCAATACTGCAGTTAAGAGGACAATCAATATGATTGGTGACGACCAAAGAATGGTGGGATTTGCCAATTTCTGCAGAATTCATATTAATACATATCCCGAAGCAGAATACATATTCTGTGCTTTGATAGTGTATACAGTTAAGCAAAACTCCTTAACAATACGACCATGTTTTGAGACTGAATTAGAAGCGCAGACTCAAAACATGCTGATACAGATGCAATGAATAACTTACTATGCAATCATGTAAACAAATCTGAAAGCAAAATTACATCATTTAACATCTAAAGTGTTTGTAGATTTTTACCCTATGCAGGTACGTGTCAGAGTCTTCAGGCATGTCGTAGTTAAAAACGATGTTAACACGCTCAATGTCCATTCCCCTGCCAAAGAGATTAGTAGCCACCAGGATCCTCCTCTGGAAATCTTTAAACTGCTGATACCGCGACAACCTGTTATAGAAAGAGGGGGATACTTCAACTGTAACTCACTCTTAAAAGTAGACCTGCGGCAGCGGGGACAGCAGCCTTATACAACCCATAGATCCCCATTTCCAAAAAGGCACATGAAGTCTTACCTTTCCTCCTGGGCCATGCCTCTATGGATGGCAATGGCAGGGAAATTCTGCTCCACCAAAAGTTGAGAGAGAGCAACGCAACGTGGTACTGACTTCACAAAGATGACCACCTGAAAACACAAATCATAAACCAAAAGATTCTCAGACAGGCTGCCAAATTCTCAGACAGGCTGCCAAATTCTCAGACAGGCTGCAATGTACAGCAATATGTGCCAGCGACAACTCAAGTAAGATAACTAAGACTGATCTACAAAGTTCAACTGTGGGACCAGCTTTATTTTCTCTCGTATTTACATTTATGGCATTCAGCAGACGTTTTTATCCAAAGCGACTTCCATTCCCTGACTACAGGGGACAGTCTCCCGGAGCAACTTGGGTTGAGAAACCCAGTGGTGGTCTGCTGAAGGTAGGATTCAAACCCATGACCAGAGTCAAGTATCCTACGTCACTAGGCTACCACCATCCCACACCACCTTATATGCTGTTATTTAAAAATGTATTTAAGCATTCTTTATTTTACTTATTTTTATTTGTTGGTTTGTTAATCTAATTTGTTAAGATTGCTTAACAAAAGCATATCCTTATGCTTTGCTATTTATTACAGATCTAAATTACTTGTCCCTCGTTTTTTTTTTCTGCTCAGCCCTCACTGTATTCAGAGTTGAAAGATTTGTCTCATTCTAACTTTCTCAACTAGCCAATTCACTGACCAGCTTGTAGATTTCTCCTATTTCAAAGCTACTGAATTCAGGATAGATGCCAAAAGACCATATCCTGGTATGAGAAAACATTTTTATGCATCACTTAGCAAAAGCACAAGAACACCGCTTGCATAGACATGCAGTATATACTGTTATAAAGTATCCTATCATTTGTGTACTAGTCAGTTATTTTGCAATACCTTGTGTTTGTTTTGCACAGTAAATA
Organism: Brachyalestes nurse; assembly: GCA_037974405.1. NCBI lineage: Eukaryota > Metazoa > Chordata > Actinopteri > Characiformes > Alestidae > Brachyalestes > Brachyalestes nurse. Next base: position 22,508,990 of record JBBPCY010000082.1, on the reverse strand, counting down.
CCGGGCTGAGTAAAGCACTATAGTGCATCTGAAAAGTACACATTATAAAAGATGGCGGCGATTATAGAATTCCTGGGACCAGCAGCCAATAATTAACACCCTGCTTTGCAGACACTGATAGCAACAGCCCACAGTCTTACGATTTGGAAAAATACACATTGTATATGAACCATACTGGCTGCAATTCAGATTTTGATAAAGAAGATTAAGATTCTTATTGTATCAACCCGAACAAACCCTAAAACACACACCTGGTTGAACTCAAGCACGTCAAGCAGGTCAAAGAGTTTGCGGTTCTTCTCGCTGTCCTTCAGTTTGCAGTAGTACTGCTGTAGGCCGTGCAGGGTAAGCTTTGTCTCGTCGTCCACAAACACCTCCATTGGCTGGAGAGGCAAACAGAGAGATTTTCATACAGTAAACACATCCTGGCTATTTCTAGACTGAAAGCACACCACAGACGAAAATAAAAAGAAATTGAACACATCCTAGGGTCTTACATCTTGCATGAACTTGCGACAGACGGGCCGGATTTCTTTGCTGAGTGTGGCACTAAACATCATAACCTGCTTCTCGTGAGGGGTCAGCCTGAAGATATCTTGCACATCCCGCCTCATATCTGAGACACAGAGAGACACACAGTTAGCCTTCTGCTTCAAGGTCAATGAATCACAAAAACATCTGACTGGTGACATTAAGTAATGTTTGTTTATTTGCTCTCAAGCTGAGTGTCAGTTCGGCCACTTTAGGCTTCCACGTTGCATACAATGAACAAATAATTACATGGCACTTAATCATCAGTTAAAATTTCATTATCATAACAGGCCTATATGTGAATAAGTTATAATGCTCATAACTAAGGCGAACATTTCATATCGACACATTGTAAGATGTACAAGCCATATTACTCCAGTTTTGTTTCATCCTAAAAGACAATATTCTTGTTTCAGAAGTGAAACTTGACAATGATGGCATATAACTAGGCAAAGAGAGTTGCAAAGAGTGGCATAAATAAATTAGTTGCAGCCCTAAAACAGGATGTATTTTGCTGACTCACCAAGCTGCTCCAACATCTTGTCACACTCATCCAGGACGAAGTGCTTGATGTTTTTGAGGTTAAGGGTCTTGTTGCGAATGAGTGCCAGGATGCGGCCCGGCGTGCCCACCACGATGTGTGGGCAGCTCTTCTTCAGCACCTCTTCGTCCTTCTTAATAGACAGGCCACCAAAAAATACCGAGCACTTCACGCTAGACATGTACTTGGAGAAGCGCTCGTACTCTTTGCTAATCTGGAAGGCCAGCTCACGCGTGTGGCACATCACGAGTACAGACACCTGAGGATTCAAGGGAGGCAATTAATGAAAAATTTCTAATACACCTCAACAGTGACAAATTCTTCATTTGCAACCATTAACACAAATACAATAAGCAACGAAGTTGTTTCCTGGTGACTACAAGCAGCTATCTAGTGCTGCAAAATGTAACTCAATGTAACGTGTACACACGCGGCTTAAAAAATGTTATACGTGTTGTATTTGTAAAGCTCATGGCTGATAAACTACATTCCTAAATCTCTATTGCAAAACAGAAGGAACCCAAACCCACCTCCATGCTTACATACAAACAAGGGGAAAAAAAACAGGAGCCGGCATCAATTTTTTTTCTGGTAATTGCTTTTGTAATGTGTGGAAGTGTGTCTGTGTAAAATGTGCATGTCTATCGACCACACTTGATAACCTTTTATAACCTGGAAACGTTAAACTACACAACACTTCCATTCGTAACAATTAAAACAGTGATGTTAAGAGCAGAGTGTGTGCATATGTGACTGTTTCATCCATCAGAAACTGAATCAGGAGTGAAGATACTGGAATACAGCACATAGAAAAGCTGCTCTACAAACACTACAGCACTCAACACACATGGAGGCGTCTTATTTTTTTTACACAGTTCACACTGCAATAGTTCAGAAAAGAATAGCAACCTATGCATTTTACACACACAGCTGCAAAGTGTACAAACAGTGAACAGAAAAAAGGGAAAGTGGCCTCTTATTTTTTTTTTCCATGGCTGTATAACCAACAAAACGACTACACAACTGCATTGATGCAGTGGATTGCATGATTCCAAAACATTTTACTGGACATGCAAGCGTTGCCAGCTCCATGTCTGAACCCCATTTGGTTTTCACTTAGCATTATTATAATAATTATAACGTAGTATTTATTAATACTGAACTATTTCCTAGAAATACTTCAACTTTTACCAATCTACATAAACATTACACTGAACAATAGCTGATACTTTGAGCCACAATGGTATATTTCTGCAAGAATGTTACAAGTCAAATGCTCCTGAATCAGCAAAGTGGGGTGTGTAGAACGGGTTACTCACCTGTCCATCAACAGGTTCAATCTGCTGTAGCGTGGCAAGCACAAACACTGCAGTCTTTCCCATACCAGACTTGGCCTGGCATAAGATGTCCATGCCCAGAATGGCTTGTGGAATGCACTCGTGTTGGACTGAGGGAACAGGAAAACAGGCGAGATAAATACACACAGTTCACTTTCATCAGATTCCCAGACAAGGATTTAAGATGGGCCCTAGAATGCATTGTCCTTTCAGCTGAGAATCTTTATTCAGAACGTTGCATAGTCCAGTATTCTGCTTAATCTCTGTCTGGGAATTGTGAGCTCAATCAAAAGTTATGAAACGTGCAATATATAAAGTACTGTAACAGCCACAGTCATCACAATCGATAAAAGCATGGTGTAATGATAATTTAACTTGTGAATCTTTTTTAACAAAGAAAAAAAACCTGTATCTACATTAGTTACGAGTAACTTCTGACCTTCAGAGGGATGTTCAAAACCACAGTCAACAATGGCACGGAGCAGTTCAGGCTTGAGCAAGAAATCACGGAACCCGGAGCTATGGATGGAGACGTAAGACCCTTTCACCTCCTTCTTCACCGCTGGGACAGCGCTCTCCGGGGCTCCCTGAGGCTCATCATCCTCCTCGTAGTCTAAAAGCTCATTATCAACATCATTCTCGGCCATGTTTGCTCTGAAAGAAAAACAAAAGACGCACAACTCAACCTTTAGCCACTTCAGCCAATTTAGTACACAAAGTAAAACAATTCAATAAAACACGATGAATAAGTCATTAAGAAGTGTTAAGCATCTGTATAGCTATCAAACTAATTCAGAAAAATATTGTACAAAGAAACTCCCTGGATGTGTTTACTGGGGGAATTGATCATTCAAACAGCTGCATAACTTTAGCCCAAAGTGAAAACCGCCGAAGGGAACCTCTTTGACTTTGGGCCTAAGGTAACAGGTTAAATGAGGAAACCTGCTTTGTGAAATATTTATCTTAAGTAAATGTTTTTAAAAAGTTTAAAATTCTGTCAGAAATACAAGCGCTGAAAGTCCAACGTGGGTTCTAAGAAATATCGAGCCAGGCCTTCTCGTCCAACATGAGCGCCTGACTTCATAAACGTACAAACTCCCACAAAAAACATTTAAAATCGTGTGGAAAGCCTTCTAAAAAGAGTGGAAACTGTTACAGCTGTAAAGGGGGACCAACTCCAAATTAAAGTAACGTTATATGTATTTGAATGCAAGGTCATTAAAATCCCTGTTGGTGTAATGGTCCCAATACTTTTGTCCACATTGTGTAGTTAGCCAGTTAGCACGTTATAGGTTATGTAAGCATGACTTTAACGTTACTACGATCACAAAAAGGACTTGCGTAAACACAGACAAAAATATAATTAATAAGCAAGAAAATTGATTAGATTTGTTTATCCACGACAAGAATAGCCAGCTCAACCGAGCTCCTCCAGACAATGAATGGGGGCCACCTCGCCATTCAAAGTTGTATTAGCACGCTAGCTCCGTTTAAACAGCACGTTTTTAAAACTGAGCATCTTATTAAACACGTTTAGACAATTCATTGTATTAATTCACGTGAAAAATTAAAGAAAACCCTAATTCAACACAACAAACAGTGTTTACAACACCGGCTTAGCACAATGTTAGCTAACTTGCTAGCTAACGAGGGCTTTCCATGTTTATAACGTCAATTACCCCACCACAGATAAATAAATCGGTTATAATAACGACAAAATAAACGCATAAACAATTCCCGTCGGTTTAAGTACTAAAATAACCCCTCACATGTCTATTTTACCTCTATACGATGTTCTCGAACCTCTGCTTTCTCTTCGTCTCTTCGCGTGTTTAGGCCTCTGACCGCCTCATAGTTCCCGGACGTTCGAAGTCTACAATGCCTTTGAATGCCATTGGCTGTATTTGACGCCAATCAAGACCAAGCCAAGCTACGATTGGTCAATTGTAATGACAGTCAACAAAGTTGGCGGGTTTAACCGTTTGAACCCTCCCTCTTCCCCTCAGCCTATTGCAGTGGTTTTGTGTCCATGTGGGGTCGCCAGACAACACACTGGAACAAATGAGGGGACAAATTGGATCCTTTTTATTGACTGGGATCTTTGAAATTCGTTGTAGTAACATGAATGCATCTTGTTTTTATAGTGTTGAAGCTGTGATGTGGTGCCTAGTTATTTTTAAATGTCAATCGAAACAGGTTTAAATCACTCTCATTATGTTTATCACTATATAATCTACCTTGCGCAATAAAGTTCTCACCAGATGCTAAAACAATGTTATTGTGTGCAATATCTTATCATGTGCAATAGTCTTACCATGTGCAGTTTTCTAACCATGTACAATTCCATATTATGTGCAGTACCATGTGAAATACCATTACTGTCAATATTACTTACTACTGATCTCCACTACATGCAATAACATACTCATAACTCCTCCTGTTCCTTCTATGATTGCTGTTCACTTTACCCTAACAGGTAATTGAAGACCTGTCGGGTATGAGGTCGTTCCAACAGAAAGGAAAATTAAGCATCCAGCTATATTACACAGATCTTTTCAACAATAATAATAGCATTGGTCATATTGCTGTTGTAGCTATGTGAATAATTAATGAGCTGCTGGCTGTAATTTCGCCTGAACTATAACCCATGGCCTAGATAAATATAATGGCAAAGTTTACTAGTTTGTGGATCCACTTGCCTTCCACATCAGTCAAAAATAAAGAAAAGGAAAATTTGCACTGTTCGGAACAGGCCTGACCAAGTAAGAATTCAGTCAAGATTGAACAGTTTTAGAAGCAAAAGAGAACAAAAGGAAAAGTGAGATCAGAAACTATCACTTAAATATTACAGAGCACCTTGACTTTAGTATAATCATCCTTACAGCCAACCCTACACTTTCAGTGGGGAGAGAAAAAGCTCTAAGTTTGAAAAAGAAAAAAAGTTTTGTGCACACAGTAACTTGCTGTATAGGACAAACAGTTGTTTTATTTTCACCATATTGCCTGCTGTTCACAATCCAGCATTTACTGTCTTGTGCTTAAGGCTTGTATTGTCTATTACCTTATTCATTGTAATTATAATGGGGCAGCTGGTGGACTAGTGGTTAGGGAGTTGTCCCTATAGTCATGCGTGAACACACCACAGCACAGCAATGTGAAATTCTTACTCTGCATTTAACCCATTCACCAAGTGAAGCAGTGGAGAGCTAGCAACAGAGAACCGTGTGTTGAGCAGTGTGTGGGGACGGTACCTTGCTCAAGGGAACCTCAGTGGTGCCACTAGCAGTCCTGGTATTCAACCCCACAACCTTCTGATCACAGTGGCAACTCCCTAACCACCAGCTAAAATCTGTTGACCCTGATGGGACTCAAACCCACAACCTTTGAACAGCCTCCCTGAGCCAGCTAGAAGTCCAATGCATCAGTTGCACCACAGAGCCCATAATGATGCTGCTGTAGCTTTGCATTAAATGTAAAAGTTCTAGAGTAACTATGGCTGCATCCCAAACAACACATACTTTACATACTTTACTACACAGCTGAATGGGCTTCTAATGGTGGGTACTATTTTTTACACACTATTTAGTGTGGTTATGTGCAGTTTGGGACGCTGCCTCTAATTAGTTCCTTATTCAAAGTTTGAGTGAACTTAAGCGGGGGCACTCAGGGATGGACAAGATGTTTAATAGTTCAGGCAGAGGTTTGCAGCCATGAAATTCAAAACAGATAACTTTGAATTAAAAACCTCACGTTGCATCTGCACTTAAACTACCCCTTCATTATTGTATATGTGCTGAGAAATTAGCCATTTACTGCTTCTAATACTACTACTATTATTATTATAAGCAGTAGAAGTAGTAGTAGTAGTAGTACGTATTGTTGTTGTTGTTGTTGCCTTGTTGTAATTTCTAGGTTTATTAATGTAATATACTACCAGTCTAATTTATTATAATTAAATGGCCTAAGTGTATGCTATAATTTAGAATTGTTTAAATTACACTTTGATGTACTTAATGTGAGTTAATTCCTTATGAAATATTCTATGTGGTCAGTAAAACAAGTTTCAATTCTGACAACAGTTTGTTCCGCATATAAGTGGGTACAAATCTGTTTTAAAAAACAAACCAGGCTTTATCCTAATGCTTCAGCAGACCAAGAGATTTTGGACACCATCATGCTTCCAACTTTGTGGACACAACCTCAACCCCATCCAACACTGGAATAACGATTGCAAGCCAAGCTTTCTCGTTCAACATCAGTGTATGACTCTACAGAATGAATGGGCACAGATTCCCATAGAAACTCCAAAATCTTGTGGAAAGTCCCAATACTTTTGTCCATATTGTGTCATATTGGACTAAAAAAATCAAAGGTGCAGCACCTGTGCGCTTTAACATGCTCGGAACAGATGATTGGGTAACTTAACTTTCAATCAAATCCTATTTCTAAATTCTGCTCTCCTATTGGTCACCACTTCTGTCAATCAGCGCGGTCCTCTAGTTTGGTTATTAATCGTCCTCATCTCTGCTTTTCTTCGGGAGTTAACGCCTCGGCGGACTCGGTTGAGAGTGCGTGTCCACGGTGAATTGTGCGAAGATGAAAATCAGCTATTAATTTTAACAAAAACGACTATATTTGCTGTCGTTTTTCGAGTTAACTGTTTGCAGTCTCGCCACATCGTTGTGGAGAAGGAGGACTCGGTGGGCGGGACTTGGGCGGTGCCCATGAAGAACCATCCTTTGGAGGAAGCTGGCTGCTTTGACAGCTCTTGTTTGATTTTTTGGAGCCGCAAGTCGACGAAAATGGATCATAAATGCCGTTTTTATATGTAAAATCAGTCACATTTCAAACGAGGAGGGCTCCGGGGCTTCGGTTGGACTTGCTGGCCCCGTTGTCAGGGTAATGGCTCGAGCCACGCGTCCTCTTCTTCACTTCAGGTGGGTTCATTCATTCTTCATGTTTATATCACTGTCATCTCATATATTTGTACGTAGCTGTTTTAAATGTGGCCTATTTTAGTGCTGGAATAAAGGACAGACGTCTTAAGAGCCTGGCCTCCGTCTAATTACATTCCTCTGCATCCACATTCACAGCAGGAGCAGACGGTGTAAAATAACATAACGGTGGAAAACGTTTTTCCCTTATCTTGTATATCTTCCAAAAAACGAGGGCTGACCCCCGACAAAGACATGTCCTTTAGTCCTTATGTGACTTCCAAGCTCTGAGATGCCTTCAGACATCATGTAGACACGCCATTCGTAATGAATTCGTCCTCATTTCCATCAGGTTACACAATCATAGCATACCCAGGAATTGTCATTTGGTATTGTAAAACACTGGAGATGAATAGAAATATATTCGATGTTTACATCAGGCACAGGCTGCAGCTGCAAAACTGGTTAAAAATGGGCCTCTGGATGCTCGTATGCTTTCCCCTGTGGTTTGGGAGTGAAACTAGCCTGCCGTGATGTGATTAGGCCAAAAAAATTGGCTCTTTAAATACAACAGTCATTGCTGTCTGCTCCCTGTGATGTTGGATGTAACGTTACAGCAATGGCTGCTGCTCGTCATCTGCAGTCCTCATCTTTTCCTAGGAGAATGGACTTTGTTCATATATTTTTTGCTGAGAGAGAGAGAGAAGAGGGCTCCTCTGCTTCCAATTTAAATCCCATTTTGGCCAACAGTTAAATGGATTAATCATCCAGCTACTCTGCTTGTGATTAGAATGATGGGCAGACTAATCGCTAGGCCTGCCTTGTTTTGAGCCAACACTGCTGGATGAAAAGGATGAAAAGGGTTTTTGTCTTTCCATAGCTGATAAGAGCAATTTAATCAGTGATTTGTTAGAGGGTTGCTGGTGATGTGAACATAGTTTCCTGTGCAGGTGAGGGGGATAAAAAGCAGCTGGTGGTGTAGTGGTTAGGGAGCTGTCCCTGCAGTCAGAAGGTTGTGAGTTTGAATCCCAGGACTGCTAGTGGTGCCACTGAGGTACTCTTGAGCAAGGTCCCCACACACTGCTCCCCAGGTGCTGTGTTCCTGGCTGCCCGCTGCTTCACTTGGTGAATGGGTTAAATACAGAGGAAGAATTTCACAGGGTGTGCTGTGCTGTGGTTTGTTTATGTGTGATTTTAAGGGGTCACTTAAAAAATGCCATTGCCAAAGCAGGCCTTACCTGGATGATATAGTCAGGGATGATTCACTAAGCATTTCGAATGACATAATTCTGGACATCTTTTGGGGTTTTTTTTGTCTCTCTTGATTATAGTCAGTGTAAAGGGGGAGGAATGTGGTCCTAGAAGAAGTTCTCAACCTCCCTTTTATTCTGTTGAGGATAATCAAACTTACCACAGCCATTTTAGTTCATTTTGAGACCACCATCAACCCACCAAAGTAAAAAGCTAAGTGACAAAATCAGAAACATTTTCCACCTGTATTCAAATCATGTAGAAGAACAATTTTCTTAGCTTCCCAAGTTGTCCACGTTCACACAGTGTAAGTTTTTAAATAGAAAAAAATGAATTGAAGGCAATTAAAGTGTCTTGATCTGTGAACATATTCGCCAATTTAAAAATAATTTAGCTATCAGCAGCGATTAAAGTGTGTGTGATTAATAGACTCTGACAACAGACCATGCTTCACCTATGAATTTAGACAAGATTTACAGAACATTAAGCATTTCCACTTTGAAATTTTGTGTTGCTGTAACTCCAATTTTATCCATAAAGTGTTGGTTTGACTTTGGGTTTCCATTCCAACAAAGCAAGACCAGTTGTTTAAAGACTGAGGTGTGGAATCAGGTATGCTCTTGCATGTTTGGACTGAACCCTTTACTGAAGACTGCACACTCCTCCTAATCAAAACTAGGCAGGATGGAAGACAAACTAGCCACCATGCAAACACTTGTCTATGCTAAAAGTGTGATCTTTCGCATGTATACAAAATAGCTATCATTGTTAGTACTGCATTCTAACTGTAGTTGCTTTGACAGCACAAGGGTTCTGCACTACATTGCCTTACTTGGCAAAAGAGATTTTCTGTAAAGCTTGGCCAGCTACTGTGAAGGCATGCGTTTGTAGGCGGAGCATGAGTTCAGTTGGGCCCAAATTTAGACCTCCATTATGGCAATATTTTGGAATAGAGCTCCAAAAATATCTCAGGGCACGCGAAAAGAGAACAATTCTGATGTTTTGGTGAATTTTCCCTTAATGTAACTGCAGCAGAAACCTCAGGGTAGTACAATAAACTCTGACTGCAATGGTTCAGGCTAAAACAAAGGTGTGTGAGTGAGTGTGTGTGTGAGTGTGTGTGTGTGTGTGTGTGTGTGAGACACTCAAGCTGGCACGTCTGTCACTACACCGGAGTTGAAGGATGCAGTATGAAAGAGGAGGATCATTTGCATCATTTCACGTCTCTCTTCCTGGGTTTGATTGTGATGCCAAGCTATAACTCGCTCTGTAGCAAGAGTATATAATATCTCTTTCTTTTTCTGCGTGTGTGACCCGCACCAGTGTGGTGTCACACTCTCTCTTGAGTTTTGGCCTCTGGCTAAGTACTGCACTCCTTTACCATTCAAACAGCGGGACACTGCAAGTAATGGACAGCCTTCCTTGTGGCCCATACTCCACCAATCCTCCCTTTTTTGTCTCATCCTGTCTAAGGATTGGGTGGATATAGGTTTTAACTATATTCTATATTATAAACCCTCAAGCCAGTTTCCAATCATGAGCATGATGTCATTTACATAGTGGTGATTAGTCACAGTTTAATCTTATGGTATTTAGTGTCGTGACGTTTGTTTCTTTAGTTTTGCCCTTGAATTGCAAGGCTAATGTAGCAAATAAGTAATGGAAGACTTCTAATATTTGTATTACTTACTTGTATGAACACTCTTACTATAGAAACAGACACCAGACACCAAACATACCTTGACTAATCAACTATATGTGGGTTAAAAAGGAAAATTGTGTAATTCTGGCAAAACTTGTGTATGATGTAAGTTACAAGAGAGCCACAGTTTTAAATTTTAGTAGTTGTGAATGCCATATGCAATGACTTCTAATACAGTCTTCGTGCAAAAGTAACCTGTAGTAGTGTTAGTTGTTAGTTGTTGATGTTGTTGTATGTGATATTTTTATTCTTAGTTACTTTTGGAGTGATATATATATAAATAAAATATAATTTGTGTGTGTGTACATATTTAATGCTTGTAATGAAATATTTTGTACATGTATTAACATTTTGTAACATTCGTAGTATATATAAAACAGATCGTTCTAAAAACAAATGTTTTTGGTCACTGGTAACTAAGACTAGGTATCAAAGATGAATTATTTGAGTGCTACAAAGTAATGAAAAAATTCTGTAAATTCAGCATCGTGTGCCAATGAACATTATTTTAAAAGTTATTTATTTAAAATATGTTTTTGAGCATTATATTAAACTCAATCATTTTAAGTATTTAAAAGACTGGAAAATTGCTATTGGTACTGGTATCTGAATAAAAAAAAAATTGGATCTTATGATGAAACATATTAATCCCTAGTCTTGTACAGTCCAGCAAAGTGTTCCCCATCCCTGCAGTGTTTTCCTGTCCAGCCGCTGCAAAGTACTTCATTATGTTTTCCACTTTCCATCCAAAGCCTGGCCGCTGCTATTTTTGGTATTTTTACTGAGCTGAGTCACGTTGGATTTTAACATACCACAGCTGTGTGCCTTACTCAAGACTGTTGTCTTGTTTTTTATGTTCTTGGGATAGTTTGTCATTTTAATTTAGGTTTAGGGTTCTTATCTTCATTACAGTGAAGTATGTACACTATAGAGAGTATCTTCACAAAAAGTAAGCATTGCAACTATTAAAAGACCGTTCTTCTGAGTAGCGCCACAGAAGAATCACTTTAAGTGGAACTTTTTGATATTGTGGTAGAGCTACAGTTGAGATATGGTTGCTCATTCATGCTCAACAACTAAATTTAGCATGATAAAGGGAATAACCTCATGGCCTATGCTGATTGGTCAAACATGATTAAATTTAGGATTGTTCTACTTTGGATCAAAAACTAGTTTTTGATTACTACGTGTCATTTTTTGTGTAACAGTATTTGACTGAGCTTCTCCTTTAATTCTTCATGCAGCTATATATTGTAAACATCCTTATTACCCATGTGTGCTTGTTCTTAAGTACAAATAAACAACTGTACATGAATAAAGAAATGTTACATTGTGAGTATTCCATTGGTGCTTTTACACTGGCGAGGAACTGCACCAAACCGTGAAAAAAAAGTTTTTCCATTACGAATATCGGCCCATACACAAGTCACACACGTGCTGCTCGACGGCAGGGACGAAAGCGGGCTGCAGCTGAGCGGAATGTGTCACTGCTTCTAGATCAGTCAGACAATGTTTGTTTATCAATTTTTTTTAACTGACCATGCAAAGAAACAACAACAATGGTGTATTAAGTTACTGAGAAGATGATGAAGTACCAGCGCTACTATCTGTTTGGGTGAAAATAGATTTTACACAAAACAACGTGCCTCCAGGACCATAGTGCAACACAAGAACCGAACAGATCACAAGAGAAGAAGGTTTTCCAGGACATCACAAACAAGTTAGCCTATAAAACAATAAGCTGTAAGACTATAATAATTAAAGACCACTATAACAAAAGCAGCTCCGATAGAAAAAACTTTGCGCTGGTTGGACTCCATGGACGCGGTTTTGGGACAACGACTGGCCATAAACAGTGGGAAGAGAATTGTGCAGCTAACGTGTCAGAACACCGTTACTGGTTTGAGATACACTGTAAAACCAAAGCATGCAAGTTCTGTCCCACTGGTTTAGGTACAGCACGGTTCCTGTAGACTTACTGTATGCAAAGCGGCTTTATTGTTGCCTTGACCTGGAACCAGCACCGACTGACTAGTATCGGCACACCTGTCTTTTCCAGAGAAATGGGTGATGTGTCATTCCGCTGGACGTATCACATTGCTCTGCTGTGACTCATTTGCCCATGTGTGATTATGTGTGGGAAGGGCAGCTCCATAATTTAAGAAGCAGGGTGGAGAGAGGCTTAGCTTGAGTTTGAGCTCCTCTGGGATTACATCTGCTTCTTTATGAAACACAATGCGTGTGAAATGCCGTGGCAGGCCGAGAAGCGTGGTGTATCTGTGACTATTGTGTGGTGATCTCCAGGTGTGGCTTTGTGTTGTGTACAGCGATCACTCCGGTGTGGATCTAGACCTGCTGTATGACACAGCCTGGTTTTAAATGCATGTGTGTTTATGTCTTCACTCATGCAGCCTTGGGCATGTCGTCACCATTCTGAAACCCTCATGCTCAAGCAAACACTAAGGCCGGTTTGTTGGAGAAGACTAGACTGAATCACACTGTCTTTAGGGAATCAGCCTGAAACGTCCTTTTAGTCTCGTCTCTGTGCCTGGAAAACTTTGAGTGATTTTTCTCTACTGATGGTTTTGTAGTTCCCTTGAGTTTCAAATGGATAGTTGTTGCACTGATCTGAGACCAGTTTTGCAGTTTGCCTTTGGGAGTGAAAGTACTGTTGTACTGCGCAAGTGCTTTAGAAGATTTTCCATTAGAAAAAGCAGCAAAATAACAACGAGTTCTATGCACTGCACAGACCTAATGTGCTTTTATAATGAGAGTCACAGATTGGGACTAGATGTGGGTGGAAACATGGACTCAAACTCAAAATGGAAGCAATGGTGTGCTTCATTAGCTGTGAACTGGCATGACTTAAAAGTGACCCCAAAAACCTTCAGATAAGAATGCGTATGTTTGTTTCTTGTGCAAATAAGGCATTATACATGCTAAAAATAAGGATACGCCCTTTACAAGTTCTTATGGCCTGCATAATTGTTCTGCAACATTTTGGTACACGTGAAGCAGCAGCGATCAAGCACAGTACACATACCTTTTTTATTTCTCCTCATAATATCACAACACAAATCAGCCAGAGTCCAAATACCACAATAACAAATAAATTGTATGATTCTATTGTGTGTTTTGAACAGAACTCTGATTCCCATCCTTCCCGATTGCATCCCTAGCTAAAAATAGATGTTGTGCTTTGCCAGGGAACGCTGTTCACTTGAACAAGAAAATATTCAAGCTTTAGAAGAAGTAGACTGTGAATTGCCAGTGGCTGCATGTGGCCTCTGCTGTTCACAGTCAGAGGAAATGTGATATCGAAGAAGCTTTGTTTGGCAAAAGACAAACTATTGAATTTGCATTGGAGCAGCATGGCTAGTGTCACGTTACAGTGCAAGACAATGATGGTACACACCAGATGTACAACAGAGTCTTTGATTAGAATTTATTTTTAAGGTACAGTAATAATGAGTAAATAAATGAGGTTCTGTAGAATACCTTTTTAAATGAATGATAATTTTGGAAATAAAAGAATCATTAGTAAATAATGGAGGTGCATCTAAGAACTGTGTTATAGGTGTAGCTCACTCGCCCATGTTATTGCGGAGCTGTTCGGAGCACAGAGAGGAAGGGTGACCTTTTATGTTAGGCTGCTAGGGATGGATGCACTGGTACTGTGTTTTCTCTTCCTGGACAGAAGCAGTGTTCTGTGTCAAAATATAACACTTGAATTAAGATTTTTTAAAAGATGTGTGTGTGTGTGTGTGTATGTGTGTGTATATATATATATATATATATATATATATATAAAAATATAATTAGGGCATTAACACAATAGTTGACTAGTCGACTTCAGAGGCACTAGTCGACTCTGCCTGAAGGAAGCCGACTATTCGAGTGTTTTTTTTTTTTCCTCTCTCTGTGCCCGCTTGTGTACGCAATGCAGTCTCTGCCTCTGATTGGCTGACGCTGACACGCGTT